>JANJGN010000386.1:0-563148 GCA_026770705.1 Isurus oxyrinchus
AAATTCAACAACAACCTCAACATTGAAAAACACCAACAAATTCAACAACAACCTCAACATTGAAAAACAACAACAACCTCAACATTGAAAAACACCAACAAATTCAACAACAACCTCAACATTGAAAAACAACAACAACCTCAACATAAAAAACACCAACAAATTCAACAACAACTTCAACATTGAAAAACACCAACAAATTCAACAACCTCGACAATGAAAAACACCATCAAATTCAACAACAACCTCAATATTGAAAAACAACAACAACCTCAATATTGAAAAACACCAAAAAATTCAACAACAACCTCAACATTGAAAAATACCAACAAATTCAACAACAACCTCAACATTTAAAAAACGCCAACAAATTCAACAACAACTTCAACATTGAAAAACACCAACAAATTCAACAACAACCTCAACATTGAAAAACACCAACAAATTCAACAACAACCTCAACATTGAAAACACCAACAAATTCAACAACAACCTCAACATTGAACAACAACAACAACCTCAACATTGAAAAACACCAACAAATTCAACAACAACCTCAACATTGAAAAAAAACAACAACCTCAACATTGAAAAACACCAACAAATTCAACAACAACCTCAACATTTAAAAACACCAACAAATTCAACAACAACCTCAACATTGAAAAACACCAACAAATTCAACAACAACTTCAACATTGAAAAACACCAACAAATTCAACAACAACCTCAACATTGAAAAACACCAACAAATTCAACAACAACCTCAACATTGAAAACACCAACAAATTCAACAACAACCTCAACATTGAAAAACAACAACCTCAACATTGAAAAACAACAACCTCGAAATTGAAAAACACCAACAAATTCAACAACAACCTCAACATTGAAAAACAACAACAACCTCAACATTGAAAAACACCAACAAATTCAACAACAACTTCAACATTGAAAAACACCAACAAATTCAACAACAACCTCGAAATTGAAAAACACCAACAAATTCAACAACAACCTCAACATTGAAAAACACCAACAAATTCAACAACAACTTCAACTTTGAAAAACACCAGCAAATTCAACAACAACCTCGACATTGAAAAACACCAACAAATTCAACAACAACCTCAACTATGAAAAACAACAACAACCTCAACATGGAAAAACACCAACAAATTCAACAACAACCTCAACATTCAAAAACATCAACAAATTCAACAACAACCTCAATATTGCAAAACAAACAACAACCTCAACATTGAAAAACACCAACAAATTCAACAACAAATTCAACATTGAAAAACTCCAACAAATTCAACAACAACTTCGACATTGAAAAACACCAACAAATTCAACAACAACCTCCACAATGAACAACAACAACAACCTCAACATTGAAAAAGACCAACAATCTCAACATTAAAAACAACAACAACCTCAACATTGAAAAACACCAACAAATTCAACAACAAGCTTAACATTTAAAAACACCAACAAATTGAACAACAACCTCAACATTGATGAAAACCAACAAATTCAACTACAACTTCAACTTTGAAAAACACCAACAAATTCAACAACAACCTCGACATTGAAAAACACCAACAAATTCAACAACAACCTCAACATTGAAAAACTACAACAAATTCAACAACAACCTCAACTATGAAAAACAACAACAACCTCAACATGGAAAAACACCAACAAATTCAACAGCAACCTCAACATTAAAAAACACCCACAAATTCAACAACAACCTCAATATTGAAAAACAACAACAACCTCAACATTGAAAAACACCAACAAATTCAACAACAAATTCAACATTGAAAAACTCCAACAATTTCAACAACAACCTCGACATTGAAAAACACCAACAAATTCAACAACAACCTCCACAATGAACAACAACAACAACCTCAACATTGAAAAACACCAACAAATTCAACAACAATCTCAACATTAAAAAACAACAACAACCTCAACATTGAAAAACACCAACAAATTCAACAACAACCTTAACATTTAAAAACACCAACAAATTCAACAACAACATCAACATTGAAAAACACCAACAAATTCAACAACAACCTTAACATTTAAAAACACCAACAAATTCAACAACAACCTCAACATTGAAAAACTACAACATCCTCAACATTGAAAAACACCAACAAATACAACAGCAACCTCAACATTGAAAAAAAACAACAACCTCAACATTGAAAAGCACCAACAAATTCAACAACAACCTCAACACTGAAAGACAACAACAACCTCAACATTGAAAAATAACAACCTCGAAATTGAAAAAACACCAACAAATTCAACAACAACCTCAACATTGAAAAACAACAACACCCTCAACATTGAAAAACACCAACAAATTCAACAACAACTTCAACATTGAAAAACACCAACAAATTCAACAACAACCTCGAAATTGAAAAACACCAACAAATTCAACAACAACCTCAACATTGAAAAACAACAACAACCTCAACATTGAAAAACACCAACAAATTCAACAACAACCTCACATTGAAAAAACAACAACAAATTCAACATAAACCTCAACACTTAAAAACGAAAACAAATTCAACAACAACCTCAACATTGAAAAACACCAACAAATTCAACAATATCCTCAACATTGAAAAACAACAACAACCTCAACATTGAAAAACACCAACAAATTCAACAACAACCTCAACATTGAAAAACACCAACAAATTCAACAACAACCTCAACATTGAAAAACAACAACCTCAACATTGAAAAACATCAACAAATTCAACAACAACCTCAACATTGAAAAACAACAACAACCTCAACATTGAAAAACACCAACAAATTCAACAACAACCTCAACATTTAAAAACACGAACAAATTCAACAACAACCTCAACATTGAAAAACAACAACAACCTCAACATTTAAACACACCAACAAATTCAACAACAACCTCAACATTGAAAAACAACAACAACCTCAACATAAAAAACATCAACAAATTCAACAACAACCTCAACATTGAAAAACACCAACAAATTCAACAACAACCTCAACATTGAAAAACAACAACAACCTCAACATTCAAAAACACCAACAAATTCAACAACAACCTCAACACTGAAAAACAACAACAACCTCAACATTGAAAAACACCAACAAATTCAACAACATCCTCAAAATTTAAAAACACGAACAAATTCAACAACAACCTCAACATTGAAAAACAACAACAACCTCAACATTTAAACACACCAACAAATTCAACAACAACCTCAACATTGAAAAACAACAACAACCTCAACATAAAAAACATCAACAAATTCAACAACAACCTCAACATTGAAAAACACCAACAAATTCAACAACAACCTCAACATTGAAAAACACCAACAAATTCAACAACAACCGCAACAATTAAAAACACCACAAATTCAACAATAACCTCAACATTGAAAAATAACAACAACCTCAACATTGAAAAACACCAACAAATTCAACAACAACCTCAACAGTGAAAAATAACAACAACCTCAACATTGAAAAACAACAACAACCTCAACATTGAAAAACACCAACAAATTCAACAACAACCTCAACATTGAAAAACAACAACAACCTCAACATAAAAAACACCAACAAATTCAACAACAACTTCAACATTGAAAAACACCAACAAATTCAACAACCTCGACAATGAAAAACACCATCAAATTCAACAACAACCTCAATATTGAAAAACAACAACAACCTCAATATTGAAAAACACCAAAAAATTCAACAACAACCTCAACATTGAAAAAACACCAACAAATTCAACAACAACGTCAACATTTAAAAACGCCAACAAATTCAACAACAACCTCCACATTGAACAACAACAACAACCTCAACATTGAAAAACACCAACAAATTCAAGAACAACCTCAACATTGAAAAAGAACAACAACCTCAACATTGAAAAACACCAACAAATTCAACAACAACCTCAACATTTAAAAACACCAACAAATTCAACAACAACCTCGACATTGAAAAACACCAACAAATTCAACAACAACCTCAACATTGAAAAACAACAACAACCTCAACATTGAAAAACAACAACAACCTCAACATTGAAAAACAACAACCTCGAAATTGAAAAACACCAACAAATTCAACAACAACCTCAACATTGAAAAAACAACAACAACCTCAACATTGAAAAACACCAACAAATTCAACAACAACTTCAACATTGAAAAACACCAACAAATTCAACAACAACTTCAACATTGAAAAACACCAACAAATTCAACAACAACCTCGAAATTGAAAAACACCAACAAATTCAACAACAACGTCAACATTGAAAAACAACAACAACCTCAACATTGAAAAAACACCAACAAATTCAACAACAACCTCAATCAACATTGAAAAACAACAACAAATTCAACATAAACCTCAACATTTAAAACGAAAACAAATTCAACAACAACCTCAACATTGAAAAACACCAACAAATTCAACAATATCCTCAACATTGAAAAACAACAACAACCTCAACATTGAAAAACACCAACAAATTCAACAACAACCTCAACATTGAAAAACACCAACAAATTCAACAACAACCTCAACATTGAAAAACACCAACAAATTCAACAACAACCTCAACACTGAAAAACAACAACAACCTCAACATTGAAAAACACCAACAAATTCAACAACATCCTCAACATTTAAAAACACGAACAAATTCAACAACAACCTCAACATTGAAAAACAACAACAACCTCAACATTGAAACACACCAACAAATTCAACAACAACCTCAACATTGAAAAACAACAACAACCTCAACATAAAAAACATCAACAAATTCAACAACAACCTCAACATTGAAAAACACCAACAAATTCAACAACAACCTCAACATTGAAAAACAACAACAACCTCAACATTGAAAAACACCAACAAATTCAACAACAACCTCAACATTGAAAACACCAACAAATTCAACAACAACCTCAACATTGAAAAACAACAACAACCTCAACATTGAAAAACAACAACCTCGAAATTGAAAAACACCAACAAATTCAACAACAACCTCAACATTGAAAAACAACAACAACCTCAACATTGAAAAACACCAACAAATTCAACAACAACCTCAACATTGAAAAACACCAACAAATTCAACAACAACCTCACATTGAAAAACAACAACAAATTCAACATAAACCTCAACACTTAAAAACGAAAACAAATTCAACAACAACCTCAACATTGAAAAACACCAACAAATTCAACAATATCCTCAACATTGAAAAACAACAACAACCTCAACATTGAAAAACACCAACAAATTCAACAACAACCTCAACATTGAAAAACACCAACAAATTCAACAACAACCTCAACATTGAAAAACAACAACAACCTCAACATTGAAAAACACCAACAAATTCAACAACAACCTCAACATTGAAAAACACCAACAAATTGAACAACAACCTCAGCATTGAAAAACAACAACAACCTCAACATTGAAAAACACCAACAAATTCAACAGCAACCTCAACATTGAAAAACAACAACAACCTCAACATTGAAAAACACCAACAAATTCAACAACAACCTCAACACTGAAAAACAACAACAACCTCAACATTGAAAAAGACCAACAAATTCAACAACATCCTCAACATTTAAAAACACCAACAAATTCAACAACAACCTCAACATTGAAAAACACCAACAAATTCAACAACAACCTCAACATTGAAAAACAACAACAACCTCAACATTGAAAAACACCAACAAATTCAACAACAACCTCAACATTGAAAAACAACAACAACCTCAACATTGAAAAACACCAACAAATTCAACAACAACCTCAACATTGAAAAACACCAACAAATTCAACAACAACCTCAACACTGAAAAACAACAACAACCTCAACATTGAAAAAGACCAACAAATTCAACAACATCCTCAACATTTAAAAACACGAACAAATTCAACAACAACCTCAACATTGAAAAACAACAACAACCTCAACATTGAAACACACCAACAAATTCAACAACAACCTCAACATTGAAAAACAACAACAACCTCAACATAAAAAACATCAACAAATTCAACAACAACCTCAACATTGAAAAACACCAACAAATTCAACAACAACCTCAACATTGAAAAACAACAACAACCTCAACATTGAAAAACACCAACAAATTCAACAACAACCTCAACATTGAAAAACAACAACAACCTCAACATAAAAAACACCAACAAATTCAACAACAACTTCAACATTGAAAAACACCAACAAATTCAACAACCTCGACAATGAAAAACACCATCAAATTCAACAACAACCTCAATATTGAAAAACAACAACAACCTCAATATTGAAAAACACCAAAAAATTCAACAACAACCTCAACATTGAAAAATACCAACAAATTCAACAACAACCTCAACATTTAAAAACGCCAACAAATTCAACAACAACTTCAACATTGAAAAACACCAACAAATTCAACAACAACCTCAACATTGAAAAACACCAACAAATTCAACAACAACCTCAACATTGAAAACACCAACAAATTCAACAACAACCTCAACATTGAACAACAACAACAACCTCAACATTGAAAAACACCAACAAATTCAACAACAACCTCAACATTGAAAAAAAACAACAACCTCAACATTGAAAAACACCAACAAATTCAACAACAACCTCAACATTTAAAAACACCAACAAATTCAACAACAACCTCAACATTGAAAAACACCAACAAATTCAACAACAACTTCAACATTGAAAAACACCAACAAATTCAACAACAACCTCAACATTGAAAAACACCAACAAATTCAACAACAACCTCAACATTGAAAACACCAACAAATTCAACAACAACCTCAACATTGAAAAACAACAACAACCTCAACATTGAAAAACACCAACAAATTCAACAACAACTTCAACATTGAAAAACACCAACAAATTCAACAACAACCTCGAAATTTAAAAACACCAACAAATTCAACAACAACCTCAACATTGAAAAACAACAACAACCTCAACATTGAAAAACACCAACAAATTGAACAACAACCTCAGCATTGAAAAACAACAACAACCTCAACATTGAAAAACACCAACAAATTCAACAGCAACCTCAACATTGAAAAACAACAACAACCTCAACATTGAAAAACACCAACAAATTCAACAACATCCTCAACATTTAAAAACACGAACAAATTCAACAACAACCTCAACATTGAAAAACAACAACAACCTCAACATTGAAACACACCAACAAATTCAACAACAACCTCAACATTGAAAAACAACAACAACCTCAACATAAAAAATATCAACAAATTCAACAACAACCTCAACATTGAAAAACACCAACAAATTCAACAATAACCTCAACATTGAAAAACAACAACAACCTCAACATTGAAAAACACCAACAAGTTCAACAACAACCTCAACATTGAAAAACACCAACAAATTCAACAACAACCTCAACAGTGAAAAATAACAACAACCTCAACATTGAAAAACAACAACAACCTCAACATTGAAAAACACCAACAAATTCAACAACAACCTCAACATTGAAAAACAACAACAACCTCAACATAAAAAACACCAACAAATTCAACAACAACTTCAACATTGAAAAACACCAACAAATTCAACAACCTCGACAATGAAAAACACCATCAAATTCAACAACAACCTCAATATTGAAAAACAACAACAACCTCAATATTGAAAAACACCAAAAAATTCAACAACAACCTCAACATTGAAAAACACCAACAAATTCAACAACAACCTCAACATTTAAAAACGCCAACAAATTCAACAACAACCTCCACATTGAACAACAACAACAACCTCAACATTGAAAAACACCAACAAATTCAACAACAACCTCAACATTGAAAAAAAACAACAACCTCAACATTGAAAAACACCAACAAATTCAACAACAACCTCAACATTTAAAAACACCAACAAATTCAACAACAACCTCGACATTTAAAAACACCAACAAATTCAACAACAACCTCAACATTGAAAAACAACAACAACCTCAACATTGAAAAACACCAACAAATTCAACAACAACCTCAACATTGAAAAACACCAACAAATTCAACAACAACCTCGAAATTGAAAAACACCAACAAATTCAACAACAACCTCAACATTGAAAAACAACATCAACCTCAACATTGAAAAACACCAACAAATTCAACAACAACCTCAACATTGAAAAACAACAACAAATTCAACATAAACCTCAACATTTAAAAACGAAAACAAATTCAACAACAACCTCAACATTGAAAAACACCAACAAATTCAACAATATCCTCAACATTGAAAAACAACAACAACCTCAACATTGAAAAACACCAACAAATTCAACAACAACCTCGAAATTGAAAAACACCAACAAATTCAACAATCACCTCAACATTGAAAAATAACAACAACCTCAACATTGAAAAACACCAACAAATTCAATAACAACCTCAACATTGAAAAACAACAACAACCTCAACATTGAAAAACACCAACAAATCCAACAACAACCACTACATTGAAAAACACCAACAAATTCAACAACAACCTCAACATTGAAAAACAACAACAACCTCAACATTGAAAAACACCAAAAATTCAACAACAACCTCAACATTTAAAAACACCAACAAATTCAACAATAAGCTCAACATTGAAAAACAAAAACAACCTCAACATTGAAAAACACCAACAAGTTCAACAACAACCTCAACATTGAAAAACACCAACAAATTCAACAACAACCTCAACATTGAAAAACAAGAACAACCTCAACATTGAAAAACACCAACAAATTCAACAACAACCTCAACATTGAAAAACAACAACAACCTCAACATTGAAAAACACCAAGAAATTCTACAACAACCTCGACATTTAAAAACACCAACAAATTCAACAACAACCTCAACAGTAAAAAACAACAACAACCTCAACATTGAAAAACACCAACAAATTCAACAATCACCTCAACATTGAAAAATAACAACAACCTCAACATTGAAAAACAACAACAACCTCAACATTGAAAAACACCAACAAATTCAACAACAACCTCAACATTGAAAAACAACAACAACCTCAACATTGAAAAACACCAAGAAATTCAACAGCAACTTCAACATTGAAAAACACCATCAAATTCAGCAACAACCTCGAAATTGAAAAACACCAACAAATTCAACAACAACCTCAACATTGAAAAACAACAACAACCTCAACATTGAAAAACACCAACAAATTCAACAACAACCTCAACATTGAAAAACAACAACAACCTCAACATTGAAAAACACCAACAAATTCAACAACAACCTGAACATTTAAAAACACCAACAAATTCAACAACAACCTCAACATTGAAAAACAACAACAACCTCAACATTGAAGAACACCAACAAATTCACCAACAACCTCAACATAGAAAAACAACAACAACCTCAACAAAAAAACACCAACAAATTCAACAACAACCTCAACATTGAAAAACACCAACAAATTCAACAACAACCTCAACATTGAAAAACAACAACAACCTCAACATTGAAAAACACCAACAAATTCAACAACAACCTCAACAATTAAAAACACCAACAAATTCAACACTAACCTCAACATTGAAAAACAACAACAACCTCAACATTGAAAAACACCAACAAGTTCAACAACAACTTCAACATTGAAAAACACCAACAAATTCAACAACAACCTCGAAATTGAAAAACAACAACAAATTCAACAACAACCTCAACATTGAAAAACACAAACAAATTCAACAACAACCTCAACATTGAAAAACAACAACAACCTCAACATAAAAAACACCAACAAATTCAACAACAACTTCAACATTGAAAAACACCAAGAAATTCAACAACAACCTCAACATTGAAAAACACCAACAAATTCAACAACAACCTCAACATTGAAAAACACCAACAAATTCAACAACAACCTCAACATTGAAAAACAACAACAACCTCAACATTGAAAAACACCAACAAATTCAACAACAACCTCAACAATTAAAAACACCAACAAATTCAACAATAACCTCAACATTGAAAAACAACAACAACCTCAACATTGAAAAACACCAACAAGTTCAACAACAACCTCAACATTGAAAAACACCAACAAATTCAACAATCACCTCAACATTGAAAAATAACAACAACCTCAACATTGAAAAACAACAACAACCTCAACATTGAAAAACACCAACAAATTCAACAACAACCTCAACACTGAAAAACAACAACAACCTCAACATTGAAAAACACCAACAAATTCAACAACATCCTCAACATTTAAAAACACGAACAAATTCAACAACAACCTCAACATTGAAAAACAACAACAACCTCAACATTGAAACACACCAACAAATTCAACAACAACCTCAACATTGAAAAACAACAACAACCTCAACATTGAAAAACACCAACAAATTCAACAACAACCTCAACATTGAAAAACAACAACAACCTCAACATTGAAAAACACCAACAAATTCAACAACAACCTCGACATTGAAAAACACCAACAAATTGAACAACAACCTCAGCATTGAAAAACAACAACAACCTCAACATTGAAAAACACCAACAAATTCAACAGCAACCTCAACATTGAAAAACAACAACAAATTCAACAACAACCTCAACATTGAAAAACACCAACAAATTCAACAACAACCTCAACATTGAAAAACAACAACAACCTCAACATTGAAAAACACCAACAAATTCAACAACAACCTCAACAATTAAAAACACCAACAAATTCAACAATAACCTCAACATTGAAAAACAACAACAACCTCAACATTGAAAAACACCAACAAGTTCAACAACAACCTCAACATTGAAAAACACCAACAAATTCAACAACAACCTCAACAATTAAAAACACCAACAAATTCAACAATAACCTCAACATTGAAAAACAACAACAACCTCAACATTGAAAAACACCAACAAGTTCAACAACAACCTCAACATTGAAAAACACCAACAAATTCAACAATCACCTCAACATTGAAAAATAACAACAACCTCAACATTGAAAAACAACAACAACCTCAACATTGAACAACACCAAGAAATTCAACAACAACTTCAACATTGAAAAAAACCAACAAATTCAACAACAACCTCGACATTGAAAAACAACAACAACCTCAACATTGAAAAACACCAACAAATTCAACAACAACCTCAACACTGAAAAACAACAACAACCTCAACATTGAAAAACACCAACAAATTCAACAACATCCTCAACATTTAAAAACACGAACAAATTCAACAACAACCTCAACATTGAAAAACAACAACAACCTCAACATTGAAACACACCAACAAATTCAACAACAACCTCAACATTGAAAAACAACAACAACCTCAACATTGAAAAACACCAACAAATTCAACAACAACCTCAACATTGAAAAACAACAACAACCTCAACATTGAAAAACACCAACAAATTCAACAACAACCTCGACATTGAAAAACACCAACAAATTGAACAACAACCTCAGCATTGAAAAACAACAACAACCTCAACATTGAAAAACACCAACAAATTCAACAGCAACCTCAACATTGAAAAACAACAACAACCTCAACATTGAAAAACACCAACAAATTCAACAACAACCTCAACACTGAAAAACAACAACAACCTCAACATTGAAAAACACCAACAAATTCAACAACATCCTCAACATTTGAAAACACGAACAAATTCAACAACAACCTCAACATTGAAAAACAACAACAACCTCAACATTGAAACACACCAACAAATTCAACAACAACCTCAACATTGAAAAACAACAACAACCTCAACATAAAAAACATCAACAAATTCAACAACAACCTCAACATTGAAAAACACCAACAAGTTCAACAACAACCTCAACATTGAAAAACAACAACAACCTCAACATTGAAAAACACCAACAAATTCAACAACAACCGCAACAATTAAAAACACCAACAAATTCAACAATAACCTCAACATTGAAAAACAACTACAACCTCAACATTGAAAAACACCAACAAGTTCAACAACAACCTCAACAATTAAAAACACCAACAAATTCAACAACAACTTCAACAGTGAAAAATAACAACAACCTCAACATTGAAAAACAACAACAACCTCAACATTGAAAAACACCAACAAATTCAACAACAACCTCAACATTGAAAAACAACAACAACCTCAACATAAAAAACACCAACAAATTCAACAACAACTTCAACATTGAAAAACACCAACAAATTCAACAACCTCGACAATGAAAAACACCATCAAATTCAACAACAACCTCAATATTGAAAAACAACAACAACCTCAATATTGAAAAACACCAAAAAATTCAACAACAACCTCAACATTGAAAAACACCAACAAATTCAACAACAACCTCAACATTTAAAAACGCCAACAAATTCAACAACAACCTCCACATTGAACAACAACAACAACCTCAACATTGAAAAACACCAACAAATTCAACAACAACCTCAACATTGAAAAAAAACAACAACCTCAACATTGAAAAACACCAACAAATTCAACAACAACCTCAACATTTAAAAACACCAACAAATTCAACAACAACCTCAACATTGAAAAACACCAACAAATTCAACAACAACTTCAACATTGAAAAACACCAACAAATTCAACAACAACCTCGACATTGAAAAACACCAACAAATTCAACAACAACCTCAACATTGAAAAACAACAACAACCTCTACATTGAAAAACACCAACAAATTCAACAACAACCTCAACATTGAAAACACCAACAAATTCAACAACAACCTCAACATTGAAAAACAACAACAACCTCAACATTGAAAAACAACAACCTCGAAATTGAAAAACACCAACAAATTCAACAACAACCTCAACATTGAAAAACAACAACAACCTCAACATTGAAAAACACCAACAAATTCAACAACAACTTCAACATTGAAAAACACCAACAAATTCAACAACAACCTCGAAATTGAAAAACACCAACAAATTCAACAACAACCTCAACATTGAAAAACAACAACAACCTCAACATTGAAAAACACCAACAAATTCAACAACAACCTCATCATTGAAAAACAACAACAACCTCAACATTGAAAAACACCAACAAATTCAACAATATCCTCAACATTGAAAAACAACAACAACCTCAACATTGAAAAACACCAACAAATTCAACAACAACCTCGAAATTGAAAAACACCAACAAATTCAACAATCACCTCAACATTGAAAAATAACAACAACCTCAACATTGAAAAACACCAACAAATTCAACAACAACCTCAACATTTAAAAACAACAACAACCTCAACATTGAAAAACACCAACAAATTCAACAACAACCACAACATTGAAAAACACCAACAAATTCAACAACAACCTCAACATTGAAAAACAACAACAACCTCAACATTGAAAAACACCAAAAATTCAACAACAACCTCAACATTTAAAAACACCAACAAATTCAACAATAAGCTCAACATTGAAAAACAAAAACAATCTCAACATTGAAAAACACCAACAAATTCAACAACAACCTCAACATTGAAAAACAACAACAACCTCAACATTGAAAAACACCAACAAATTCAACAACAACCTCAACAATTAAAAACACCAATAAATTCAACACTAACCTCAACATTGAAAAACAACAACAACCTCAACATTGAAAAACACCAACAAGTTCAACAACAACCTCAACATTGAAAAACACCAACAAATTCAACAATCACCTCAACAATGAAAAATAACAACAACCTCAACATTGAAAAACAACAACAACCTCAACATTGAAAAACACCAACAAATTCAACAACAACCTCAACATTGAAAAACAACAACAACCTCAACATTGAACAACACCAAGAAATTCAACAACAACTTCAACATTGAAAAACACCAACAAATTCAACAACAACCTCGAAATTGAAAAACACCAACAAATTCAACAACAACCTCAACATTGAAAAACAACAACAACCTCAACATTGAAAAACACAAACAAATTCAACAACAACCTCAACATTGAAAAACAACAACAACCTCAACATAAAAAACACCAACAAATTCAACAACAACTTCAACATTGAAAAACACCAACAAATTCAACAACAACCTCAACATTGAAAAACACCAACAAATTCAACAACAACCTCAACATTGAAAAACACCAACAAATTCAACAACAACCTCAACATTGAAAAACAACAACAACCTCAACATTGAAAAACAACAACCTCGAAATTGAAAAACACCAACAAATTCAACAACAACCTCAACATTGAAAAACAACAACAACCTCAACATTGAAAAACACCAACAAATTCAACAACAACTTCAACATTGAAAAACACCAACAAATTCAACAACAACCTCGAAATTGAAAAACACCAACAAATTCAACAACAACCTCAACATTGAAAAACAACAACAACCTCAACATTGAAAAACACCAACAAATTCAACAACAACCTCAACATTGAAAAACAACAACAACCTCAACATTGAAAAACACCAACAAATTCAACAATATCCTCAACATTGAAAAACAACAACAACCTCAACATTGAAAAACACCAACAAATTCAACAACAACCTCGAAATTGAAAAACACCAACAAATTCAACAATCACCTCAACATTGAAAAATAACAACAACCTCAACATTGAAAAACACCAACAAATTCAACAACAACCTCAACATTGAAAAACAACAACAACCTCAACATTGAAAAACACCAACAAATTCAACAACAACCACAACACTGAAAAACACCAACAAATTCAACAACAACCTCAACATTGAAAAACAACAACAACCTCAACATTGAAAAACACCAAAAATTCAACAACAACCTCAACATTTAAAAACACCAACAAATTCAACAATAAGCTCAACATTGAAAAACAAAAACAATCTCAACATTGAAAAACACCAACAAATTCAACAACAACCTCAACATTGAAAAACAACAACAACCTCAACATTGAAAAACACCAACAAATTCAACAACAACCTCAACAATTAAAAACACCAATAAATTCAACATTAACCTCAACATTGAAAAACAACAACAACCTCAACATTGAAAAACACCAACAAGTTCAACAACAATCTCAACATTGAAAAACACCAACAAATTCAACAATCACCTCAACATTGAAAAATAACAACAACCTCAACATTGAAAAACAACAACAACCTCAACATTGAAAAACACCAACAAATTCAACAACAACCTCAACATTGAAAAACAACAATAACCTCAACATTGAACAACACCAAGAAATTCAACAACAACTTCAACATTGAAAAACACCAACAAATTCAACAACAACCTCGAAATTGAAAAACACCAACAAATTCAACAACAACCTCAACATTGAATAATAACAACAACCTCAACATTGAAAAACAACAACAACCTCAACATTGAAAAACACAAACAAATTCAACAACAACCTCAACATTGAAAAACAACAACAACCTCAACATAAAAAACACCAACAAATTCAACAACAACTTCAACATTGAAAAACACCAACAAATTCAACAACAACCTCAACATTGAAAAACACCAACAAATTCAACAACAACCTCAACATTGAAAAACACCAACAAATTCAACAACAACCTCAACATTGAAAAACAACAACAAGTTCAACAACAACCTCAACAATTAAAAACACCAACAAATTCAACAATAACCTCAACATTGAAAAACAACAACAACCTCAACATTGAAAAACACCAACAAGTTCAACAACAACCTCAACATTGAAAAACACCAACAAATTCAACAATCACCTCAACATTGAAAAATAACAACAACCTCAACATTGAAAAATAACAACAACCTCAACATTGAACAACACCAAGAAATTCAACAACAACTTCAACATTGAAAAACACCAACAAATTCAACAACAACCACGACATTGAAAAACACCATCAAATTCAACAACAACCTCAATATTGAAAAACAACAACAACCTCAACATTGAAAAACACCAACAAATTCAACAACAACCTCAACATTGAAAAACACCAACAAATTCAAAAACAACATCAACATTTAAAAACGCCAACAAATTCAACAACAACCTCCACATTGAATAATAACAACAACCTCAACATTGAAAAACAACAACAACCTCAACATTGAAAAACACAAACAAATTCAACAACAACCTCAACATTGAAAAACAACAACAACCTCAACATAAAAAACACCAACAAATTCAACAACAACCTCAACATTGAAAAACACCAACAAATTCAACAACAACCTCAGCATTGAAAAACACCAACAAATTCAACAACAACCTCAACATTGAAAAACAACAACAACCTCAACATTGAAAAACACCAACAAATTCAACAACAACCTCAACAATTAAAAACACCAACAAATTCAACAATAACCTCAACATTGAAAAACAACAACAACCTCAACATTGAAAAACACCAACAAGTTCAACAACAACCTCAACATTGAAAAAGACCAACAAATTCAACAATCACCTCAACATTGAAAAATAACAACAACCTCAACATTGAAAAACAACACAAACCTCAACATTGAACAACACCAAGAAATTCAACAACAACTTCAACATTGAAAAACACCAACAAATTCAACAACAACCACGACATTGAAAAACACCATCAAATTCAACAACAAACTCAATATTGAAAAACAACAACAACCTCAACACTGAAAAACACCAACAAATTCAACAACAACCTCAACATTGAAAAACACCAACAAATTCAACAACAACCTCAACATTTAAAAACGCCAACAAATTCAACAACAACCTCCACATTGAATAATAACAACAACCTCAACATTGAAAAACAACAACAACCTCAACATTGAAAAACACAAACAAATTCAACAACAACCTCAACATTGAAAAACAACAACAACCTCAACATAAAAAACACCAACAAATTCAACAACAACCTCAACATTGAAAAACACCAACAAATTCAACAACAACCTCAGCATTGAAAAACACCAACAAATTCAACAACAACCTCAACATTGAAAAACACCAACAAATTCAACAACAACCTCAACATTGAAAAACAACAACAACCTCAACATTGAAAAACACCAACAAATTCAACAACAACCTCAACAATTAAAAACACCAACAAATTCAACAATAACCTCAACATTGAAAAACAACAACAACCTCAACATTGAAAAACACCAACAAGTTCAACAACAACCTCAACATTGAAAAACACCAACAAATTCAACAATCACCTCAACATTGAAAAATAACAACAACCTCAACATTGAAAAACAACACAAACCTCAACATTGAACAACACCAAGAAATGCAACAACAACTTCAACATTGAAAAACACCAACAAATTCAACAACAACCTCGACATTGAAAAACACCATCAAATTCAACAACAACCTCAATATTGAAAAACAACAACAACCTCAACATTGAAAAACATCAACAAATTCAACAACAACCTCAACATTGAAAAACACCAACAAATTCAACAACAACCTCAACATTTAAAAACGCCAACAAATTCAACAACAACCTCCACATTGAACAACAATAACAACCTCAACATTGAAAAACACCAACAAATTCAACAACAACCTCAACATTGAAAAAAAACAACAACCTCAACATTGAAAAACACCAACAAATTCAACAACAACCTCAACATTTAAAAACACCAACAAATTCAACAACAACCTCAACATTGAAAAACACCAACAAATTCAACAACAACCTCGACATTGAAAAACACCAACAAATTCAACAACAACCTCAACATTGAAAAACTACAACAACCTCAACATTGAAAAACACCAACAAATACAACAACAACCTCAACATTGAAAAACAACAACAAACTCAACATTGAAAAACACCAACAAATTCAACAACAACCTCAACATTAAAAAGACCAAGAAATTCAACAACAACCTCAACATTGAAAAACAACAACAACTTCAACATTGAAAAACACCAACAAATTCAACAACAACTTCAACATTGAAAAACACCAACAAATTCCACAACAACCTCGAAATTGAAAGACACCAACAAATTCAACAACAACCTCAACATTGAAAAACAACAACAACCTCAACATTGAAAAACACCAACAAATTCAACAACAACCTCAACATTGAAAAACAACAACAACCTCAACATTGAAAAACACCAACAAATTCAACAACAACCTCAACATTGAAAAACACCAACAAATTCAACAACAACCTCAGCATTGAAAAACAACAACACCCTCAAGATTGAAAAACACCAACAAATTCAACAACAACCTCAACATTGAAAAACACCAACAAATTCAACAATCACCTCAACATTGAAAAATAACAACAACCTCAACATTGAAAAACAACAACAACCTCAACATTGAAAAACAGCAACAAATTCAACAACAACCTCAACATTGAAAAACAACAACAACCTCAACATTGAAAAACACCAAGAAATTCAACAACAGCCTCGACATTTAAAAACATCAACAAATTCAACAACAACCTCCACATTGAACAACAACAACAACCTCAACATTGAAAAACACCAACAAATTCAACAACAACCTTAACATTTAAAAACACCAACAAATTCAACAACAACATCAACTTTGAAAAACACCAACAAATTCAACAACAACCTCGACATTGAAAAACACCAACAAATTCAACAACAACCTCAACATTGAAAAACTACAACAACCTCAACATTGAAAAACACCAACAAATTCAACAATCACCTCAAAATTGAAAAATAACAACAACCTCAACATTGAAAAACAACAACAACCTCAACATTGAAAAACACCAACAAATTCAACAACAACCTCAACATTGAAAAACAACAACAACCTCAACATTGAAAAACACCAAGAAATTCAACAACAACTTCAACATTGAAAAACACCATCAAATTCAGCAACAACCTCGAAATTGAAAAACACCAACAAATTCAACAACAACCTCAACATTGAAAAACAACAACAACCTCAACATTGAAAAACACCAACAAATTCAACAACAACTTCAACATTGAAAAACACCAACAAATTCAACAACAACCTCGAAATTGAAAAACACCAACAAATTCAACAACAACCTCAACATTGAAAAACAACAACAACCTCAACATTGAAAAACACCAACAAATTCAACAACAACCTCAACATTGAAAAACACCAACAAATTCAACAACAACCTCAACATTGAAAAACAACAACAACCTCAACATTGAAAAACACCAACAAATTCAACAACAATCTCAACATTGAAAAACAACAACAACCTCAACATTGAAAAACACCAACAAATTCAACAACAACCTCAACATTGAAAAACACCAACAAATTGAACAACAACCTCAGCATTGAAAAACAACAACAACCTCAACATTGAAAAACACCAACAAATTCAACAGCAACCTCAACATTGAAAAACAACAACAACCTCAACATTGAAAAACACCAACAAATTCAACAACAACCTCAACACTGAAAAACAACAACAACCTCAACATTGAAAAACACCAACAAATTCAACAACATCCTCAACATTTAAAAACACCAACAAATTCAACAACAACCTCAACATTGAAAAACAACAACAACCTCAACATTGAAACACACCAACAAATTCAACAACAACCTCAACATTGAAAAACAACAACAACCTCAACATAAAAAACATCAACAAATTCAACAACAACCTGAACATTGAATAATAACAACAACCTCAACATTGAAAAACAACAACAACCTCAACATTGAAAAACACAAACAAATTCAACAACAACCTCAACATTGAAAAACAACAACAACCTCAACATAAAAAACACCAACAAATTAAACAACAACTTCAACATTGAAAAACACCAACAAATTCAACAACAACCTCGACATTGAAAAACACCATCAAATTCAACAACAACCTCAATATTGAAAAACAACAACAACCTCAACATTGAAAAACACCAACAAATTCAACAACAACCTCAACATTGAAAAACACCAACAAATTCAACAACAACCTCAACATTGAAAAACACCAACAAATTCAACAACAACCTCAACATTGAAAAACAACAACAACCTCAACATTGAAAAACACCAACAAATTCAACAACAACCTCAACAATTAAAAACACCAACAAATTCAACAACAACCTCAACACTGAAAAACAACAACAACCTCAACATTGAAAAACACCAACAAATTCAACAACATCCTCAACATTTAAAAACACCAACAAATTCAACAACAACCTCAACATTGAAAAACAACAACAACCTCAACATTGAAACACACCAACAAATTCAACAACAACCTCAACATTGAAAAACAACAACAACCTCAACATAAAAAACATCAACAAATTCAACAACAACCTGAACATTGAATAATAACAACAACCTCAACATTGAAAAACAACAACAACCTCAACATTGAAAAACACAAACAAATTCAACAACAACCTCAACATTGAAAAACAACAACAACCTCAACATAAAAAACACCAACAAATTAAACAACAACTTCAACATTGAAAAACACCAACAAATTCAACAACAACCTCGACATTGAAAAACACCATCAAATTCAACAACAACCTCAATATTGAAAAACAACAACAACCTCAACATTGAAAAACACCAACAAATTCAACAACAACCTCAACATTGAAAAACACCAACAAATTCAACAACAACCTCAACATTGAAAAACACCAACAAATTCAACAACAACCTCAACATTGAAAAACAACAACAACCTCAACATTGAAAAACACCAACAAATTCAACAACAACCTCAACAATTAAAAACACCAACAAATTCAACAATAACCTCAACATTGAAAAACAACAATAACCTCAACATTGAAAAACACCAACAAGTTCAACAACAACCTCAACATTGAAAAACACCAACAAATTCAACAATCACCTCAACATTGAAAAATAACAACAACCTCAACATTGAAAAACAACAACAACCTCAACATTGAACAACACCAAGAAATTCAACAACAACTTCAACATTGAAAAACACCAACAAATTCAACAACAACCTCGAAATTGAAAAACACCATCAAATTCAACAACAACCTCGACATTGAAAAACAACAACAACCTCAACATAAAAAATACCAACAAATTCAACAACAACTTCAACATTGAAAAACACCAACAAATTCAACAACAACCTCGACATTGAAAAACACCATCAAATTCAACAACAACCTCAATATTGAAAAACAACAACAACCTCAACATTGAAAAACACCAACAAATTCAACAACAACCTCAACATTTAAAAACGCCAACAAATTCAACAACAACCTCCACATTGAACAACAATAACAACCTCAACATTGAAAAGCACCAACAAATTCAACAACAACCTCAACATTGAAAAACACCAACAAATTCAACAACAACTTCAACATTGAAAAACACCAACAAATTCAACAACAACCTCGACATTGAAAAACACCAACAAATTCAACAACAACCTCAACATTGAAAAACTACAACAACCTCAACATTGAAAAACACCAACAAATACAACAACAACCTCAACATTGAAAAACAACAACAACCTCAACATTGAAAAACACCAACAAATTCAACAACAACCTCAACATTAAAAACACCAACAAATTCAACAACAACCTCAACATTGAAAAACAACAACAACTTCAACATTGAAAAACACCAACAAATTCAACAACAACTTCAACATTGAAAAACACCAACAAATTCAACAACAACCTCGAAATTGAAAAACACCAACAAATTCAACAACAACCTCAACATTGAAAAACAACAACAACCTCAACATTGAAAAACACCAACAAGTTCAACAACAACCTCAACATTGAAAAACACCAACAAATTCAACAATCACCTCAACATTGAAAAATAACAACAACCTCAACATTGAAAAACAACACAAACCTCAACATTGAACAACACCAAGAAATGCAACAACAACTTCAACATTGAAAAACACCAACAAATTCAACAACAACCTCGACATTGAAAAACACCATCAAATTCAACAACAACCTCAATATTGAAAAACAACAACAACCTCAACATTGAAAAACACCAACAAATTCAACAACAACCTCAACATTGAAAAACACCAACAAATTCAACAACAACCTCAACATTTAAAAACGCCAACAAATTCAACAACAACCTCCACATTGAACAACAATAACAACCTCAACATTGAAAAACACCAACAAATTCAACAACAACCTCAACATTGAAAAAAAACAACAACCTCAAGATTGAAAAACACCAACAAATTCAACAACAACCTCAACATTTAAAAACACCAACAAATTCAACAACAACCTCAACATTGAAAAACACCAACAAATTCAACAACAACTTCAACATTGAAAAACACAAACAAATTCAACAACAACCTCGACATTGAAAAACACCAACAAATTCAACAACAACCTCAACATTGAAAAACTACAACAACCTCAACATTGAAAAACACCAACAAATACAACAACAACCTCAACATTGAAAAACAACAACAAACTCAACATTGAAAAACACCAACAAATTCAACAACAACCTCAACATTAAAAACACCAACAAATTCAACAACAACCTCAACATTGAAAAACAACAACAACTTCAACATTGAAAAACACCAACAAATTCAACAACAACTTCAACATTGAAAAACACCAACAAATTCCACAACAACCTCGAAATTGAAAGACACCAACAAATTCAACAACAACCTCAACATTGAAAAACAACAACAACCTCAACATTGAAAAACACCAACAAATTCAACAACAACCTCAACATTGAAAAACAACAACAACCTCAACATTGAAAAACACCAACAAATTCAACAACAACCTCAACATTGAAAAACACCAACAAATTCAACAACAACCTCAGCATTGAAAAACAACAACACCCTCAAGATTGAAAAACACCAACAAATTCAACAACAACCTCAACATTGAAAAACACCAACAAATTCAACAATCACCTCAACATTGAAAAATAAGAACAACCTCAACATTGAAAAACAACAACAACCTCAACATTGAAAAACAGCAACAAATTCAACAACAACCTCAACATTGAAAAACAACAACAACCTCAACATTGAAAAACACCAAGAAATTCAACAACAGCCTCGACATTTAAAAACATCAACAAATTCAACAACAACCTCCACATTGAACAACAACAACAACCTCAACATTGAAAAACACCAACAAATTCAACAACAACCTTAACATTTAAAAACACCAACAAATTCAACAACAACATCAACTTTGAAAAACACCAACAAATTCAACAACAACCTCGACATTGAAAAACACCAACAAATTCAACAACAACCTCAACATTGAAAAACTACAACAACCTCAACATTAAAAAACACCAACAAATTCAACAATCACCTCAAAATTGAAAAATAACAACAACCTCAACATTGAAAAACAACAACAACCTCAACATTGAAAAACACCAACAAATTCAACAACAACCTCAACATTGAAAAACAACAACAACCTCAACATTGAAAAACACCAAGAAATTCAACAACAACTTCAACATTGAAAAACACCATCAAATTCAGCAACAACCTCGAAATTGAAAAACACCAACAAATTCAACAACAACCTCAACATTGAAAAACAACAACAACCTCAACATTGAAAAACACCAACAAATTCAACAACAACTTCAACATTGAAAAACACCAACAAATTCAACAACAACCTCAACATTGAAAAACAACAACAACCTCAACATTGAAAAACACCAACAAATTCAACAACAACCTCAACATTGAAAAACAACAACAACCTCAACATTGAAAAACACCAACAAATTCAACAACAACCTCAACATTGAAAAACACCAACAAATTGAACAACAACCTCAGCATTGAAAAACAACAACAACCTCAACATTGAAAAACACCAACAAATTCAACAGCAACCTCAACATTGAAAAACAACAACAACCTCAACATTGAAAAACACCAACAAATTCAACAACAACCTCAACACTGAAAAACAACAACAACCTCAACATTGAAAAACACCAACAAATTCAACAACATCCTCAACATTTAAAAACACCAACAAATTCAACAACAACCTCAACATTGAAAAACAACAACAACCTCAACATTGAAACACACCAACAAATTCAACAACAACCTCAACATTGAAAAACAACAACAACCTCAACATAAAAAACATCAACAAATTCAACAACAACCTGAACATTGAATAATAACAACAACCTCAACATTGAAAAACAACAACAACCTCAACATTGAAAAACACAAACAAATTCAACAACAACCTCAACATTGAAAAACAACAACAACCTCAACATAAAAAACACCAACAAATTAAACAACAACTTCAACATTGAAAAACACCAACAAATTCAACAACAACCTCGACATTGAAAAACACCATCAAATTCAACAACAACCTCAATATTGAAAAACAACAACAACCTCAACATTGAAAAACACCAACAAATTCAACAACAACCTCAACATTGAAAAACACCAACAAATTCAACAACAACCTCAACATTGAAAAACACCAACAAATTCAACAACAACCTCAACATTGAAAAACAACAACAACCTCAACATTGAAAAACACCAACAAATTCAACAACAACCTCAACAATTAAAAACACCAACAAATTCAACAATAACCTCAACATTGAAAAACAACAATAACCTCAACATTGAAAAACACCAACAAGTTCAACAACAACCTCAACATTGAAAAACACCAACAAATTCAACAATCACCTCAACATTGAAAAATAACAACAACCTCAACATTGAAAAACAACAACAACCTCAACATTGAACAACACCAAGAAATTCAACAACAACTTCAACATTGAAAAACACCAACAAATTCAACAACAACCTCGAAATTGAAAAACACCATCAAATTCAACAACAACCTCAACATTGAAAAACAACAACAACCTCAACATAAAAAATACCAACAAATTCAACAACAACTTCAACATTGAAAAACACCAACAAATTCAACAACAACCTCGACATTGAAAAACACCATCAAATTCAACAACAACCTCAATATTGAAAAACAACAACAACCTCAACATTGAAAAACACCAACAAATTCAACAACAACCTCAACATTGAAAAACACCAACAAATTCAACAACAACCTCAACATTTAAAAACGCCAACAAATTCAACAACAACCTCCACATTGAACAACAATAACAACCTCAACATTGAAAAACACCAACAAATTCAACAACAACCTCAACATTGAAAAACACCAACAAATTCAACAACAACTTCAACATTGAAAAACACCAACAAATTCAACAACAACCTCGACATTGAAAAACACCAACAAATTCAACAACAACCTCAACATTGAAAAACTACAACAACCTCAACATTGAAAAACACCAACAAATACAACAACAACCTCAACATTGAAAAACAACAACAACCTCAACATTGAAAAACACCAACAAATTCAACAACAACCTCAACGTTAAAAACACCAACAAATTCAACAACAACCTCAACATTGAAAAACAACAACAACTTCAACATTGAAAAACACCAACAAATTCAACAACAACTTCAACATTGAAAAACACCAACAAATTCAACAACAACCTCGAAATTGAAAAACACCAACAAATTCAACAACAACCTCAACATTGAAAAACACCAACAAATTCAACAACAACCTCAACATTGAAAAACAACAACAACCTCAACATTGAAAAACACCAACAAATTCAACAACAACCTCAACATTGAAAAACACCAACAAATTCAACAACAACCTCAGCATTGAAAAACAACAACAACCTCAAGATTGAAAAACACCAACAAATTCAACAACAACCTCAACATTGAAAAACACCAACAAATTCAACAATCACCTCAACATTGAAAAATAACAACAACCTCAACATTGAAAAACAACAACAACCTCAACATTTAAAAACACCAACAAATTCAACAACAACCTCAACATTGATAAACACCAACAAATTCAACAACAACATCAACTTTGAAAAACACCAACAAATTCAACAACAACCTCGACATTGAAAAACAGCAACAAATTCAACAACAACCTCAACATTGAAAAACTACAACAACCTCAACATTGAAAAACACCAACAAATTCAACAACAAGCTCAACATTGAAAAACACCAACAAATTCAACAATCACCTCAACATTGAAAAATAACAACAACCTCAACATTGAAAAACAACAACAACCTCAACATTGAACAACACCAAGAAATTCAACAACAACTTCAACATTGAAAAACACCAACAAATTCAACAACAACCTCGAAATTGAAAAGCACCATCAAATTCAACAACAACCTCAACATTGAAAAACAACAACAACCTCAACATTGAAAAACACCAACAAATTCAACAACAACCTCAACATTAAAAACACCAACAAATTCAACAACAACCTCAACATTGAAAAACAACAACAACTTCAACATTGAAAAACACCAACAAATTCAACAACAACTTCAACATTGAAAAACACCAACAAATTCAACAACAACTTCAACATTGAAAAACACCAACAAATTCAACAACAACCTCAACATTGAAAAACACCAACAAATTCAACATAAACCTCAACATTTAAAAACGAAAATAAATTCAACAACAACCTCAACATTGAAAAACACCAACAAATTCAACAATATCCTCAAAATTGAAAAACAACAACCTCAATATTGAAAAACACCAACAAATTCAACAACAACCTCAACATTGAAAAACACCAACAAATTCAACAACAACCTCAACATTGAAAAACAACAACCTCAACATTGAAAAACACCAACAAATTCAACAACAACCTCAACATTGAAAAACAACAACAACCTCAACATTGAAAAACACCAACAAATTCAACAACAACCTCAACATTGAAAAACACCAACAAATTCAACAACAACGTCAGCATTGAAAAACAACAACAACCTCAAGATTGAAAAACACCAACAAATTCAACAACAACCTCAACATTGAAAAACACCAACAAATTCAACAATCACCTCAACATTGAAAAATAACAACAACCTCAACATTGAAAAACAACAACAACCTCAACATTGAAAAACACCAACAAATTCAACAACAACCTCAACATTGAAAAACAACAACCTCAACATTGAAAAACACCAAGAAATTCAACAACAGCCTCGACATTTAAAAACACCAACAAATTCAACAACAACCTCAACATTGATAAACACCAACAAATTCAACAACAACATCAACTTTGAAAAACACCAACAAATTCAACAACAACCTCGACATTGAAAAACACCAACAAATTCAACAACAACCTCAACATTGAAAAACTACAACAACCTCAACATTGAAAAACAACAACAACCTCAACATTGAACAACACCAAGAAATTCAACAACAACTTCAACATTGAAAAACACCAACAAATTCAACAACAACTTCAACATTGAAAAACACCAACAAATTCAACAACAACCTCGACATTGAAAAACACCATCAAATTCAACAACAACCTCAATATTGAAAAACAACAACACCCTCAAGATTGAAAAACACCAACAAATTCAACAACAACCTCAACATTGAAAAACACCAACAAATTCAACAATCACCTCAACATTGAAAAATAACAACAACCTCAACATTGAAAAACAACAACAACCTCAACATTGAAAAACAGCAACAAATTCAACAACAACCTCAACATTGAAAAACACCAAGAAATTCAACAACAGCCTCGACATTTAAAAACATCAACAAATTCAACAACAACCTCGACATTGAAAAACACCAACAAATTCAACAACAACCTCAACATTGAAAAACTACAACAACCTCAACATTGAAAAACACCAACAAATTCAACAATCACCTCAAAATTGAAAAATAACAACAACCTCAACATTGAAAAACAACAACAACCTCAACATTGAAAAACACCAACAAATTCAACAACAACCTCAACATTGAAAAACAACAACAACCTCAACATTGAAAAACACCAAGAAATTCAACAACTTCAACATTGAAAAACACCATCAAATTCAGCAACAACCTCGAAATTGAAAAACACCAACAAATTCAACAACAACCTCAACATTGAAAAACAACAACAACCTCAACATTGAAAAACACCAACAAATTCAACAACAACTTCAACATTGAAAAACACCAACAAATTCAACAACAACCTCGAAATTGAAAAACACCAACAAATTCAACAACAACCTCAACATTGAAAAACAACAACAACCTCAACATTGAAAAACACCAACAAATTCAACAACAACCTCAACATTGAAAAACACCAACAAATTCAACAACAACCTCAACATTGAAAAACAACAACAACCTCAACATTGAAAAACACCAACAAATTCAACAACAACCTCAACATTGAAAAACAACAACAACCTCAACATTGAAAAACACCAACAAATTCAACAACAACCTCAACATTGAAAAACACCAACAAATTGAACAACAACCTCAGCATTGAAAAACAACAACAACCTCAACATTGAAAAACACCAACAAATTCAACAGCAACCTCAACATTGAAAAACAACAACAACCTCAACATTGAAAAACACCAACAAATTCAACAACAACCTCAACACTGAAAAACAACAACAACCTCAACATTGAAAAACACCAACAAATTCAACAACATCCTCAACATTTAAAAACACCAACAAATTCAACAACAACCTCAACATTGAAAAACAACAACAACCTCAACATTGAAACACACCAACAAATTCAACAACAACCTCAACATTGAAAAACAACAACAACCTCAACATAAAAAACATCAACAAATTCAACAACAACCTGAACATTGAATAATAACAACAACCTCAACATTGAAAAACAACAACAACCTCAACATTGAAAAACACAAACAAATTCAACAACAACCTCAACATTGAAAAACAACAACAACCTCAACATAAAAAACACCAACAAATTAAACAACAACTTCAACATTGAAAAACACCAACAAATTCAACAACAACCTCGACATTGAAAAACACCATCAAATTCAACAACAACCTCAATATTGAAAAACAACAACAACATCAACATTGAAAAACACCAACAAATTCAACAACAACCTCAACATTGAAAAACACCAACAAATTCAACAACAACCTCAACATTGAAAAACACCAACAAATTCAACAACAACCTCAACATTGAAAAACAACAACAACCTCAACATTGAAAAACACCAACAAATTCAACAACAACCTCAACAATTAAAAACACCAACAAATTCAACAATAACCTCAACATTGAAAAACAACAATAACCTCAACATTGAAAAACACCAACAAGTTCAACAACAACCTCAACATTGAAAAACACCAACAAATTCAACAATCACCTCAACATTGAAAAATAACAACAACCTCAACATTGAAAAACAACAACAACCTCAACATTGAACAACACCAAGAAATTCAACAACAACTTCAACATTGAAAAACACCAACAAATTCAACAACAACCTCGAAATTGAAAAACACCATCAAATTCAACAACAACCTCAACATGAAAAACAACAACAACCTCAACATAAAAAATACCAACAAATTCAACAACAACTTCAACATTGAAAAACACCAACAAATTCAACAACAACCTCGACATTGAAAAACACCATCAAATTCAACAACAACCTCAATATTGAAAAACAACAACAACCTCAACATTGAAAAACACCAACAAATTCAACAACAACCTCAACATTGAAAAACACCAACAAATTCAACAACAACCTCAACATTTAAAAACGCCAACAAATTCAACAACAACCTCCACATTGAACAACAATAACAACCTCAACATTGAAAAACACCAACAAATTCAACAACAACCTCAACATTGAAAAACTACAACAACCTCAACATTGAAAAACACCAACAAATACAACAACAACCTCAACATTGAAAAACAACAACAACCTCAACATTGAAAAACACCAACAAATTCAACAACAACCTCAACATTAAAAACACCAACAAATTCAACAACAACCTCAACATTGAAAAACAACAACAACTTCAACATTGAAAAACACCAACAAATTCAACAACAACTTCAACATTGAAAAACACCAACAAATTCAACAACAACCTCGAAATTGAAAAACACCAACAAATTCAACAACAACCTCAACATTGAAAAACAACAACAACCTCAACATTGAAAAACACCAACAAATTCAACAACAACCTCAACATTGAAAAACACCAACAAATTCAACAACAACCTCAACATTGAAAAACAACAACAACCTCAACATTGAAAAACACCAACAAATTCAACAACAACCTCAACATTGAAAAACACCAACAAATTCAACAACAACCTCAGCATTGAAAAACAACAACAACCTCAAGATTGAAAAACACCAACAAATTCAACAACAACCTCAACATTGAAAAACACCAACAAATTCAACAATCACCTCAACATTGAAAAATAACAACAACCTCAACATTGAAAAACAACAACAACCTCAACATTTAAAAACACCAACAAATTCAACAACAACCTCAACATTGATAAACACCAACAAATTCAACAACAACATCAACTTTGAAAAACACCAACAAATTCAACAACAACCTCGACATTGAAAAACAGCAACAAATTCAACAACAACCTCAACATTGAAAAACTACAACAACCTCAACATTGAAAAACACCAACAAATTCAACAACAACCTCAACAATGAAAAACACCAACAAATTCAACAACAACCTCAACATTGAAAAACACCAACAAATTGAACAACAACCTCAGCATTGAAAAACAACAACAACCTCAACATTGAAAAACACCAACAAACTCAACAACAACCTCAATATTGAAAAACAACAACAACCTCAACATTGAAAAACACCAACAAGTTCAACAACAAGCTCAACATTGAAAAACACCAACAAATTCAACAATCACCTCAACATTGAAAAATAACAACAACCTCAACATTGAAAAACAACAACAACCTCAACATTGAACAACACCAAGAAATTCAACAACAACTTCAACATTGAAAAACACCAACAAATTCAACAACAACCTCGAAATTGAAAAGCACCATCAAATTCAACAACAACCTCAACATTGAAAAACAACAACAACCTCAACATTGAAAAACACCAACAAATTCAACAACAACCTCAACATTAAAAACACCAACAAATTCAACAACAACCTCAACATTGAAAAACAACAACAACTTCAACATTGAAAAACACCAACAAATTCAACAACAACTTCAACATTGAAAAACACCAACAAATTCAACAACAACTTCAACATTGAAAAACACCAACAAATTCAACAACAACCTCAACATTGAAAAACACCAACAAATTCAACATAAACCTCAACATTTAGAAACGAAAATAAATTCAACAACAACCTCAACATTGAAAAACACCAACAAATTCAACAATATCCTCAAAATTGAAAAACAACAACCTCAATATTGAAAAACACCAACAAATTCAACAACAACCTCAACATTGAAAAACACCAACAAATTCAACAACAACCTCAACATTGAAAAACAACAACAACCTCAACATTGAAAAACACCAACAAATTCAACAACAACCTCAACATTGAAAAACAACAACAACCTCAACATTGAAAAACACCAACAAATTCAACAACAACCTCAGCATTGAAAAACAACAACAACCTCAAGATTGAAAAACACCAACAAATTCAACAACAACCTCAACATTGAAAAACACCAACAAATTCAACAATCACCTCAACATTGAAAAATAACAACAACCTCAACATTGAAAAACAACAACAACCTCAACATTGAAAAACACCAACAAATTCAACAACAACCTCAACATTGAAAAACAACAACCTCAACATTGAAAAACACCAAGAAATTCAACAACAGCCTCGACATTTAAAAACACCAACAAATTCAACAACAACCTCAACATTGATCAACACCAACAAATTCAACAACAACATCAACTTTGAAAAACACCAACAAATTCAACAACAACCTCGACATTGAAAAACACCAACAAATTCAACAACAACCTCAACATTGAAAAACTACAACAACCTCAACATTGAAAAACAACAACAACCTCAACATTGAACAACACCAAGAAATTCAACAACAACTTCAACATTGAAAAACACCAACAAATTCAACAACAACTTCAACATTGAAAAACACCAACAAATTCAACAACAACCTCGACATTGAAAAACACCATCAAATTCAACAACAACCTCAATATTGAAAAACAACAACAACCTCAACATTGAAAAACACCAACAAATTCAACAACAACCTCAACATTGAAAAACACCAACAAATTCAACAACAACCTCAACATTTAAAAACGCCAACAAATTCAACAACAACCTCCACATTGAACAACAATAACAACCTCAACATTGAAAAACACCAACAAATTCAACAACAACCTCAACATTGAAAAAAAACAACAACCTCAACATTGAAAAACACCAACAAATTCAACAACAACCTCAACATTTAAAAACACCAACAAATTCAACAACAACCTCAACATTGAAAAACACCAACAAATTCAACAACAACTTCAACATTGAAAAACACCAACAAATTCAACAACAACCTCGACATTGAAAAACACCAACAAATTCAACAACAACCTCAACATTGAAAAACTACAACAACCTCAACATTGAAAAACACCAACAAATACAACAACAACCTCAACATTGAAAAACAACAACAACCTCAACATTGAAAAACACCAACAAATTCAACAACAACCTCAACATTAAAAACACCAACAAATTCAACAACAACCTGAACATTGAAAAACAACAACAACTTCAACATTGAAAAACACCAACAAATTCAACAACAACTTCAACATTGAAAAACACCAACAAATTCAACAACAACCTCGAAATTGAAAAACACCAACAAATTCAACAACAACCTCAACATTGAAAAACAACAACAACCTCAACATTGAAAAACACCAACAAATTCAACAACAACCTCAACATTGAAAAACACCAACAAATTCAACATAAACCTCAACATTTAAAAACGAAAATAAATTCAACAACAACCTCAACATTGAAAAACACCAACAAATTCAACAACATCCTCAACATTGAAAAACAACAACCTCAATATTGAAAAACACCAACAAATTCAACAACAACCTCAACATTGAAAAACACCAACAAATTCAACAACAACCTCAACATTGAAAAACAACAACAACCTCAACATTGAAAAACACCAACAAATTCAACAACAACCTCAACATTGAAAAACAACAACAACCTCAACATTGAAAAACACCAACAAATTCAACAACAACCTCAACATTGAAAAACACCAACAAATTCAACAACAACCTCAGCATTGAAAAACAACAACAACCTCAAGATTGAAAAACACCAACAAATTCAACAACAACCTCAACATTGAAAAACACCAACAAATTGAACAATCACCTCAACATTGAAAAATAACAACAACCTCAACATTGAAAAACAACAACAACCTCAACATTGAAAAACACCAACAAATTCAACAACAACCTCAACATTGAAAAACAACATCAACCTCAACATTGAAAAACACCAAGAAATTCAACAACAGCCTCGACATTTAAAAACATCAATAAATTCAACAACAACCTCCACATTGAACAACAACAACAACCTCAACATTGAAAAACACCAACAAATTCAACAACAACCTTAACATTTAAAAACACCAACAAATTCAACAACAACCTCAACATTGATAAACACCAACAAATTCAACAACAACATCAACTTTGAAAAACACCAACAAATTCAACAACAACCTCGACATTGAAAAACAGCAACAAATTCAACAACAACCTCAACATTGAAAAACTACAACAACCTCAACATTGAAAAACACCAACAAATTCAACAACAACCTCAACATTGAAAAACACCAACAAATTCAACAACAACCTCAACATTGAAAAACACCAACAAATTGAACAACAACCTCAGCATTGAAAAACAACAACAACCTCAACATTGAAAAACACCAACAAATTCAACAACAACCTCAATATTGAAAAACAACAACAACCTCAACATTGAAAAACACCAACAAGTTCAACAACAAGCTCAACATTGAAAAACACCAACAAATTCAACAATCACCTCAACATTGAAAAATAACAACAACCTCAACATTGAAAAACAACAACAACCTCAACATTGAACAACACCAAGAAATTCAACAACAACTTCAACATTGAAAAACACCAACAAATTCAACAACAACCTCGAAATTGAAAAACACCATCAAATTCAACAACAACCTCAACATTGAAAAACAACAACAACCTCAACATTGAAAAACACCAACAAATTCAACAACAACCTCAACATTAAAAACACCAACAAATTCAACAACAACCTCAACATTGAAAAACAACAACAACTTCAACATTGAAAAACACCAACAAATTCAACAACAACTTCAACATTGAAAAACACCAACAAATTCAACAACAACCTCGAAATTGAAAAACACCAACAAATTCAACAACAACCTCAACATTGAAAAACAACAACAACCTCAACATTGAAAAACACCAACAAATTCAACAACAACCTCAACATTGAAAAACACCAACAAATTCAACATAAACCTCAACATTGAAAAAACCAACAAATTCAACAACAACCTCAACATTGAAAAACAACAACAACCTCAACATTGAAAAACACCAACAAATTCAACAACAACCTCAACATTGAAAAACAACAACAACCTCAACATTGAAAAACACCAACAAATTCAACAACAACCTCAGCATTGAAAAAACAACAACAACCTCAAGATTGAAAAACACCAACAAATTCAACAACAACCTCAACATTGAAAACACCAACAAATTCAACAATCACCTCAACATTGAAAAATAACAACAACCTCAACATTGAAAAACAACAACAACCTCAACATTGAAAAACACCAACAAATTCAACAACAACCTCAACATTGAAAAACAACAACAACCTCAACATTGAAAAACACCAAGAAATTCAACAACAGCCTCGACATTTAAAAACACCAACAAATTCAACAACAACCTCAACATTGATAACACCCAACAAATTCAACAACAACATCAACTTTGAAAAACACCAACAAATTCAACAACAACCTCGACATTGAAAAACACCAACAAATTCAACAACAACCTCAACATTGAAAAACTACAACAACCTCAACATTGAAAAACACCAACAAATTCAACAATCACCTCAAAATGGAAAAATAACAACAACCTCAACATTGAAAAACAACAACAACCTCAACATTGAAAAACACCAACGAATTCAACAACAACCTCAACATTGAAAAACAACGACAACCTCAACATTGAAAAACACCAAGAAATTCAACAACAACCTCAACATTGAAAAACAACAACAACCTCAACATTGAAAAACACCAAGAAATTCAACAACAACTTCAACATTGAAAAACACCATCAAATTCAGCAACAACCTCGAAATTGAAAAACACCAACAAATTCAACAACAACCTCAACATTGAAAAACAACAACAACCTCAACATTGAAAAACACCAACAAATTCAACAACAACTCAACATTGAAAAACAACAACAACCTCAACATTGAAAAACACCAACAAATTCACCAACAACTTCAACATAGAAAAACAACAACAACCTCAACATAAAAAACACCAACAAATTCAAAAACAACCTCAACATTGAAAAACACCAACAAATTCAACAACAACCTCTACATTGAAAAACAACAACAACCTCAACATTGAAAAACACCAAGAAATTCAACAACAACTTCAACATTGAAAAACACCATCAAATTCAGCAACAACCTCGAAATTGAAAAACACCAACAAATTCAACAACAACCTCAACATTGAAAAACAACAACAACCTCAACATTGAAAAACACCAACAAATTCAACAACAACCTCAACATTGAAAAACAACAACAACCAAAACATTGAAAAACACCAACAAATTCAACAACAACCTCAACATTTAAAAACACCAACAAATTCAACAACAACCTCAACATTGAAAAACAACAACAACCTCAACATTGAAAAACACCAACAAATTCACCAACAACTTCAACATAGAAAAACAACAACAACCTCAACATAAAAAACACCAACAAATTCAACAACAACCTCAACATTGAAAAACACCAACAAATTCAACAACAACCTCAACATTGAAAAACAACAACAACCTCAACATTGAAAAACACCAAAAATTCAACAACAACCTCATCATTTAAAAACACCAACAAATTCAACAATAACCTCAACATTGAAAAACAACAACAACCTCAACATTGAAAAACACCAACAAGTTCAACAACAACCTCAACATTGAAAAACACCAACAAATTCAACAACAACCTCAACATTGAAAAATAACAACAACCTCAACATTGAAAAACAACAACAACCTCAACATTGAAAAACACCAACAAATTCAACAACAACCTCAACATTGAAAAACAACAACCTCAACATTGAAAAACACCAAGAAATTCAACAACAGCCTCGACATTTAAAAACACCAACAAATTCAACAACAACCTCAACATTGATAAACACCAACAAATTCAACAACAACATCAACTTTGAAAAACACCAACAAATTCAACAACAACCTCAACATTGAAAAACTACAACAACCTCAACATTGAAAAACAACAACAACCTCAACATTGAACAACACCAAGAAATTCAACAACAACTTCAACATTGAAAAACACCAACAAATTCAACAACAACTTCAACATTGAAAAACACCAACAAATTCAACAACAACCTCGACATTGAAAAACACCATCAAATTCAACAACAACCTCAATATTGAAAAACAACAACAACCTCAACATTGAAAAACACCAACAAATTCAACAACAACCTCAACATTGAAAAACACCAACAAATTCAACAACAACCTCAACATTTAAAAACGCCAACAAATTCAACAACAACCTCCACATTGAACAACAATAACAACCTCAACATTGAAAAACACCAACAAATTCAACAACAACCTCAACATTGAAAAAAAACAACAACCTCAACATTGAAAAACACCAACAAATTCAACAACAACCTCAACATTTAAAAACACCAACAAATTCAACAACAACCTCAACATTGAAAAACACCAACAAATTCAACAACAACTTCAACATTGAAAAACACCAACAAATTCAACAACAACCTCGACATTGAAAAACACCAACAAATTCAACAACAACCTCAACATTGAAAAACTACAACAACCTCAACATTGAAAAACACCAACAAATACAACAACAACCTCAACATTGAAAAACAACAACAACCTCAACATTGAAAAACACCAACAAATTCAACAACAACCTCAACATTAAAAACACCAACAAATTCAACAACAACCTGAACATTGAAAAACAACAACAACTTCAACATTGAAAAACACCAACAAATTCAACAACAACTTCAACATTGAAAAACACCAACAAATTCAACAACAACCTCGAAATTGAAAAACACCAACAAATTCAACAACAACCTCAACATTGAAAAACAACAACAACCTCAACATTGAAAAACACCAACAAATTCAACAACAACCTCAACATTGAAAAACACCAACAAATTCAACATAAACCTCAACATTTAAAAACGAAAATAAATTCAACAACAACCTCAACATTGAAAAACACCAACAAATTCAACAATATCCTCAACATTGAAAAACAACAACCTCAATATTGAAAAACACCAACAAATTCAACAACAACCTCAACATTGAAAAACACCAACAAATTCAACAACAACCTCAACATTGAAAAACAACAACAACCTCAACATTGAAAAACACCAACAAATTCAACAACAACCTCAACATTGAAAAACAACAACAACCTCAACATTGAAAAACACCAACAAATTCAACAACAACCTCAACATTGAAAAACACCAACAAATTCAACAACAACCTCAGCATTGAAAAACAACAACAACCTCAAGATTGAAAAACACCAACAAATTCAACAACAACCTCAACATTGAAAAACACCAACAAATTGAACAATCACCTCAACATTGAAAAATAACAACAACCTCAACATTGAAAAACAACAACAACCTCAACATTGAAAAACACCAACAAATTCAACAACAACCTCAACATTGAAAAACAACATCAACCTCAACATTGAAAAACACCAAGAAATTCAACAACAGCCTCGACATTTAAAAACATCAACAAATTCAACAACAACAACCTCAACATTGAAAAACACCAACAAATTCAACAACAACCTTAACATTTAAAAACACCAACAAATTCAACAACAACCTCAACATTGATAAACACCAACAAATTCAACAACAACATCAACTTTGAAAAACACCAACAAATTCAACAACAACCTCGACATTGAAAAACAGCAACAAATTCAACAACAACCTCAACATTGAAAAACTACAACAACCTCAACATTGAAAAACACCAACAAATTCAACAACAACCTCAACATTGAAAAACACCAACAAATTCAACAACAACCTCAACATTGAAAAACACCAACAAATTGAACAACAACCTCAGCATTGAAAAACAACAACAACCTCAACATTGAAAAACACCAACAAATTCAACAACAACCTCAATATTGAAAAACAACAACAACCTCAACATTGAAAAACACCAACAAGTTCAACAACAAGCTCAACATTGAAAAACACCAACAAATTCAACAATCACCTCAACATTGAAAAATAACAACAACCTCAACATTGAAAAACAACAACAACCTCAACATTGAACAACACCAAGAAATTCAACAACAACTTCAACATTGAAAAACACCAACAAATTCAACAACAACCTCGAAATTGAAAAACACCATCAAATTCAACAACAACCTCAACATTGAAAAACAACAACAACCTCAACATTGAAAAACACCAACAAATTCAACAACAACCTCAACATTAAAAACACCAACAAATTCAACAACAACCTCAACATTGAAAAACAACAACAACTTCAACATTGAAAAACACCAACAAATTCAACAACAACTTCAACATTGAAAAACACCAACAAATTCAACAACAACCTCGAAATTGAAAAACACCAACAAATTCAACAACAACCTCAACATTGAAAAACAACAACAACCTCAACATTGAAAAACACCAACAAATTCAACAACAACCTCAACATTGAAAAACACCAACAAATTCAACATAAACCTCAACATTGAAAAACACCAACAAATTCAACAACAACCTCAACATTGAAAAACAACAACAACCTCAACATTGAAAAACACCAACAAATTCAACAACAACCTCAACATTGAAAAACAACAACAACCTCAACATTGAAAAACACCAACAAATTCAACAACAACCTCAGCATTGAAAAACAACAACAACCTCAAGATTGAAAAACACCAACAAATTCAACAACAACCTCAACATTGAAAAACACCAACAAATTCAACAATCACCTCAACATTGAAAAATAACAACAACCTCAACATTGAAAAACAACAACAACCTCAACATTGAAAAACACCAACAAATTCAACAACAACCTCAACATTGAAAAACAACAACAACCTCAACATTGAAAAACACCAAGAAATTCAACAACAGCCTCGACATTTAAAAACACCAACAAATTCAACAACAACCTCAACATTGATAAACACCAACAATTCAACAACAACATCAACTTTGAAAAACACCAACAATTCAACAACAACCTCGACATTGAAAAACACCAACAAATTCAACAACAACCTCAACATTGAAAAACTACAACAACCTCAACATTGAAAAACACCAACAAATTCAACAATCACCTCAAAATTGAAAAAATAACAACAACCTCAACATTGAAAAACAACAACAACCTCAACATTGAAAAACACCAACGAATTCAACAACAACCTCAACATTGAAAAACAACGACAACCTCAACATTGAAAAACACCAAGAAATTCAACAACAACCTCAACATTGAAAAACAACAACAACCTCAACATTGAAAAACACCAAGAAATTCAACAACAACTTCAACATTGAAAAACACCATCAAATTCAGCAACAACCTCGAAATTGAAAAACACCAACAAATTCAACAACAACCTCAACATTGAAAAACAACAACAACCTCAACATTGAAAAACACCAACAAATTCAACAACAACCTCAACATTGAAAAACAACAACAACCTCAACATTGAAAAACACCAACAAATTCACCAACAACTTCAACATAGAAAAACAACAACAACCTCAACATAAAAAACACCAACAAATTCAAAAACAACCTCAACATTGAAAAACACCAACAAATTCAACAACAACCTCTACATTGAAAAACAACAACAACCTCAACATTGAAAAACACCAAGAAATTCAACAACAACTTCAACATTGAAAAACACCATCAAATTCAGCAACAACCTCGAAATTGAAAAACACCAACAAATTCAACAACAACCTCAACATTGAAAAACAACAACAACCTCAACATTGAAAAACACCAACAAATTCAACAACAACCTCAACATTGAAAAACAACAACAACCAAAAACATTGAAAAACACCAACAAATTCAACAACAACCTCAACATTTAAAAACACCAACAAATTCAACAACAACCTCAACATTGAAAAACAACAACAACCTCAACATTGAAAAACACCAACAAATTCACCAACAACTTCAACATAGAAAAACAACAACAACCTCAACATAAAAAACACCAACAAATTCAACAACAACCTCAACATTGAAAAACACCAACAAATTCAACAACAACCTCAACATTGAAAAACAACAACAACCTCAACATTGAAAAACACCAAAAATTCAACAACAACCTCATCATTTAAAAACACCAACAATTCAACAATAACCTCAACATTGAAAAACAACAACAACCTCAACATTGAAAAACACCAACAAGTTCAACAACAACCTCAACATTGAAAAACACCAACAAATTCAACAACAACCTCAACATTGAAAAATAACAACAACCTCAACATTGAAAAACAACAACAACCTCAACATTGAAAAACTCCAACAAATTCAACAACAACCTCAACATTGAAAAACAACAACAACCTCATCATTGAAAAACACCAAGAAATTCAACAACAACCTCAACATTGAAAAACACCAACAAATTCAACAACAACCTCAACATTGAAAAACACCAACAAATTCAACAACAACCTCAACATTGAAAAACAACAACAACCTCAACATTGAAAAACACCAACAAATCATCAACAACAACATCAACATTGAAAACAACAACAACCCCAACATTGAAAAACACCAAGAAATTCAACAACAACCTCGACATTTAAAAACACCAACAAATTCAACATGAACTTCAACATTGAAAAACACCAACAAAATCAACAACAACCTCGAAATTGAAAAACACCATCAAATTCAACAACAATCTCAATATTGAAAAACAACAACAACCTCAACATTGAAAAACACCAACAAATTCAACAACAACCTCGACATTGAAAAACACCAACAAATTCAACAACAACCTCAACATTGAAAAACACCAACAAATTCAACAACAACCTCAACATTGAAAAACAACAACAACCTCAACATTGAAAAACACCAACAAATTCAACAACAACCTCAACAATTAAAAACACCAACAAATTCAACAATAACCTCAACATTGAAAAACAACAACAACCTCAACATTGAAAAACACCAACAATTTCAAAAACAACCTCAACATTGAAAAACACCAACAAATTCAACAATCACCTCAACATTGAAAAATGCCAACAAATTCAACAACAACCTCCACATTGAACAACAATAACAACCTCAACATTGAAAAACACCAACAAATTCAACAACCTCAACATTGAAAAAAAACAACAACCTCAACATTGAAAAACACCAACAAATTCAACAACAACCTCAACATTTAAAAACACCAACAAATTCAACAACAACCTCAACATTGAAAAACACCAACAAATTCAACAACAACTTCAACATTGAAAAACACCAACAAATTCAACAACAACCTCGACATTGAAAAACACCAACAAATTCAACAACAACCTCAACATTGAAAAACTACAACAACCTCAACATTGAAAAACACCCAACAAATACAACAACAACCTCAACATTGAAAAACAACAACAACCTCAACATTGAAAAACACCAACAAATTCAACAACAACCTCAACATTGAAAACACCAACAAATTCAACAACAACCTCACCATTGAAAAACAACAAAAACCTCAACATTGAAAAACAACAACAACCTCGAAATTGAAAAACACCAACAAATTCAACAACAACCTCAACATTGAAAAACAACAACAACTTCAACATTGAAAAACACCAACAAATTCAACAACAACTTCAACATTGAAAAACACCAACAATTCAACAACAACCTCGAAATTGAAAAACACCAACAAATTCAACAACAGCCTCAACATTGAAAAACAACAACAACCTCAACATTGAAAAACACCAACAAATTCAACAACAACCTCAACATTGAAAAACACCAACAAATTCAACATAAACCTCAACATTTAAAAACGAAAACAAATTCAACAACAACCTCTTCATTGAAAAACACCAACAAATTCAACAATATCCTCAACATTGAAAAACAACAACCTCAACATTGAAAAACACCAACAAATTCAACAACAACCTCAACATTGAAGAACACCAACAAATTCAACAACAACCTCAGCATTGAAAAACAACAACAACCTCAACATTGAAAAACACCAACAATTCAACAACAACCTCAACATTGAAAAACAACAACAACCTCAACATTGAAAAACACCAACAAATTCAACAACAACCTCAACATTGAAAAACACCAACAAATTCAACAACAACCTCAGCATTGAAAAACAACAACAACCTCAAGATTGAAAAACAACATCAAATTCAACAACAACCTCAACATTGAAAAACACCAACAAATTCAACAATCACCTCAACATTGAAAAATAACAACAACCTCAACATTGAAAAACAACAACAACCTCAACATTGAAAAAACACCAACAAATTCAACAACAACCTCAACATTGAAAAACAACAACAACCTCAACATTGAAAAACACCAAGAAATTCAACAACAACTTCAACATTGAAAAACACCATCAAATTCAGCAACAACCTCGAAATGAAAAACACCAACAAATTCAACAACAACCTCAACATTGAAAAACAACAACAACCTCAAAATTGAAAAACACCAACAAATTCAACAACAACCTCAACATTGAAAAACAACAACAACCTCAACATTGAAAAACACCAAGAAATTCAACAACAACTTCAACTTTGAAAAACACCAACAAATTCAACAACAACCTCGACATTGAAAACCACCAACAAATTCGACAACAACCTCAACATTGAAAAACTACAACAACCTCAACATTGAAAAACACCAACAAATACAACAACAACCTCAACAGTGAAAAACAACAACAACCTCAACATTGAAAAACACCAACAAATTCAACAATCACCTCAACATTGAAAAATAACAACCTCAACATTGAAAAACAACAACAACCTCATCATTGAAAAACACCAAAAAATTCAACAACAACCTCAACATTGAAAAACAACAACAACCTCAACATTGAAAAACACCAAGAAAGTCAACAGCAACTTCAACATTGAAAAACACCATCAAATTCAGCAACAACCTCGAAATTGAAAAACACCAGCAAATTCAACAACAACCTCAACATTGAAAAACAACAACAACCTCAACATTGAAAAACACCAACAAATTCAACAACAACCTCAACATTGAAAAACAACAACAACCTCAACATAAAAAACACCAACAATTTCAACAACAACCTCAACATTGAAAAACACCAACAAATTCAACAACAACCTCAACATTGAAAAACAACAACAACCTCAACATTGAAAAACACCAACAAATTCAACAACAACCTCAACAATTAAAAACACCAACAAATTCAACAATAACCTCAACATTGAATAACAACAACAACCTCAACATGGAAAAACACCAACAAATTCAACAATCACCTCAACATTGAAAAATAACAACAACCTCAACATTGAAAAACACCAACAAATTCAACAACAACCTCAACATTGAAAAACAACAACAACCTCAACATTGAACAACACCAAGAAATTCAACAACTTCAACATTGAAAAAAACCAACAAATTCAACAACAACCTCGAAATTGAAAAACACCAACAAATTCAACAACAACCTCAACATTGAATAATAACAACAACCTCAACATTGAAAAACAACAACAACCTCAACATTGAAAAACACCAACAAATTCAACAACAACCTCAACATTGAAAAACAACAACAACCTCAACATAAAAAACACCAACAAATTCAACAACAACTTCAACATTGAAAAACACCAACAAATTCAACAACAACCTCGACATGGAAAAACACCATCAAATTCAACAACAACCTCAATATTGAAAAACAACAACAACCTCAACATTGAAAAACACCAACAAATTCAACAACAACCTCAACATTGAAAAACACCAACAAATTCAACAACAACCTCAACATTGAAAAACAACAACAACCTCAACATTGAAAAACACCAACAAATTCAACAACAACCTCAACAATTAAAAACACCAACAAATTCAACAATAACCTCAACATTGAAAAACAACAACAACCTCAACATTGAAAAACACCAACAAATTCAACAACAACCTCGAAATTGAAAAACACCAACAAATTCAACAACAACCTCAACATTGAATAATAACAACAACCTCAACATTGAAAAACAACAACAACCTCAACATAAAAAACACCAACAAATTCAACAACAACTTCAACATTGAAAAACACCAACAAATTCAACAACAACCTCGACATTGAAAAACACCATCAAATTCAACAACAACCTCAATATTGAAAAACAACAACAACCTCAACATTGAAAAACACCAACAAATTCAACAACAACCTCAACATTGAAAAACACCAACAAATTCAACAACAACCTCAACATTTAAAAACGCCAAGAAATTCAACAACAACCTCCACATTGAACAACAATAACAACCTCAACATTGAAAAACACCAACAAATTCAACAACAACCTCAACATTGAAAAACACCAACAAATTCAACAACAACTTCAACATTGAAAAACACCAACAAATTGAACAACAACCTCGAAATTGAAAAACACTAACAAATTCACAAACAACCTCAACATTGAAAAACAACAACAACCTCAACATTGAAAAACACCACCAAATTCAACAATATCCTCAACATTGAAAAACACCAACCTCAACATTGAAAAACACCAACAAATGCAACAACAACCTCAACATTGAAAAAACACCAACAAATTCAACAACAACCTCAACATTGAAAAACACCAACAAATTCAACAACAACATCAGCATTGAAAAACTACAACAACCTCAACATTGAAAAACACCAACAAATTCAACAATCACCTCAACATTGAAAAACAACAACAACCTCAACATTGAAAAACACCAAGAAATTCAACAACAACTTCAACATTGAAAAACACCATCAAATTCAGCAACAACCTCGAAATTGAAAAACACCAACAAATTCAACAACAACCTCAACATTGAAAAACAACAACAACCTGAACATTGAAAAACACCAACAAATTCAACAACAACCACAACATTGAAAAAACAACAACAACCTCAACATTGAAAAACACCAAAAATTCAACAACAACCTCAACATTGAAAAACAACAACAACCTCAACATTGAAAAACACCAACAAATTCAACAACAACCTCAACATTTAAAAACACCAACAAATTCAACAACGACCTCCACATTGAACAACAACAACAACCTTAACATTGAAAAACACCAACAAATTCAACAACAACCTTAACATTTAAAAACACCAACAAATTCAACAACAACCTCAACATTGAAAAACACCAACAAATTCAACAATCACCTAAACATTGAAAAATAACAACAACCTCAACATTGAAAAACAACAACAACCTCAACATTGAAAAACACCAACAAATTCAACAACAACCTCAACATTGAAAAACAACAACAACCTCAACATTGAAAAACACCAAGAAATTCAACAACTTCAACATTGAAAAACACCATCAAATTCAGCAACAACCTCGAAATGGAAAAACACCAACAAATTCAACAACAACCTCAACATTGAAAAACAACAACAACCTCAACATTGAAAAACACCAACAAATTCAACAACAACCTCAACATTGACAAACAACAACAACCTCAACATTGAAAAACACCAACAAATTCAACAACAACCTCAACATTTAAAAACACCAACAAATTCAACAACAACCTCAACATTGAAAAACAACAACAACCTCAACATTGAAAAACAACAACAAATTCACCAACAACCTCAACATAGAAAAACAACAACAACCTCAACATAAAAAACACCAACAAATTCAACAACAACCTCAATATTGAAAAACAACCACAAATTCAACAACAACCTCAACATTGAAAAACAACAACAACCTCAACATTGAAAAACACCAACAAATTCAACAACAACCTCAACATTGAAAAACACCAAATTCAACAACAACCTCAACATTGAAAAACAACAACAAATTCAACATTGAAAAACACCAAGAAAGTCAAGAACAACTTCAACATTGAAAACACCAACAAATTCAATAACAACCTCAACATTGAAAAACACCAACAAATTCAACAACAACCTCAACATTGAAAAATAACAACAACCTCAACATTGAAAAACAACAACAACCTCAACATTGAAAAACACCAACAAATTCAACAACAACCTCAACATTGAAAAACAACAACAACCTCAACATTGAAAAACACCAACAAATTCAACAACAACCTCAACATTGAAAAACACCAACAAATTCAACAACAACCTCAACATTGAAAAACAACAACAAATTCAACATTGAAAAACACCAAGAAAGTCAAGAACAACTTCAACATTGAAAACACCAACAAATTCAATAACAACCTCAACATTGAAAAACACCAACAAATTCAACAACAACCTCAACATTGAAAAATAACAACAACCTCAACATTGAAAAACAACAACAACCTCAACATTGAAAAACACCAACAAATTCAACAACAACCTCAACATTGAAAAACAACAACAACCTCAACATAAAAAACACCAACAAATTCAACAACAACTTCAACATTGAAAAACACCAACAAATTCAACAACAAACTCGACATTGAAAAACACCATCAAATTCAACAACAACCTCAACATTGAAAAACACCAACAAATTCAACAACAACCTCAACATTTAAAAACGCCAACAAATTCAAGAACAACCTCCACATTGAACAACAACAACAACCTCAACATTGAAAAACACCAACAAATTCAACAACAACCTCAACATTGAAAAAAAACAACAACAACCTCAACATTGAAAAACACCAACAAATTCAACAACAACCTCAACATTGAAAAACACCAACAAAGTCAACAACAACCTCAACATTGAAAAACACCAACAAATTCAACAACAACTTCAACATTGAAAAACACCAACAAAGTCAACAACAACCTCAACATTGAAAAACACCAACAAATTCAACAACAACCTCAACATTGAAAAACTACAATAACCTCAACATTGAAAAACACCAACAAATACAACATAAACCTCAACATTTAAAAACGAAAACAAATTCAACAACAACCTCAACATTGAAAAATACCAGCAAATTCAACAATATCCTCAACATTGAAAAACAACCACAACCTCAACATTGAAAAACACCAACAAATTCAACAACAACCTCAACATTGAAAAACACCAACAAATTCAACAGCAACCTCAACATTGAAAAACAACAACAACCTCAACATTGAAAAACACCAAGAAATTCAACAACAACTTCAACATTGAAAAACACCATCAAATTCAGCAACAACCTCGAAATTGAAAAACACCAACAAATTCAACAACAACCTCAACATTGAAAAACAACAACAACCTGAACATTGAAAAACACCAACAAATTCAACAACAACCACAACTTTGAAAAAACAACAACAACCTCAACATTGAAAAACACCAAAAATTCAACAACAACCTCAACATTGAAAAACAACAACAACCTCAACATTGAAAAACACCAACAAATTCAACAACAACCTCAACATTGAAAAACAACAACAACCTCAACATTGAAAAACACCAAGAAATTCAACAACAACCTCGACATTTAAAAACACCAACAAATTCAACAACAACCTCCACATTGAACAACCACAACAACCTTAACATTGAAAAACACCAACAAATTCAACAACAACCTTAACATTTAAAAACACCAACAAATTCAACAACAACCTCAACATTGAAAAACACCAACAAATTCAACAATCACCTCAACATTGAAAAAATAACAACAACCTCAACATTGAAAAACAACAACAACCTCAACATTGAAAAACACCAACAAATTCAACAACAACCTCAACATTGAAAAACAACAACAACCTCAACATTGAAAAACACCAAGAAATTCAACAACTTCAACATTGAAAAACACCATCAAATTCAGCAACAACCTCGAAATTGAAAAACACCAACAAATTCAACAACAACCTCAACATTGAAAAACAACAACAACCTCAACATTGAAAAACACCAACAAATTCAACAACAACCTCAACATTGACAAACAACAACAACCTCAACATTGAAAAACACCAACAAATTCAACAACAACCTCAACATTTAAAAACACCAACAAATTCAACAACAACCTCAACGTTGAAAAACAACAACAACCTCAACATTGAAAAACACCAACAAATTCACCAACAACCTCAACATAGAAAAACAACAACAACCTCAACATAAAAAACACCAACAAATTCAACAACAACCTCAATATTGAAAAACAACCACAAATTCAACAACAACCTCAACATTGAAAAACAACAACAACCTCAACATTGAAAAACACCAACAAATTCAACAACAACCTCAACATTTAAAAACACCAACAAATTCAACAATAACCTCAACATTGAAAAACAACAACAACCTCATCATTGAAAAACACCAACAAGTTCAACAACAACCTCAACATTGAAAAACACCAACAAATTCAACAACAAACTCAACATTGAAAAATAACAACAACCTCAACATTGAAAAACAACAACAACCTCAACATTGAAAAACACCAACAAATTCAACAACAACCTCAACATTGAAAAACAACAACAAATTCAACATTGAACAACACCAAGAAATTCAAGAACAACTTCAACATTGAAAACACCAACAAATTCAATAACAACCTCAACATTGAAAAACACCAACAAGTTCAACAACAACCTCAACATTGAAAAACAACAACAACCTCAACATTGAAAAACACCAACAAGTTCAACAACAACCTCAACATTGAAAAACAACAACAACCTCAACATTGAAAAACACCAAGAAATTCAACAACAACCTCGACATTTAAAAACACCAGCAAATTCAACAACAACCTTAACATTTAAAAACACCAACAAATTCAACAACAACCTCAACATTGATAAACACCAACAAACTCAACAACAACTTCAACTTTGAAAAACACCAACAAATTCAACAACAACCTCGACATTGAAAAACACCAACAAATTCAACAACAACATCAGCATTGAAAAACTACAACAACCTCAACATTGAAAAACACCAACAAATTCAACAATCACCTCAACATTGAAAAACAACAACAACCTCAACATTGAAAAACACCAAGAAATTCAACAACAACTTCAGCATTGAAAAACACCATCAAATTCAGCAACAACCTCGAAATTGAAAAACACCAACAAATTCAACAACAACCTCAACATTGAAAAACAACAACAACCTGAACATTGAAAAACACCAACAAATTCAACAACAACCACAACATTGAAAAAACAACAACAACCTCAACATTGAAAAACACCAAAAATTCAACAACAACCTCAACATTGAAAAACACCAACAAATTCAACAACAACTTCAACATTGAAAAACACCAACAAATTCAACAATAACTTCAACTTTGAAAAACACCAACAAATTCAACAACAACCTCAACATTGAAAAAAAACAACAACCTCAACATTGAAAAACATCAACAAATTCAACAACAACCTCAACATTGAAAAACACCAACAAATTCAACAACAACTTCAAAATTGAAAAACACCAACAAATTCATCAACAACCTCGACATTGAAAAACACCAACAAATTCAACAACAACCTCAACATTGAAAAACTACAACAACCTCAACATTGAAAAACAACAACAACCTCAACATTGAAAAACACCAACAAATTCAACAACAACCTCAATATTGAAAACACCAACAAATTCAACAACAACCTCAACATTGAAAAACAACAACAACCTCAACATTGAAAAACAACAAGAACCTCGAAATTGAAAAACACCAACAAATTCAACAACAACCTCAACATTGAAAAACAACAACAACCTCAACATTGAAAAACACCAACAAATTCAACAACAACTTCAACATTGCAAAACACCAACAATTCAACAACAACATCGAAATTGAAAAACACCAACAAATTCAACAACAACCTCAACATTGAAAAACAACAACAACCTCAACATTGAAAAACACCAACAAATTCAACAACAACCTCAACATTGAAAAACACCAACAAATTCAACATAAACCTCAACATTTAAAAACGAAAACAAATTCAACAACAACCTCAACATTGAAAAATACCAACAAATTCAACAATATCCTCAACATTGAAAAACAACAACAACCTCAACATTGAAAAACACCAACAAATTCAACAACAACCTCAACATTGAAAAACAACAACAACCTCAACATTGAAAAACACCAACAATTCAACAACAACCTCAACATTGAAAAAAACCAACAAATTCAACAACAACCTCAGCATTGAAAAACAACAACAACCTCAACATTGTAAAACACCAACAAATTCAACAACAACCTCAACATTGAAAAACACCAACAAATTCAACAATCACCTCAACATTGAAAAATAACAACAACCTCAACATTGAAAAACAACAACAACCTCAACATTGAAAAACTCCAACAAGTTCAACAACAACCTCAACATTGAAAAACAACATCAACCTCAACATTGAAAAACACCAAGAAATTCAACAACAACCTTAACATTTAAAAACACCAACAAATTCAACAACAACCTCAACATTGATAAACACCAACAAATTCAACAACAACTTCAACTTTGAAAAACACCAACAAATTCAACAACAACCTCGACATTGAAAAACACCAACAAATTCAACAACAACATCAGCATTGAAAAACTACAACAACCTCAACATTGAAAAACACCAACAAGTTCAACAACAACCTCAACATTGAAAAACAACAACAACCTCAACATTGAAAAACACCAAGAAATTCAACAACAACCTCGACATTTAAAAACACCAGCAAATTCAACAACAACCTGAACATTGAAAAACACCAACAAATTCAACAACAACCACAACATTGAAAAAACAACAACAACCTCAACATTGAAAAACACCAAAAATTCAACAACAACCTCAACATTGAAAAACAACAACAACCTCAACATTGAAAAACACCAACAAATTCAACAACAACCTCAACATTCAAAAACAACAACAACCTCAACATTGAAAAACACCAAGAAATTCAACAACAACCTCGACATTTAAAAACACCAACAAATTCAACAACAACCTCCACATTGAACAACAACAACAACCTTAACATTAAAAAACACCAACAAATTCAACAACAACCTTAACATTTAAAAACACCAACAAATTCAACAACAACCTCAACATTGAAAAACACCAACAAATTCAACAATCACCTCAACATTGAAAAATAACAACAACCTCAACATTGAAAAACAACAACAACCTCAACATTGAAAAACACCAACAAATTCAACAACAACCTCAACATTGAAAAACAACAACAACCTCAACATTGAAAAACACCAAGAAATTCAACAACTTCAACATTGAAAAACACCATCAAATTCAGCAACAACCTCGAAATTGAAAAACACCAACAAATTCAACAACAACCTCAACATTGAAAAACAACAACAACCTCAACATTGAAAAACACCAACAAATTCAACAACAACCTCAACATTGACAAACAACAACAACCTCAACATTGAAAAACAACAACAAATTCAACAACAACCTCAACATTTAAAAACACCAACAAATTCAACAACAACCTCAACGTTGAAAAACAACAAAAACCTCAACATTGAAAAACACCAACAAATTCACCAACAACCTCAACATAGAAAAACAACAACAACCTCAACATAAAAAACACCAACAAATTCAACAACAACCTCAATATTGAAAAACAACCACAAATTCAACAACAACCTCAACATTGAAAAACAACAACAAACTCAACATTGAAAAACACCAACAAGTTCAACAACAACCTCAACATTGAAAAACACCAACAAATTCAACAACAAACTCAACATTGAAAAATAACAACAACCTCAACATTGAAAAACAACAACAACCTCAACATTGAAAAACACCAACAAATTCAACAACAACCTCAACATTGAAAAACAACAACAAATTCAACATTGAAAAACACCAAGAAATTCAAGAACAACTTCAACATTGAAAACACCAACAAATTCAATAACAACCTCAACATTGAAAAACACCAACAAATTCAACAACAACCTCAACATTGAAAAATAACAACAACCTCAACACTGAAAAACAACAACAACCTCAACATTGAAAAACACCAACAAATTCAACAACAACCTCAACATTGAAAAACAACAACAACCTCAACATAAAAAACACCAACAAATTCAACAACAACTTCAACATTGAAAAACACCAACAAATTCAACAATCACCTCAACATTGAAAAATAACAACAACCTCAACATTGAAAAACAACAACAACCTCAACATTGAAAAACACCAACAAGTTCAACAACAACCTCAACATTGAAAAACAACAACAACCTCAACATTGAAAAACACCAAGAAATTCAACAACAACCTCGACATTTAAAAACACCAACAAATTCAACAACAACCTCCACATTGAACAACAACAACAACCTCAACATTGAAAAACACCAGCAAATTCAACAACAACCTTAACATTTAAAAACACCAACAAATTCAACAACAACCTCAACATTGATAAACACCAACAAATTCAACAACAACTTCAACTTTGAAAAACACCAACAAATTCAACAACAACCTCGACATTGAAAAACACCAACAAATTCAACAACAACATCAGCATTGAAAAACTACAACAACCTCAACATTGAAAAACACCAACAAATTCAACAATCACCTCAACATTGAAAAACAACAACAACCTCAACATTGAAAAACACCAAGAAATTCAACAACAACTTCAACATTGAAAAACACCATCAAATTCAGCAACAACCTCGAAATTGAAAAACACCAACAAATTCAACAACAACCTCAACATTGAAAAACAACAACAACCTGAACATTGAAAAACACCAACAAATTCAACAACAACCACAACATTGAAAAAACAACAACAACCTCAACATTGAAAAACACCAAAAATTCAACAACAACCTCAACATTGAAAAACACCAACAAATTCAACAACAACTTCAAAATTGAAAAACACCAACAAATTCATCAACAACCTCGACATTGAAAAACACCAACAAATTCAACAACAACCTCAACATTGAAAAACTACAACAACCTCAACATTGAAAAACAACAACAACCTCAACATTGAAAAACACCAACAAATTCAACAACAACCTCAAAATTGAAAACACCAACAAATTCAACAACAACCTCAACATTGAAAAACAACAACCTCAACATTGAAAAACAACAAGAACCTCGAAATTGAAAAACACCAACAAATTCAACAACAACCTCAACATTGAAAAACAACAACAACCTCAACATTGAAAAACACCAACAAATTCAACAACAACTTCAACATTGCAAAACACCAACAATTCAACAACAACATCGAAATTGAAAAACACCAACAAATTCAACAACAACCTCAACATTGAAAAACAACAACAACCTCAACATTGAAAAACACCAACAAATTCAACAACAACCTCAACATTGAAAAACACCAACAAATTCAACATAAACCTCAACATTTAAAAACGAAAACAAATTCAACAACAACCTCAACATTGAAAAATACCAACAAATTCAACAATATCCTCAACATTGAAAAACAACAACAACCTCAACATTGAAAAACACCAACAAATTCAACAACAACCTCAACATTGAAAAACAACAACAACCTCAACATTGAAAAACACCAACAATTCAACAACAACCTCAACATTGAAAAAAACCAACAAATTCAACAACAACCTCAGCATTGAAAAACAACAACAACCTCAACATTGAAAAACACCAACAAATTCAACAACAACCTCAACATTGAAAAACACCAACAAATTCAACAATCACCTCAACATTGAAAAATAACAACAACCTCAACATTGAAAAACAACAACAACCTCAACATTGAAAAACTCCAACAAGTTCAACAACAACCTCAACATTGAAAAACAACATCAACCTCAACATTGAAAAACACCAAGAAATTCAACAACAACCTTAACATTTAAAAACACCAACAAATTCAACAACAACCTCAACATTGATAAACACCAACAAATTCAACAACAACTTCAACTTTGAAAAACACGAACAAATTCAACAACAACCTCGACATTGAAAAACACCAACAAATTCAACAACAACATCAGCATTGAAAAACAACAACAACCTGAACATTGAAAAACACCAACAAATTCAACAACAACCACAACATTGAAAAAACAACAACAACCTCAACATTGAAAAACACCAAAAATTCAACAACAACCTCAACATTGAAAAACAACAACAACCTCAACATTGAAAAACACCAACAAATTCAACAACAACCTCAACATTGAAAAACAACAACAACCTCAACATTGAAAAACACCAAGAAATTCAACAACAACCTCGACATTTAAAAACACCAACAAATTCAACAACAACCTCCACATTGAACAACAACAACAACCTCAACATTGAAAAACACCAGCAAATTCAACAACAACCTTAACATTTAAAAACACCAACAAATTCAACAACAACCTCAACATTGATAAACACCAACAAATTCAACAACAACTTCAACTTTGAAAAACACCAACAAATTCAACAACAACCTCGACATTGAAAAACACCAACAAATTCAACAACAACATCAGCATTGAAAAACTACAACAACCTCAACATTGAAAAACACCAACAAATTCAACAATCACCTCAACATTGAAAAACAACAACAACCTCAACATTGAAAAACACCAAGAAATTCAACAACAACTTCAACATTGAAAAACACCATCAAATTCAGCAACAACCTCGAAATTGAAAAACACCAACAAATTCAACAACAACCTCAACATTGAAAAACAACAACAACCTGAACATTGAAAAACACCAACAAATTCAACAACAACCACAACATTGAAAAAACAACAACAACCTCAACATTGAAAAACACCAAAAATTCAACAACAACCTCAACATTGAAAAACACCAACAAATTCAACAACAACTTCAACATTGAAAAACACCAACAAATTCAACAATAACTTCAACTTTGAAAAACACCAACAAATTCAACAACAACCTCAACATTGAAAAAAAACAACAACCTCAACATTGAAAAACATCAACAAATTCAACAACAACCTCAACATTGAAAAACACCAACAAATTCAACAACAACTTCAAAATTGAAAAACACCAACAAATTCATCAACAACCTCGACATTGAAAAACACCAACAAATTCAACAACAACCTCAACATTGAAAAACTACAACAACCTCAACATTGAAAAACAACAACAACCTCAACATTGAAAAACACCAACAAATTCAACAACAACCTCAACATTGAAAACACCAACAAATTCAACAACAACCTCAACATTGAAAAACAACAACAACCTCAACATTGAAAAACAACAAGAACCTCGAAATTGAAAAACACCAACAAATTCAACAACAACCTCAACATTGAAAAACAACAACAACCTCAACATTGAAAAACACCAACAAATTCAACAACAACTTCAACATTGCAAAACACCAACAATTCAACAACAACATCGAAATTGAAAAACACCAACAAATTCAACAACAACCTCAACATTGAAAAACAACAACAACCTCAACATTGAAAAACACCAACAAATTCAACAACAACCTCAACATTGAAAAACACCAACAAATTCAACATAAACCTCAACATTTAAAAACGAAAACAAATTCAACAACAACCTCAACATTGAAAAATACCAAGAAATTCAACAATATCCTCAACATTGAAAAACAACAACAACCTCAACAATGAAAAACACCAACAAATTCAACAACAACCTCAACATTGAAAAACAACAACAACCTCAACATTGAAAAACACCAACAATTCAACAACAACCTCAACATTGAAAAAAACCAACAAATTCAACAACAACCTCAGCATTGAAAAACAACAACAACCTCAACATTGAAAAACACCAACAAATTCAACAACAACCTCAACATTGAAAAACATCAAGCTCAACATTGAAAAACACCAAGAAATTCAACAACAACCTTAACATTTAAAAACACCAACAAATTCAACAACAACCTCAACATTGATAAACACCAACAAATTCAACAGCAACTTCAACTTTGAAAAACACCAACAAATTCAACAAGAACCTCGACATTGAAAAACACCAACAAATTCAACAACAACATCAGCATTGAAAAACAACAACAACCTGAACATTGAAAAACACCAACAAATTCAACAACAACCACAACATTGAAAAACAACAACAACCTCAACATTGAAAAACACCAACAAATTCAACAACAACCTCAACATTGAAAAACAACAACAACCTCAACATTGAAAAACACCAAGAAATTCAACAACAACCTCGACATTTAAAAACACCAACAAATTCAACAACAACCTCCACATTGAACAACAACAACAACCTTAACATTGAAAAACACCAACAAATTCAACAACATCCTTAACATTTAAAAACACCAACAAATTCAACAACAACCTCAACATTGAAAAACACCAACAAATTCAACAATCACCTCAACATTGAAAAATAACAACAACCTCAACATTGAAAAACAACAACAACCTCAACATTGAAAAACACCAACAAATTCAACAACAACCTCAACATTGAAAAACAACAACAACCTCAACATTGAAAAACACCAAGAAATTCAACAACTTCAACATTGAAAAACACCATCAAATTCAGCCAGAACCTCGAAATTGAAAAACACCAACAAATTCAACAACAACCTCAACATTGAAAAACAACAACAACCTCAACATTGAAAAACACCAACAAATTCAACAACAACCTCAACATTGATAAACAACAACAACCTCAACATTGAAAAACACCAACAAATTCAACAACAACCTCAACATTTAAAAACACCAACAAATTCAACAACAACCTCAACGTTGAAAAACAATAACAACCTCAACATTGAAAAACACCAACAAATTCACCAACAACCTCAACATAGAAAAACAACAACAACCTCAACATAAAAAACACCAACAAATTCAACAACAACCTCAATATTGAAAAACAACCACAAATTCAACAACAACCTCAACATTGAAAAACAACAACAACCTCAACATTGAAAAACACCAACAAATTCAACAACAACCTCAACATTTAAAAACACCAACAAATTCAACAACAACCTTAACATTTAAAAACACCAACAAATTCAACAACAACCTCAACATTGAAAAACACCAACAAATTCAACAATCACCTCAACATTGAAAAATAACAACAACCTCAACATTGAAAAACAACAACAACCTCAACATTGAAAAACACCAACAAATTCAACAACAACCTCAACATTGAAAAACAACAACAACCTCAACATTGAAAAACACCAAGAAATTCAACAACTTCAACATTGAAAAACACCATCAAATTCAGCAACAACCTCGAAATTGAAAAACACCAACAAATTCAACAACAACCTCAACATTGAAAAACAACAACAACCTCAACATTGAAAAACACCAACAAATTCAACAACAACCTCAACATTGATAAACAACAACAACCTCAACATTGAAAAACACCAACAAATTCAACAACAACCTCAACATTTAAAAACACCAACAAATTCAACAACAACCTCAACGTTGAAAAACAACAACAACCTCAACATTGAAAAACACCAACAAATTCACCAACAACCTCAACATAGAAAAACAACAACAACCTCAACATAAAAAACACCAACAAATTCAACAACAACCTCAATATTGAAAAACAACCACAAATTCAACAACAACCTCAACATTGAAAAACAACAACAACCTCAACATTGAAAAACACCAACAAATTCAACAACAACCTCAACATTTAAAAACACCAACAAATTCAACAATAACCTCAACATTGAAAAACAACAACAACCTCAACATTGAAAAACACCAACAAGTTCAACAACAACCTCAACATTGAAAAACACCAACAAATTCAACAACAAACTCAACATTGAAAAATAACAACAACCTCAACATTGAAAAACAACAACAACCTCAACATTGGAAAAACACCAACAAATTCAACAACAACCTCAACATTGAAAAACAACAACAAATTCAACATTGAAAAACACCAAGAAATTCAAGAACAACTTCAACATTGAAAACACCAACAAATTCAATAACAACCTCAACATTGAAAAACACCAACAAATTCAACAACAACCTCAACATTGGAAAATAACAACAACCTCAACATTGGAAAACAACAACAACCTCAACATTGAAAAACACCAACAAATTCAACAACAACCTCAACATTGAAAAACAACAACAACCTCAACATAAAAAACACCAACAAATTCAACAACAACTTCAACATTGAAAAACACCAACAAATTCAACAATCACCTCAACATTGAAAAATAACAACAACCTCAACATTGAAAAACAACAACAACCTCAACATTGAAAAACACCAACAAGTTCAACAACAACCACAACATTGAAAAACAACAACAACCTCAACATTGAAAAACACCAAGAAATTCAACAACAACCTCGACATTTAAAAACACCAACAAATTCAACAACAACCTCCACATTGAACAACAACAACAACCTCAACATTGAAAAACACCAGCAAATTCAACAACAACCTTAACATTTAAAAACACCAACAAATTCAACAACAACTTCAACTTTGAAAAACACCAACAAATTCAACAACAACCTCGACATTGAAAAACACCAACAAATTCAACAACAACATCAGCATTGAAAAACTACAACAACCTCAACATTGAAAAACACCAACAAATTCAACAATCACCTCAACATTGAAAAACAACAACAACCTCAACATTGAAAAACACCAAGAAATTCAACAACAACTTCAACATTGAAAAACACCATCAAATTCAGCAACAACCTCGAAATTGAAAAACACCAACAAATTCAACAACAACCTCAACATTGAAAAACAACAACAACGTGAACATTGAAAAACACCAACAAATTCAACAACAACCACAACATTGAAAAAACAACAACAACCTCAACATTGAAAAACACCAAAAATTCAACAACAACCTCAACATTGAAAAACAACAACAACCTCAACATTGAAAAACACCAACAAATTCAACAACAACCTCAACATTGAAAAACAACAACAACCTCAACATTGAAAAACACCAAGAAATTCAACAACAACCTCGACATTTAAAAACACCAACAAATTCAACAACAACCTCCACATTGAAAAACAACAACAACCTTAACATTGAAAAACACCAACAAATTCAACAACAACCTTAACATTTAAAAACACCAACAAATTCAACGACAACCTCAACATTGAAAAACACCAACAAATTCAACAATCACCTCAACATTGAAAAATAACAACAACCGCAACATTGAAAAACAACAACAACCTCAACATTGAAAAACACCAACAAATTCAACAACAACCTCAACATTGAAAAACAACAACAACCTCAACATTGAAAAACACCAAGAAATTCAACAACTTCAACATTGAAAAACACCATCAAATTCAGCAACAACCTCGAAATGGAAAAACACCAACAAATTCAACAACAACCGCAACATTGAAAAACAACAACAACCTCAACATTGAAAATCACCAACAAATTCAACAACAACCTCAACATTGACAAACAACAACAACCTCAACATTGAAAAACACCAACAAATTCAACAACAACCTCAACATTTAAAAACACCAACAAATTCAACAACAACCTCAACATTGAAAAACTACAACAACCTCAACATTGAAAAACAACAACAACCTCAACATTGAAAAACACCAACAAATTCAACAACAACCTCAACATTGAAAACACCAACAAATTCAACAACAACCTCAACATTGAAAAACAACAACAACCTCAACATTGAAAAACAACAAGAACCTCGAAATTGAAAAACACCAACAAATTCAACAACAACCTCAACATTGAAAAACAACAACAACCTCAACATTGAAAAACACCAACAAATTCAACAACAACTTCAACATTGCAAAACACCAACAATTCAACAACAACATCGAAATTGAAAAACACCAACAAATTCAACAACAACCTCAACATTGAAAAACAACAACAACCTCAACATTGAAAAACACCAACAAATTCAACAACAACCTCAACATTGAAAAACACCAACAAATTCAACATAAACCTCAACATTTAAAAACGAAAACAAATTCAACAACAACCTCAACATTGAAAAATACCAAGAAATTCAACAATATCCTCAACATTGAAAAACAACAACAACCTCAACAATGAAAAACACCAACAAATTCAACAACAACCTCAACATTGAAAAACAACAACAACCTCAACATTGAAAAACACCAACAATTCAACAACAACCTCAACATTGAAAAAAACCAACAAATTCAACAACAACCTCAGCATTGAAAAACAACAACAACCTCAACATTGAAAAACACCAACAAATTCAACAACAACCTCAACATTGAAAAACATCAAGCTCAACATTGAAAAACACCAAGAAATTCAACAACAACCTTAACATTTAAAAACACCAACAAATTCAACAACAACCTCAACATTGATAAACACCAACAAATTCAACAACAACTTCAACTTTGAAAAACACCAACAAATTCAACAAGAACCTCGACATTGAAAAACACCAACAAATTCAACAACAACATCAGCATTGAAAAACAACAACAACCTGAACATTGAAAAACACCAACAAATTCAACAACAACCACAACATTGAAAAACAACAACAACCTCAACATTGAAAAACACCAACAAATTCAACAACAACCTCAACATTGAAAAACAACAACAACCTCAACATTGAAAAACACCAAGAAATTCAACAACAACCTCGACATTTAAAAACACCAACAAATTCAACAACAACCTCCACATTGAACAACAACAACAACCTTAACATTGAAAAACACCAACAAATTCAACAACAACCTTAACATTTAAAAACACCAACAAATTCAACAACAACCTCAACATTGAAAAACACCAACAAATTCAACAATCACCTCAACATTGAAAAATAACAACAACCTCAACATTGAAAAACAACAACAACCTCAACATTGAAAAACACCAACAAATTCAACAACAACCTCAACATTGAAAAACAACAACAACCTCAACATTGAAAAACACCAAGAAATTCAACAACTTCAACATTGAAAAACACCATCAAATTCAGCCAGAACCTCGAAATTGAAAAACACCAACAAATTCAACAACAACCTCAACATTGAAAAACAACAACAACCTCAACATTGAAAAACACCAACAAATTCAACAACAACCTCAACATTGATAAACAACAACAACCTCAACATTGAAAAACACCAACAAATTCAACAACAACCTCAACATTTAAAAACACCAACAAATTCAACAACAACCTCAACGTTGAAAAACAACAACAACCTCAACATTGAAAAACACCAACAAATTCACCAACAACCTCAACATAGAAAAACAACAACAACCTCAACATAAAAAACACCAACAAATTCAACAACAACCTCAATATTGAAAAACAACCACAAATTCAACAACAACCTCAACATTGAAAAACAACAACAACCTCAACATTGAAAAACACCAACAAATTCAACAACAACCTCAACATTTAAAAACACCAACAAATTCAACAACAACCTTAACATTTAAAAACACCAACAAATTCAACAACAACCTCAACATTGAAAAACACCAACAAATTCAACAATCACCTCAACATTGAAAAATAACAACAACCTCAACATTGAAAAACAACAACAACCTCAACATTGAAAAACACCAACAAATTCAACAACAACCTCAACATTGAAAAACAACAACAACCTCAACATTGAAAAACACCAAGAAATTCAACAACTTCAACATTGAAAAACACCATCAAATTCAGCAACAACCTCGAAATTGAAAAACACCAACAAATTCAACAACAACCTCAACATTGAAAAACAACAACAACCTCAACATTGAAAAACACCAACAAATTCAACAACAACCTCAACATTGATAAACAACAACAACCTCAACATTGAAAAACACCAACAAATTCAACAACAACCTCAACATTTAAAAACACCAACAAATTCAACAACAACCTCAACGTTGAAAAACAACAACAACCTCAACATTGAAAAACACCAACAAATTCACCAACAACCTCAACATAGAAAAACAACAACAACCTCAACATAAAAAACACCAACAAATTCAACAACAACCTCAATATTGAAAAACAACCACAAATTCAACAACAACCTCAACATTGAAAAACAACAACAACCTCAACATTGAAAAACACCAACAAATTCAACAACAACCTCAACATTTAAAAACACCAACAAATTCAACAATAACCTCAACATTGAAAAACAACAACAACCTCAACATTGAAAAACACCAACAAGTTCAACAACAACCTCAACATTGAAAAACACCAACAAATTCAACAACAAACTCAACATTGAAAAATAACAACAACCTCAACATTGAAAAACAACAACAACCTCAACATTGGAAAAACACCAACAAATTCAACAACAACCTCAACATTGAAAAACAACAACAAATTCAACATTGAAAAACACCAAGAAATTCAAGAACAACTTCAACATTGAAAACACCAACAAATTCAATAACAACCTCAACATTGAAAAACACCAACAAATTCAACAACAACCTCAACATTGGAAAATAACAACAACCTCAACATTGGAAAACAACAACAACCTCAACATTGAAAAACACCAACAAATTCAACAACAACCTCAACATTGAAAAACAACAACAACCTCAACATAAAAAACACCAACAAATTCAACAACAACTTCAACATTGAAAAACACCAACAAATTCAACAATCACCTCAACATTGAAAAATAACAACAACCTCAACATTGAAAAACAACAACAACCTCAACATTGAAAAACACCAACAAGTTCAACAACAACCACAACATTGAAAAACAACAACAACCTCAACATTGAAAAACACCAAGAAATTCAACAACAACCTCGACATTTAAAAACACCAACAAATTCAACAACAACCTCCACATTGAACAACAACAACAACCTCAACATTGAAAAACACCAGCAAATTCAACAACAACCTTAACATTTAAAAACACCAACAAATTCAACAACAACCTCAACATTGATAAACACCAACAAATTCAACAACAACTTCAACTTTGAAAAACACCAACAAATTCAACAACAACCTCGACATTGAAAAACACCAACAAATTCAACAACAACATCAGCATTGAAAAACTACAACAACCTCAACATTGAAAAACATCAACAAATTCAACAATCACCTCAACATTGAAAAACAACAACAACCTCAACATTGAAAAACACCAAGAAATTCAACAACAACTTCAACATTGAAAAACACCATCAAATTCAGCAACAACCTCGAAATTGAAAAACACCAACAAATTCAACAACAACCTCAACATTGAAAAACAACAACAACCTGAACATTGAAAAACACCAACAAATTCAACAACAACCACAACATTGAAAAAACAACAACAACCTCAACATTGAACAACACCAAAAATTCAACAACAACCTCAACATTGAAAAACAACAACAACCTCAACATTGAAAAACACCAACAAATTCAACAACAACCTCAACATTGAAAAACAACAACAACCTCAACATTGAAAAACACCAAGAAATTCAACAACAACCTCGACATTTAAAAACACCAACAAATTCAACAACAACCTCCACATTGAAAAACAACAACAACCTTAACATTGAAAAACACCAACAAATTCAACAACAACCTTAACATTTAAAAACACCAACAAATTCAACGACAACCTCAACATTGAAAAACACCAACAAATTCAACAATCACCTCAACATTGAAAAATAACAACAATCGCAACATTGAAAAACAACAACAACCTCAACATTGAAAAACACCAACAAATTCAACAACAAACTCAACATTGAAAAACAACAACAACCTCAACATTGAAAAACACCAAGAAATTCAACAACTTCAACATTGAAAAACACCATCAAATTCAGCAACAACCTCGAAATGGAAAAACACCAACAAATTCAACAACAACCGCAACATTGAAAAACAACAACAACCTCAACATTGAAAATCACCAACAAATTCAACAACAACCTCAACATTGACAAACAACAACAACCTCAACATTGAAAAACACCAACAAATTCAACAACAACCTCAACATTTAAAAACACCAACAAATTCAACAACAACCTCAACATTGAAAAACACCAACAAATTCACCAACAACCTCAACATAGAAAAACAACAACAACCTCAACATAAAAAACACCAACAAATTCAACAACAACCTCAATATTGAAAAACAACCACAAATTCAACAACAACCTCAACATTGAAAAACAACAACAACCTCAACATTGAAAAACACCAACAAATTCAACAACAACCTCAACATTTAAAAACACCAACAAATTCAACAATAACCTCAACATTGAAAAACAACAACAACCTCAACATTGAAAAACACCAACAAGTTCAACAACAACCTCAACATTGAAAAACACCAACAAATTCAACAACAACCTCAACATTGAAAAACAACAACAAATTCAACATTGAAAAACACCAAGAAATTCAACAACAACTTCAACATTGAAAAACACCATCAAATTCATCAACAACCTCGAAATTGAAAAACACCAACAAATTCAACAACAACCTCAACATTGAAAAACAACAACAACCTGAACATTGAAAAACACCAACAAATTCAACAACAACCACAACATTGAAAAAACAACAACAACCTCAACATTGAAAAACACCAAAAATTCAACAACAACCTCAACATTGAAAAACACCAACAAATTCAACAACAACTTCAACATTGAAAAACACCAACAAATTCAACAATAACTTCAACTTTGAAAAACACCAACAAATTCAACAACAACCTCAACATTGAAAAAAAACAACAACCTCAACATTGAAAAACATCAACAAATTCAACAACAACCTCAACATTGAAAAACACCAACAAATTCAACAACAACTTCAAAATTGAAAAACACCAACAAATTCATCAACAACCTCGACATTGAAAAACACCAACAAATTCAACAACAACCTCAACATTGAAAAACTACAACAACCTCAACATTGAAAAACAACAACAACCTCAACATTGAAAAACACCAACAAATTCAACAACAACCTCAACATTGAAAACACCAACAAATTCAACAACAACCTCAACATTGAAAAACAACAACAACCTCAACATTGAAAAACAACAAGAACCTCGAAATTGAAAAACACCAACAAATTCAACAACAACCTCAACATTGAAAAACAACAACAACCTCAACATTGAAAAACACCAACAAATTCAACAACAACTTCAACATTGCAAAACACCAACAATTCAACAACAACATCGAAATTGAAAAACACCAACAAATTCAACAATCACCTCAACATTGAAAAATAACAACAACCTCAACATTGAAAAACAACAACAACCTCAACATTGAAAAACTCCAACAAGTTCAACAACAACCTCAACATTGAAAAACAACATCAACCTCAACATTGAAAAACACCAAGAAATTCAACAACAACCTTAACATTTAAAAACACCAACAAATTCAACAACAACCTCAACATTGATAAACACCAACAAATTCAACAACAACTTCAACTTTGAAAAACACCAACAAATTCAACAACAACCTCGACATTGAAAAACACCAACAAATTCAACAACAACATCAGCATTGAAAAACAACAACAACCTGAACATTGAAAAACACCAACAAATTCAACAACAACCACAACATTGAAAAAACAACAACAACCTCAACATTGAAAAACACCAAAAATTCAACAACAACCTCAACATTGAAAAACAACAACAACCTCAACATTGAAAAACACCAACAAATTCAACAACAACCTCAACATTGAAAAACAACAACAACCTCAACATTGAAAAACACCAAGAAATTCAACAACAACCTCGACATTTAAAAACACCAACAAATTCAACAACAACCTCCACATTGAACAACAACAACAACCTCAACATTGAAAAACACCAGCAAATTCAACAACAACCTTAACATTTAAAAACACCAACAAATTCAACAACAACCTCAACATTGATAAACACCAACAAATTCAACAACAACTTCAACTTTGAAAAACACCAACAAATTCAACAACAACCTCGACATTGAAAAACACCAACAAATTCAACAACAACATCAGCATTGAAAAACTACAACAACCTCAACATTGAAAAACACCAACAAATTCAACAATCACCTCAACATTGAAAAACAACAACAACCTCAACATTGAAAAACACCAAGAAATTCAACAACAACTTCAACATTGAAAAACACCATCAAATTCAGCAACAACCTCGAAATTGAAAAACACCAACAAATTCAACAACAACCTCAACATTGAAAAACAACAACAACCTGAACATTGAAAAACACCAACAAATTCAACAACAACCACAACATTGAAAAAACAACAACAACCTCAACATTGAAAAACACCAAAAATTCAACAACAACCTCAACATTGAAAAACACCAACAAATTCAACAACAACTTCAACATTGAAAAACACCAACAAATTCAACAATAACTTCAACTTTGAAAAACACCAACAAATTCAACAACAACCTCAACATTGAAAAAAAACAACAACCTCAACATTGAAAAACATCAACAAATTCAACAACAACCTCAACATTGAAAAACACCAACAAATTCAACAACAACTTCAAAATTGAAAAACACCAACAAATTCATCAACAACCTCGACATTGAAAAACACCAACAAATTCAACAACAACCTCAACATTGAAAAACTACAACAACCTCAACATTGAAAAACAACAACAACCTCAACATTGAAAAACACCAACAAATTCAACAACAACCTCAACATTGAAAACACCAACAAATTCAACAACAACCTCAACATTGAAAAACAACAACAACCTCAACATTGAAAAACAACAAGAACCTCGAAATTGAAAAACACCAACAAATTCAACAACAACCTCAACATTGAAAAACAACAACAACCTCAACATTGAAAAACACCAACAAATTCAACAACAACTTCAACATTGCAAAACACCAACAATTCAACAACAACATCGAAATTGAAAAACACCAACAAATTCAACAACAACCTCAACATTGAAAAACAACAACAACCTCAACATTGAAAAACACCAACAAATTCAACAACAACCTCAACATTGAAAAACACCAACAAATTCAACATAAACCTCAACATTTAAAAACGAAAACAAATTCAACAACAACCTCAACATTGAAAAATACCAACAAATTCAACAATATCCTCAACATTGAAAAACAACAACAACCTCAACAATGAAAAACACCAACAAATTCAACAACAACCTCAACATTGAAAAACAACAACAACCTCAACATTGAAAAACACCAACAAGTTCAACAACAACCTCAACATTGAAAAACAACATCAAGCTCAACATTGAAAAACACCAAGAAATTCAACAACAACCTTAACATTTAAAAACACCAACAAATTCAACAACAACCTCAACATTGATAAACACCAACAAAATCAACAACAACTTCAACTTTGAAAAACACCAACAAATTCAACAACAACCTCGACATTGAAAAACACCAACAAATTCAACAACAACATCAGCATTGAAAAACAACAACAACCTGAACATTGAAAAACACCAACAAATTCAAAAACAACCACAACATTGAAAAAACAACAACCTCAACATTGAAAAACACCAAAAATTCAACAACAACCTCAACATTGAAAAACAACAACAACCTCAACATTGAAAAACACCAACAAATTCAACAACAACCTCAACATTGAAAAACAACAACAACCTCAACATTGAAAAACACCAAGAAATTCAACAACAACCTCGACATTTAAAAACACCAACAAATTCAACAACAACCTCCACATTGAACAACAACAACAACCTTAACATTGAAAAACACCAACAAATTCAACAACAACCTTAACATTTAAAAACACCAACAAATTCAACAACAACCTCAACATTGAAAAACACCAACAAATTCAACAATCACCTCAACATTGAAAAATAACAACAACCTCAACATTGAAAAACTACAACAACCTCAACATTGAAAAACACCAACAAATTCAACAACAACCTCAACATTGAAAAACAACAACAACCTCAACATTGAAAAACACCAAGAAATTCAACAACAACCTCGACATTTAAAAACACCAACAAATTCAACAACAACCTCCACATTGAACAACAACAACAACCTTAACATTGAAAAACACCAACAAATTCAGCAACAACCTCGAAATTGAAAAACACCAACAAATTCAACAACAACCTCAACATTGATAAACAACAACAACCTCAACATTGAAAAACACCAACAAATTCAACAACAACCTCAACATTTAAAAACACCAACAAATTCAACAACAACCTCAACGTTGAAAAACAACAACAACCTCAACATTGAAAAACACCAACAAATTCACCAACAACCTCAACATAGAAAAACAACAACAACCTCAACATAAAAAACACCAACAAATTCAACAACAACCTCAATATTGAAAAACAACCACAAATTCAACAACAACCTCAACATTGAAAAACACCAACAAATTCAACAACAACCTCAACATTTAAAAACACCAACAAATTCAACAATAACCTCAACATTGAAAAACAACAACAACCTCAACATTGAAAAACACCAACAAGTTCAACAACAACCTCAACATTGAAAAACACCAACAAATTCAACAACAAACTCAACATTGAAAAATAACAACAACCTCAACATTGAAAAACAACAACAACCTCAACATTGAAAAACACCAACAAATTCAACAACAACCTCAACATTGAAAAACAACAACAAATTCAACATTGAAAAACACCAAGAAATTCAAGAACAACTTCAACATTGAAAACACCAACAAATTCAATAACAACCTCAACATTGAAAAACACCAACAAATTCAACAACAACCTCAACATTGGAAAATAACAACAACCTCAACATTGGAAAACAACAACAACCTCAACATTGAAAAACACCAACAAATTCAACAACAACCTCAACATTGAAAAACAACAACAACCTCAACATAAAAAACACCAACAAATTCAACAACAACTTCAACATTGAAAAACACCAACAAATTCAACAATCACCTCAACATTGAAAAATAACAACAACCTCAACATTGAAAAACAACAACAACCTCAACATTGAAAAACACCAACAAGTTCAACAACAACCACAACATTGAAAAACAACAACAACCTCAACATTGAAAAACACCAAGAAATTCAACAACAACCTCGACATTTAAAAACACCAACAAATTCAACAACAACCTCCACATTGAACAACAACAACAACCTCAACATTGAAAAACACCAGCAAATTCAACAACAACCTTAACATTTAAAAACACCAACAAATTCAACAACAACCTCAACATTGATAAACACCAACAAATTCAACAACAACTTCAACTTTGAAAAACACCAACAAATTCAACAACAACCTCGACATTGAAAAACACCAACAAATTCAACAACAACATCAGCATTGAAAAACTACAACAACCTCAACATTGAAAAACACCAACAAATTCAACAATCACCTCAACATTGAAAAACAACAACAACCTCAACATTGAAAAACACCAAGAAATTCAACAACAACTTCAACATTGAAAAACACCATCAAATTCAGCAACAACCTCGAAATTGAAAAACACCAACAAATTCAACAACAACCTCAACATTGAAAAACAACAACAACCTGAACATTGAAAAACACCAACAAATTCAACAACAACCACAACATTGAAAAAACAACAACAACCTCAACATTGAACAACACCAAAAATTCAACAACAACCTCAACATTGAAAAACAACAACAACCTCAACATTGAAAAACACCAACAAATTCAACAACAACCTCAACATTGAAAAACAACAACAAACTCAACATTGAAAAACACCAAGAAATTCAACAACAACCTCGACATTTAAAAACACCAACAAATTCAACAACAACCTCCACATTGAAAAACAACAACAACCTTAACATTGAAAAACACCAACAAATTCAACAACAACCTTAACATTTAAAAACACCAACAAATTCAACGACAACCTCAACATTGAAAAACACCAACAAATTCAACAATCACCTCAACATTGAAAAATAACAACAACCGCAACATTGAAAAACAACAACAACCTCAACATTGAAAAACACCAACAAATTCAACAACAACCTCAACATTGACAAACAACAACAACCTCAACATTGAAAAACACCAACAAATTCAACAACAACCTCAACATTTAAAAACACCAACAAATTCAACAACAACCTCAACATTGAAAAACAACAACAACCTCAACATTGAAAAACACCAACAAATTCACCAACAACCTCAACATAGAAAAACAACAACAACCTCAACATAAAAAACACCAACAAATTCAACAACAACCTCAATATTGAAAAACAACCACAAATTCAACAACAACCTCAACATTGAAAAACAACAACAACCTCAACATTGAAAAACACCAACAAATTCAACAACAACCTCAACATTTAAAAACACCAACAAATTCAACAATAACCTCAACATTGAAAAACAACAACAACCTCAACATTGAAAAACACCAACAAGTTCAACAACAACCTCAACATTGAAAAAACACCAACAAATTCAACAACAACCTCAACATTGAAAAACAACAACAAATTCAACATTGAAAAACACCAAGAAATTCAAGAACAACTTCAACATTGAAAACACCAACAAATTCAATAACAACCTCAACATTGAAAAACACCAACAAATTCAACAACAACCTCAACATTGAAAAATAACAACAACCTCAACATTGAAAAACAACAACAACCTCAACATTGAAAAACACCAACAAATTCAACAACAACCTCAACATTGAAAAACAACAACAACCTCAACATAAAAAACACCAACAAATTCAACAACAACTTCAACATTGAAAAACACCAACAAATTCAACAACAAACTCGACATTGAAAAACACCATCAAATTCAACAACAACCTCAATATTGAAAAACAACAACAACCTCAACATTGAAAAACACCAACAAATTCAACAACAACCTCAACATTGAAAAACACCAACAAATTCAACAACAACCTCAACATTTAAAAACGCCAACAAATTCAAGAACAACCTCCACATTGAACAACAACAACAACCTCAACATTGAAAAACACCAACAAATTCAACAACAACCTCAACATTGAAAAAAAACAACAACCTCAACATTGAAAAACACCAACAAATTCAACAACAACCTCAACATTGAAAAACACCAACAAAGTCAACAACAACCTCAACATTGAAAAACACCAACAAATTCAACAACAACTTCAACATTGAAAAACACCAACAAAGTCAACAACAACCTCAACATTGAAAAACACCAACAAATTCAACAACAACCTCAACATTGAAAAACTACAATAACCTCAACATTGAAAAACACCAACAAATACAACATAAACCTCAACATTTAAAAACGAAAACAAATTCAACAACAACCTCAACATTGAAAAATACCAGCAAATTCAACAATATCCTCAACATTGAAAAACAACCACAACCTCAACATTGAAAAACACCAACAAATTCAACAACAACCTCAACATTGAAAAGCACCAACAAATTCAACAACAACCTCAACATTGAAAAACAACAACAACCTCAACATTGAAAAACACCAAGAAATTCAACAACAACTTCAACATTGAAAAACACCATCAAATTCAGCAACAACCTCGAAATTGAAAAACACCAACAAATTCAACAACAACCTCAACATTGAAAAACAACAACAACCTGAACATTGAAAAACACCAACAAATTCAACAACAACCACAACATTGAAAAAACAACAACAACCTCAACATTGAAAAACACCAAAAATTCAACAACAACCTCAACATTGAAAAACAACAACAACCTCAACATTGAAAAACACCAACAAATTCAACAACAACCTCAACATTGAAAAACAACAACAACCTCAACATTGAAAAACACCAAGAAATTCAACAACAACCTCGACATTTAAAAACACCAACAAATTCAACAACAACCTCCACATTGAACAACAACAACAACCTTAACATTGAAAAACACCAACAAATTCAACAACAACCTTAACATTTAAAAACACCAACAAATTCAACAACAACCTCAACATTGAAAAACACCAACAAATTCAACAATCACCTCAACATTGAAAAATAACAACAACCTCAACATTGAAAAACAACAACAACCTCAACATTGAAAAACACCAACAAATTCAACAACAACCTCAACATTGAAAAACAACAACAACCTCAACATTGAAAAACACCAAGAAATTCAACAACTTCAACATTGAAAAACACCATCAAATTCAGCAACAACCTCGAAATTGAAAAACACCAACAAATTCAACAACAACCTCAACATTGAAAAACAACAAAAAACTCAACATTGAAAAACACCAACAAATTCAACAACAACCTCAACATTGACAAACAACAACAACCTCAACATTGAAAAACACCAACAAATTCAACAACAACCTCAACATTTAAAAACACCAACAAATTAAACAACAACCTCAACATTGAAAAACAACAACAACCTCAACATTGAAAAACACCAACAAATTCACCAACAACCTCAACATAGAAAAACAACAACAACCTCAACATAAAAAACACCAACAAATTCAACAACAACCCCAATATTGAAAAACAACCACAAATTCAACAACAACCTCAACATTGAAAAATACCAGCAAATTCAACAATATCCTCAACATTGAAAAACAACCACAACCTCAACATTGAAAAACACCAACAAATTCAACAACAACCTCAACATTGAAAAGCACCAACAAATTCAACAACAACCTCAACATTGAAAAACAACAACAACCTCAACATTGAAAAACACCAAGAAATTCAACAACAACTTCAACATTGAAAAACACCATCAAATTCAGCAACAACCTCGAAATTGAAAAACACCAACAAATTCAACAACAACCTCAACATTGAAAAACAACAACAACCTGAACATTGAAAAACACCAACAAATTCAACAACAACCACAACATTGAAAAAACAACAACAACCTCAACATTGAAAAACACCAAAAATTCAACAACAACCTCAACATTGAAAAACAACAACAACCTCAACATTGAAAAACACCAACAAATTCAACAACAACCTCAACATTGAAAAACAACAACAACCTCAACATTGAAAAACACCAAGAAATTCAACAACAACCTCGACATTTAAAAACACCAACAAATTCAACAACAACCTCCACATTGAACAACAACAACAACCTTAACATTGAAAAACACCAACAAATTCAACAACAACCTTAACATTTAAAAACACCAACAAATTCAACAACAACCTCAACATTGAAAAACACCAACAAATTCAACAATCACCTCAACATTGAAAAATAACAACAACCTCAACATTGAAAAACAACAACAACCTCAACATTGAAAAACACCAACAAATTCAACAACAACCTCAACATTGAAAAACAACAACAACCTCAACATTGAAAAACACCAAGAAATTCAACAACTTCAACATTGAAAAACACCATCAAATTCAGCAACAACCTCGAAATTGAAAAACACCAACAAATTCAACAACAACCTCAACATTGAAAAACAACAAAAAACTCAACATTGAAAAACACCAACAAATTCAACAACAACCTCAACATTGACAAACAACAACAACCTCAACATTGAAAAACACCAACAAATTCAACAACAACCTCAACATTTAAAAACACCAACAAATTAAACAACAACCTCAACATTGAAAAACAACAACAACCTCAACATTGAAAAACACCAACAAATTCACCAACAACCTCAACATAGAAAAACAACAACAACCTCAACATAAAAAACACCAACAAATTCAACAACAACCCCAATATTGAAAAACAACCACAAATTCAACAACAACCTCAACATTGAAAAACAACAACAACCTCAACATTCAAAAACGCCAACAAATTCAACAACAACCTCAACATTTAAAAACACCAACAAATTCAACAATAACCTCAACATTGAAAAACAACAACAACCTCAACATTGAAAAACACCAACAAGTTCAACAACAACCTCAACATTGAAAAACACCAACAAATTCAACAACAACCTCAACATTGAAAAATAACAACAACCTCAACATTGAAAAACAACAACAACCTCAACATTGAAAAACACCAACAAATTCAACAACAACCTCAACATTGAAAAACAACAAATTCAACATTGAAAAACACCAAGAAATTCAAGAACAACTTCAACATTGAAAACACCAACAAATTCAATAACAACCTCAACATTGAAAAACACCAACAAATTCAACAACAACCTCAACATTGAAAAATAACAACAACCTCAACATTGAAAAACAACAACAACCTCAACATTGAAAAACACCAACAAATTCAACAACAACCTCAACATTGAAAAACAACAACAACCTCCACATAAAAAACACCAACAAATTCAACAACAACTTCAACATTGAAAAACACCAACAAATCCAACAACAAACTCGACATTGAAAAACACCATCAAATTCAACAACAACCTCAATATTGAAAAACAACAACAACCTCAACATTGAAAAACACCAACAAATTCAACAACAACCTCAACATTGAAAAACACCAACAAATTCAACAACAACCTCAACATTTAAAAACGCCAAAAAATTCAAGAACAACCTCCACATTGAACAACAACAAAAACCTCAACATTGAAAAACACCAACAAATTCAACAACAACCTCAACATTGAAAAAAAACAACAACCTCAACATTGAAAAACACCAACAAATTCAACAACAACCTCAACATTGAAAAACACCAACAAAGTCAACAACAACCTCAACATTGAAAAACACCAACAAATTCAACAACAACTTCAACATTGAAAAACACCAACAAAGTCAACAACAACCTCAACATTGAAAAACACCAACAAATTCAACAACAACCTCAACATTGAAAAACTACAATAACCTCAACATTGAAAAACACCAACAAATACAACATAAACCTCAACATTTAAAAACGAAAACAAATTCAACAACAACCTCAACATTGAAAAATACCAACAAATTCAACAATATCCTCAACATTGAAAAACAACCACAACCTCAACATTGAAAAACACCAACAAATTCAACAACAACCTCAACATTGAAAAGCACCAACAAATTCAACAACAACCTCAACATTGAAAAACAACAACAACCTCAACATTGAAAAACACCAACAAATTCAACAACAACCTCAACATTGAAAAACAACAACAACCTCAACATTGAAAAACACCAACAATTCAACAACAACCTCAACATTTAAAAAAACCAACAAATTCAACAACAACCTCAGCATTGAAAAACAACAACAACCTCAACATTGAAAAACACCAAAAAATTCAACAACAACCTCAACATTGAAAAACACCAACAAATTCAACAATCACCTCAACATTGAAAAATAACAACAACCTCAACATTGAAAAACAACAACAACCTCAACATTGAAAAACACCAACAAGTTCAACAACAACCTCAACATTGAAAAACAACAACAACCTCAACATTGAAAAACACCAAGAAATTCAACAACAACCTCGACATTTAAAAACACCAACAAATTCAACACCAACCTCAACATTGATAAACACCAACAAATTCAACAACAACTTCAACTTTGAAAAACACCAACAAATTCAACAACAACCTCGACATTGAAAAACACCAACAAATTCAACAACAACATCAGCATTGAAACACTACAACAACCTCAACATTGAAAAAAAACAACAACCTCAACATTGAAAAACACCAACAAATTCAACAACAACCTCAACATTGAAAAACACCAAAGTCAACAACAACCTCAACATTGAAAAACACCAACAAATTCAACAACAACTTCAACATTGAAAAACACCAACAAAGTCAACAACAACCTCAACATTGAAAAACACCAACAAATTCAACAACAACCTCAACATTGAAAAACTACAATAACCTCAACATTGAAAAACACCAACAAATACAACATAAACCTCAACATTTAAAAACGAAAACAAATTCAACAACAACCTCAACATTGAAAAATACCAGCAAATTCAACAATATCCTCAACATTGAAAAACAACCACAACCTCAACATTGAAAAACACCAACAAATTCAACAACAACCTCAACATTGAAAAGCACCAACAAATTCAACAACAACCTCAACATTGAAAAACAACAACAACCTCAACATTGAAAAACACCAAGAAATTCAACAACAACTTCAACATTGAAAAACACCATCAAATTCAGCAACAACCTCGAAATTGAAAAACACCAACAAATTCAACAACAACCTCAACATTGAAAATCAACAACAACCTGAACATTGAAAAACACCAACAAATTCAACAACAACCACAACATTGAAAAAACAACAACAACCTCAACATTGAAAAACACCAAAAATTCAACAACAACCTCAACATTGAAAAACAACAACAACCTCAACATTGAAAAACACCAACAAATTCAACAACAACCTCAACATTGAAAAACAACAACAACCTCAACATTGAAAAACACCAAGAAATTCAACAACAACCTCGACATTTAAAAACACCAACAAATTCAACAACAACCTCCACATTGAACAACAACAACAACCTTAACATTGAAAAACACCAACAAATTCAACAACAACCTTAACATTTAAAAACACCAACAAGTTCAACAACAACCTCAACATTGAAAAAGACCAACAAATTCAACAATCACCTCAACATTGAAAAACAACAACAACCTCAACATTGAAAAACACCAACAAATTCAACAACAACCTCAACATTGAAAAACAACAACAACCTCAACATTGAAAAACACCAAGAAATTCAACAACTTCAACATTGAAAAACACCATCAAATTCAGCAACAACCTCGAAATTGAAAAACACCAACAAATTCAACAACAACCTCAACATTGAAAAACAACAACAACCTCAACATTGAAAAACACCAACAAATTCAACAACAACCTCAACATTGACAAACAACAACAACCTCAACATTGAAAAACACCAACAAATTCAACAACAACCTCAACATTTAAAAACACCAACAAATTCAACAACAACCTCAACATTGAAAAACAACAACAACCTCAACATTGAAAAACACCAACAAATTCACCAACAACCTCAACATAGAAAAACAACAACAACCTCAACATAAAAAACACCAACAAATTCAACAACAACCCCAATATTGAAAAACAACCACAAATTCAACAACAACCTCAACATTGAAAAACAACAACAACCTCAAAATTGAAAAACACCAACAAATTCAACAACAACCTCAACATTTAAAAACACCAACAAATTCAACAACAACCTCAACATTGAAAAACAACAACAACCTCAACATTGAAAAACACCAACAAGTTCAACAACAACCTCAACATTGAAAAACACCAACAAATTCAACAACAACCTCAACATTGAAAAATAACAACAACCTCAACATTGAAAAACAACAACAACCTCAACATTGAAAAACACCAACAAATTCAACAACAACCTCAACATTGAAAAACAACAACAAATTCAACATTGAAAAACACCAAGAAATTCAAGAACAACTTCAACATTGAAAACACCAACAAATTCAATAACAACCTCAACATTGAAAAACACCAACAAATTCAACAACAACCTCAACATTGAAAAATAACAACAACCTCAACATTGAAAAACAACAACAACCTCAACATTGAAAAACACCAACAAATTCAACAACAACCTCAACATTGAAAAACAACAACAACCTCCACATAAAAAACACCAACAAATTCAACAACAACTTCAACATTGAAAAACACCAACAAATTCAACAACAAACTCGACATTGAAAAACACCATCAAATTCAACAACAACCTCAATATTGAAAAACAACAACAACCTCAACATTGAAAAACACCAACAAATTCAACAACAACCTCAACATTGAAAAACACCAACAAATTCAACAACAACCTCAACATTTAAAAACGCCAAAAAATTCAAGAACAACCTCCACATTGAACAACAACAACAACCTCAACATTGAAAAACACCAACAAATTCAACAACAACCTCAACATTGAAACAAAACAACAACCTCAACATTGAAAAACACCAACAAATTCAACAACAACCTCAACATTGAAAAACACCAACAAAGTCAACAACAACCTCAACATTGAAAAACACCAACAAATTCAACAACAACTTCAACATTGAAAAACACCAAAGTCAACAACAACCTCAACATTGAAAAACACCAACAAATTCAACAACAACCTCAACATTGAAAAACTACAATAACCTCAACATTGAAAAACACCAACAAATACAACATAAACCTCAACATTTAAAAACGAAAACAAATTCAACAACAACCTCAACATTGAAAAATACCAACAAATTCAACAATATCCTCAACATTGAAAAACAACCACAACCTCAACATTGAAAAACACCAACAAATTCAACAACAACCTCAACATTGAAAAGCACCAACAAATTCAACAACAACCTCAACATTGAAAAACAACAACAACCTCAACATTGAAAAACACCAACAAATTCAACAACAACCTCAACATTGAAAAACAACAACAACCTCAACATTGAAAAACACCAACAATTCAACAACAACCTCAACATTGAAAAAAACCAACAAATTCAACAACAACCTCAGCATTGAAAAACAACAACAACCTCAACATTGAAAAACACCAACAAATTCAACAACAACCTCAACATTGAAAAACACCAACAAATTCAACAATCACCTCAACATTGAAAAATAACAACAACCTCAACATTGAAAAACAACAACAACCTCAACATTGAAAAACACCAACAAGTTCAACAACAACCTCAACATTGAAAAACAACAACAACCTCAACATTGAAAAACACCAAGAAATTCAACAACAACCTCGACATTTAAAAACACCAACAAATTCAACACCAACCTCAACATTGATAAACACCAACAAATTCAACAAAAACTTCAACTTTGAAAAACACCAACAAATTCAACAACAACCTCGACATTGAAAAACACCAACAAATTCAACAACAACATCAGCATTGAAACACTACAACACCCTCAACATTGAAAAAAAACAACAACCTCAACATTGAAAAACACCAACAAATTCAACAACAACCTCAACATTGAAAAACAACCACAACCTCAACATTGAAAAACACCAACAAATTCAACAACAACCTCAACATTGAAAAGCACCAACAAATTCAACAACAACCTCAACATTGAAAAACAACAACAACCTCAACATTGAAAAACACCAAGAAATTCAACAACAACTTCAACATTGAAAAACACCATCAAATTCAGCAACAACCTCGAAATGGAAAAACACCAACAAATTCAACAACAACCTCAACATTGAAAAACAACAACAACCTCAACATTGAAAACACCAACAAATTCAACAACAACCTCAACATTGAAAAACAACAACAACCTCAACATTGAAAAACAACAAGAACCTCGAAATTGAAAAACACCAACAAATTCAACAACAACCTCAACATTGAAAAACACCAACAAATTCAACATAAACCTCAACATTTAAAAACGAAAACAAATTCAACAACAACCTCAACATTGAAAAATACCAACAAATTCAACAATATCCTCAACATTGAAAAACAACAACAACCTCAACAATGAAAAACACCAACAAATTCAACAACAACCTCAACATTGAAAAACAACAACAACCTCAACATTGAAAAACACCAACAAGTTCAACAACAACCTCAACATTGAAAAACAACATCAAGCTCAACATTGAAAAACACCAAGAAATTCAACAACAACCTTAACATTTAAAAACACCAACAAATTCAACAACAACCTCAACATTGATAAACACCAACAAAATCAACAACAACTTCAACTTTGAAAAACACCAACAAATTCAACAACAACCTCGACATTGAAAAACACCAACAAATTCAACAACAACATCAGCATTGAAAAACAACAACAACCTGAACATTGAAAAACACCAACAAATTCAAAAACAACCACAACATTGAAAAAACAACAACCTCAACATTGAAAAACACCAAAAATTCAACAACAACCTCAACATTGAAAAACAACAACAACCTCAACATTGAAAAACACCAACAAATTCAACAACAACCTCAACATTGAAAAACAACAACAACCTCAACATTGAAAAACACCAAGAAATTCAACAACAACCTCGACATTTAAAAACACCAACAAATTCAACAACAACCTCCACATTGAACAACAACAACAACCTTAACATTGAAAAACACCAACAAATTCAACAACAACCTTAACATTTAAAAACACCAACAAATTCAACAACAACCTCAACATTGAAAAACACCAACAAATTCAACAATCACCTCAACATTGAAAAATAACAACAACCTCAACATTGAAAAACTACAACAACCTCAACATTGAAAAACACCAACAAATTCAACAACAACCTCAACATTGAAAAACAACAACAACCTCAACATTGAAAAACACCAAGAAATTCAACAACTTCAACATTGAAAAACACCATCAAATTCAGCAACAACCTCGAAATTGAAAAACACCAACAAATTCAACAACAACCTCAACATTGATAAACAACAACAACCTCAACATTGAAAAACACCAACAAATTCAACAACAACCTCAACATTTAAAAACACCAACAAATTCAACAACAACCTCAACGTTGAAAAACAACAACAACCTCAACATTGAAAAACACCAACAAATTCACCAACAACCTCAACATAGAAAAACAACAACAACCTCAACATAAAAAACACCAACAAATTCAACAACAACCTCAATATTGAAAAACAACCACAAATTCAACAACAACCTCAACATTGAAAAACACCAACAAATTCAACAACAACCTCAACATTCAAAAACACCAACAAATTCAACAATAACCTCAACATTGAAAAACAACAACAACCTCAACATTGAAAAACACCAACAAGTTCAACAACAACCTCAACATTGAAAAACACCAACAAATTCAACAACAAACTCAACATTGAAAAATAACAACAACCTCAACATTGAAAAACAACAACAACCTCAACATTGAAAAACACCAAAAAATTCAACAACAACCTCAACATTGAAAAACAACAACAAATTCAACATTGAAAAACACCAAGAAATTCAAGAACAACTTCAACATTGAAAACACCAACAAATTCAATAACAACCTCAACATTGAAAAACACCAACAAATTCAACAACAACCTCAACATTGGAAAATAACAACAACCTCAACATTGGAAAACAACAACAACCTCAACATTGAAAAACACCAACAAATTCAACAACAACCTCAACATTGAAAAACAACAACAACCTCAACATAAAAAACACCAACAAATTCAACAACAACTTCAACATTGAAAAACACCAACAAATTCAACAATCACCTCAACATTGAAAAATAACAACAACCTCAACATTGAAAAACAACAACAACCTCAACATTGAAAAACACCAACAAGTTCAACAACAACCACAACATTGAAAAACAACAACAACCTCAACATTGAAAAACACCAAGAAATTCAACAACAACCTCGACATTTAAAAACACCAACAAATTCAACAACAACCTCCACATTGAACAACAACAACAACCTCAACATTGAAAAACACCAGCAAATTCAACAACAACCTTAACATTTAAAAACACCAACAAATTCAACAACAACCTCAACATTGATAAACACCAACAAATTCAACAACAACTTCAACTTTGAAAAACACCAACAAATTCAACAACAACCTCGACATTGAAAAACACCAACAAATTCAACAACAACATCAGCATTGAAAAACTACAACAACCTCAACATTGAAAAACACCAACAAATTCAACAATCACCTCAACATTGAAAAACAACAACAACCTCAACATTGAAAAACACCAAGAAATTCAACAACAACTTCAACATTGAAAAACACCATCAAATTCAGCAACAACCTCGAAATTGAAAAACACCAACAAATTCAACAACAACCTCAACATTGAAAAACAACAACAACCTGAACATTGAAAAACACCAACAAATTCAACAACAACCACAACATTGAAAAAACAACAACAACCTCAACATTGAACAACACCAAAAATTCAACAACAACCTCAACATTGAAAAACAACAACAACCTCAACATTGAAAAACACCAACAAATTCAACAACAACCTCAACATTGAAAAACAACAACAAACTCAACATTGAAAAACACCAAGAAATTCAACCACAACCTCGACATTTAAAAACACCAACAAATTCAACAACAACCTCCACATTGAAAAACAACAACAACCTTAACATTGAAAAACACCAACAAATTCAACAACAACCTTAACATTTAAAAACACCAACAAATTCAACGACAACCTCAACATTGAAAAACACCAACAAATTCAACAATCACCTCAACATTGAAAAATAACAACAACCGCAACATTGAAAAACAACAACAACCTCAACATTGAAAAACACCAACAAATTCAACAACAACCTCAACATTGACAAACAACAACAACCTCAACATTGAAAAACACCAACAAATTCAACAACAACCTCAACATTTAAAAACACCAACAAATTCAACAACAACCTCAACATTGAAAAACAACAACAACCTCAACATTGAAAAACACCAACAAATTCACCAACAACCTCAACATAGAAAAACAACAACAACCTCAACATAAAAAACACCAACAAATTCAACAACAACCTCAATATTGAAAAACAACCACAAATTCAACAACAACCTCAACATTGAAAAACAACAACAACCTCAACATTGAAAAACACCAACAAATTCAACAACAACCTCAACATTTAAAAACACCAACAAATTCAACAATAACCTCAACATTGAAAAACAACAACAACCTCAACATTGAAAAACACCAACAAGTTCAACAACAACCTCAACATTGAAAAACACCAACAAATTCAACAACAACCTCAACATTGAAAAACAACAACAAATTCAACATTGAAAAACACCAAGAAATTCAAGAACAACTTCAACATTGAAAACACCAACAAATTCAATAACAACCTCAACATTGAAAAACACCAACAAATTCAACAACAACCTCAACATTGAAAAATAACAACAACCTCAACATTGAAAAACAACAACAACCTCAACATTGAAAAACACCAACAAATTCAACAACAACCTCAACATTGAAAAACAACAACAACCTCAACATAAAAAACACCAACAAATTCAACAACAACTTCAACATTGAAAAACACCAACAAATTCAACAACAAACTCGACATTGAAAAACACCATCAAATTCAACAACAACCTCAATATTGAAAAACAACAACAACCTCAACATTGAAAAACACCAACAAATTCAACAACAACCTCAACATTGAAAAACACCAACAAATTCAACAACAACCTCAACATTTAAAAACGCCAACAAATTCAAGAACAACCTCCACATTGAACAACAACAACAACCTCAACATTGAAAAACACCAACAAATTCAACAACAACCTCAACATTGAAAAAAAACAACAACCTCAACATTGAAAAACACCAACAAATTCAACAACAACCTCAACATTGAAAAACACCAACAAAGTCAACAACAACCTCAACATTGAAAAACACCAACAAATTCAACAACAACTTCAACATTGAAAAACACCAACAAAGTCAACAACAACCTCAACATTGAAAAACACCAACAAATTCAACAACAACCTCAACATTGAAAAACTACAATAACCTCAACATTGAAAAACACCAACAAATACAACATAAACCTCAACATTTAAAAACGAAAACAAATTCAACAACAACCTCAACATTGAAAAATACCAGCAAATTCAACAATATCCTCAACATTGAAAAACAACCACAACCTCAACATTGAAAAACACCAACAAATTCAACAACAACCTCAACATTGAAAAGCACCAACAAATTCAACAACAACCTCAACATTGAAAAACAACAACAACCTCAACATTGAAAAACACCAAGAAATTCAACAACAACTTCAACATTGAAAAACACCATCAAATTCAGCAACAACCTCGAAATTGAAAAACACCAACAAATTCAACAACAACCTCAACATTGAAAAACAACAACAACCTGAACATTGAAAAACACCAACAAATTCAACAACAACCACAACATTGAAAAAACAACAACAACCTCAACATTGAAAAACACCAAAAATTCAACAACAACCTCAACATTGAAAAACAACAACAACCTCAACATTGAAAAACACCAACAAATTCAACAACAACCTCAACATTGAAAAACAACAACAACCTCAACATTGAAAAACACCAAGAAATTCAACAACAACCTCGACATTTAAAAACACCAACAAATTCAACAACAACCTCCACATTGAACAACAACAACAACCTTAACATTGAAAAACACCAACAAATTCAACAACAACCTTAACATTTAAAAACACCAACAAATTCAACAACAACCTCAACATTGAAAAACACCAACAAATTCAACAATCACCTCAACATTGAAAAATAACAACAACCTCAACATTGAAAAACAACAACAACCTCAACATTGAAAAACACCAACAAATTCAACAACAACCTCAACATTGAAAAACAACAACAACCTCAACATTGAAAAACACCAAGAAATTCAACAACTTCAACATTGAAAAACACCATCAAATTCAGCAACAACCTCGAAATTGAAAAACACCAACAAATTCAACAACAACCTCAACATTGAAAAACAACAAAAAACTCAACATTGAAAAACACCAACAAATTCAACAACAACCTCAACATTGACAAACAACAACAACCTCAACATTGAAAAACACCAACAAATTCAACAACAACCTCAACATTTAAAAACACCAACAAATTAAACAACAACCTCAACATTGAAAAACAACAACAACCTCAACATTGAAAAACACCAACAAATTCACCAACAACCTCAACATAGAAAAACAACAACAACCTCAACATAAAAAACACCAACAAATTCAACAACAACCCCAATATTGAAAAACAACCACAAATTCAACAACAACCTCAACATTGAAAAATACCAGCAAATTCAACAATATCCTCAACATTGAAAAACAACCACAACCTCAACATTGAAAAACACCAACAAATTCAACAACAACCTCAACATTGAAAAGCACCAACAAATTCAACAACAACCTCAACATTGAAAAACAACAACAACCTCAACATTGAAAAACACCAAGAAATTCAACAACAACTTCAACATTGAAAAACACCATCAAATTCAGCAACAACCTCGAAATTGAAAAACACCAACAAATTCAACAACAACCTCAACATTGAAAAACAACAACAACCTGAACATTGAAAAACACCAACAAATTCAACAACAACCACAACATTGAAAAAACAACAACAACCTCAACATTGAAAAACACCAAAAATTCAACAACAACCTCAACATTGAAAAACAACAACAACCTCAACATTGAAAAACACCAACAAATTCAACAACAACCTCAACATTGAAAAACAACAACAACCTCAACATTGAAAAACACCAAGAAATTCAACAACAACCTCGACATTTAAAAACACCAACAAATTCAACAACAACCTCCACATTGAACAACAACAACAACCTTAACATTGAAAAACACCAACAAATTCAACAACAACCTTAACATTTAAAAACACCAACAAATTCAACAACAACCTCAACATTGAAAAACACCAACAAATTCAACAATCACCTCAACATTGAAAAATAACAACAACCTCAACATTGAAAAACAACAACAACCTCAACATTGAAAAACACCAACAAATTCAACAACAACCTCAACATTGAAAAACAACAACAACCTCAACATTGAAAAACACCAAGAAATTCAACAACTTCAACATTGAAAAACACCATCAAATTCAGCAACAACCTCGAAATTGAAAAACACCAACAAATTCAACAACAACCTCAACATTGAAAAACAACAAAAAACTCAACATTGAAAAACACCAACAAATTCAACAACAACCTCAACATTGACAAACAACAACAACCTCAACATTGAAAAACACCAACAAATTCAACAACAACCTCAACATTTAAAAACACCAACAAATTAAACAACAACCTCAACATTGAAAAACAACAACAACCTCAACATTGAAAAACACCAACAAATTCACCAACAACCTCAACATAGAAAAACAACAACAACCTCAACATAAAAAACACCAACAAATTCAACAACAACCCCAATATTGAAAAACAACCACAAATTCAACAACAACCTCAACATTGAAAAACAACAACAACCTCAACATTCAAAAACGCCAACAAATTCAACAACAACCTCAACATTTAAAAACACCAACAAATTCAACAATAACCTCAACATTGAAAAACAACAACAACCTCAACATTGAAAAACACCAACAAGTTCAACAACAACCTCAACATTGAAAAACACCAACAAATTCAACAACAACCTCAACATTGAAAAATAACAACAACCTCAACATTGAAAAACAACAACAACCTCAACATTGAAAAACACCAACAAATTCAACAACAACCTCAACATTGAAAAACAACAAATTCAACATTGAAAAACACCAAGAAATTCAAGAACAACTTCAACATTGAAAACACCAACAAATTCAATAACAACCTCAACATTGAAAAACACCAACAAATTCAACAACAACCTCAACATTGAAAAATAACAACAACCTCAACATTGAAAAACAACAACAACCTCAACATTGAAAAACACCAACAAATTCAACAACAACCTCAACATTGAAAAACAACAACAACCTCCACATAAAAAACACCAACAAATTCAACAACAACTTCAACATTGAAAAACACCAACAAATTCAACAACAAACTCGACATTGAAAAACACCATCAAATTCAACAACAACCTCAATATTGAAAAACAACAACAACCTCAACATTGAAAAACACCAACAAATTCAACAACAACCTCAACATTGAAAAACACCAACAAATTCAACAACAACCTCAACATTTAAAAACGCCAAAAAATTCAAGAACAACCTCCACATTGAACAACAACAAAAACCTCAACATTGAAAAACACCAACAAATTCAACAACAACCTCAACATTGAAAAAAAACAACAACCTCAACATTGAAAAACACCAACAAATTCAACAACAACCTCAACATTGAAAAACACCAACAAAGTCAACAACAACCTCAACATTGAAAAACACCAACAAATTCAACAACAACTTCAACATTGAAAAACACCAACAAAGTCAACAACAACCTCAACATTGAAAAACACCAACAAATTCAACAACAACCTCAACATTGAAAAACTACAATAACCTCAACATTGAAAAACACCAACAAATACAACATAAACCTCAACATTTAAAAACGAAAACAAATTCAACAACAACCTCAACATTGAAAAATACCAACAAATTCAACAATATCCTCAACATTGAAAAACAACCACAACCTCAACATTGAAAAACACCAACAAATTCAACAACAACCTCAACATTGAAAAGCACCAACAAATTCAACAACAACCTCAACATTGAAAAACAACAACAACCTCAACATTGAAAAACACCAACAAATTCAACAACAACCTCAACATTGAAAAACAACAACAACCTCAACATTGAAAAACACCAACAATTCAACAACAACCTCAACATTTAAAAAAACCAACAAATTCAACAACAACCTCAGCATTGAAAAACAACAACAACCTCAACATTGAAAAACACCAAAAAATTCAACAACAACCTCAACATTGAAAAACACCAACAAATTCAACAATCACCTCAACATTGAAAAATAACAACAACCTCAACATTGAAAAACAACAACAACCTCAACATTGAAAAACACCAACAAGTTCAACAACAACCTCAACATTGAAAAACAACAACAACCTCAACATTGAAAAACACCAAGAAATTCAACAACAACCTCGACATTTAAAAACACCAACAAATTCAACACCAACCTCAACATTGATAAACACCAACAAATTCAACAACAACTTCAACTTTGAAAAACACCAACAAATTCAACAACAACCTCGACATTGAAAAACACCAACAAATTCAACAACAACATCAGCATTGAAACACTACAACAACCTCAACATTGAAAAAAAACAACAACCTCAACATTGAAAAACACCAACAAATTCAACAACAACCTCAACATTGAAAAACACCAAAGTCAACAACAACCTCAACATTGAAAAACACCAACAAATTCAACAACAACTTCAACATTGAAAAACACCAACAAAGTCAACAACAACCTCAACATTGAAAAACACCAACAAATTCAACAACAACCTCAACATTGAAAAACTACAATAACCTCAACATTGAAAAACACCAACAAATACAACATAAACCTCAACATTTAAAAACGAAAACAAATTCAACAACAACCTCAACATTGAAAAATACCAGCAAATTCAACAATATCCTCAACATTGAAAAACAACCACAACCTCAACATTGAAAAACACCAACAAATTCAACAACAACCTCAACATTGAAAAGCACCAACAAATTCAACAACAACCTCAACATTGAAAAACAACAACAACCTCAACATTGAAAAACACCAAGAAATTCAACAACAACTTCAACATTGAAAAACACCATCAAATTCAGCAACAACCTCGAAATTGAAAAACACCAACAAATTCAACAACAACCTCAACATTGAAAATCAACAACAACCTGAACATTGAAAAACACCAACAAATTCAACAACAACCACAACATTGAAAAAACAACAACAACCTCAACATTGAAAAACACCAAAAATTCAACAACAACCTCAACATTGAAAAACAACAACAACCTCAACATTGAAAAACACCAACAAATTCAACAACAACCTCAACATTGAAAAACAACAACAACCTCAACATTGAAAAACACCAAGAAATTCAACAACAACCTCGACATTTAAAAACACCAACAAATTCAACAACAACCTCCACATTGAACAACAACAACAACCTTAACATTGAAAAACACCAACAAATTCAACAACAACCTTAACATTTAAAAACACCAACAAGTTCAACAACAACCTCAACATTGAAAAAGACCAACAAATTCAACAATCACCTCAACATTGAAAAACAACAACAACCTCAACATTGAAAAACACCAACAAATTCAACAACAACCTCAACATTGAAAAACAACAACAACCTCAACATTGAAAAACACCAAGAAATTCAACAACTTCAACATTGAAAAACACCATCAAATTCAGCAACAACCTCGAAATTGAAAAACACCAACAAATTCAACAACAACCTCAACATTGAAAAACAACAACAACCTCAACATTGAAAAACACCAACAAATTCAACAACAACCTCAACATTGACAAACAACAACAACCTCAACATTGAAAAACACCAACAAATTCAACAACAACCTCAACATTTAAAAACACCAACAAATTCAACAACAACCTCAACATTGAAAAACAACAACAACCTCAACATTGAAAAACACCAACAAATTCACCAACAACCTCAACATAGAAAAACAACAACAACCTCAACATAAAAAACACCAACAAATTCAACAACAACCCCAATATTGAAAAACAACCACAAATTCAACAACAACCTCAACATTGAAAAACAACAACAACCTCAAAATTGAAAAACACCAACAAATTCAACAACAACCTCAACATTTAAAAACACCAACAAATTCAACAACAACCTCAACATTGAAAAACAACAACAACCTCAACATTGAAAAACACCAACAAGTTCAACAACAACCTCAACATTGAAAAACACCAACAAATTCAACAACAACCTCAACATTGAAAAATAACAACAACCTCAACATTGAAAAACAACAACAACCTCAACATTGAAAAACACCAACAAATTCAACAACAACCTCAACATTGAAAAACAACAACAAATTCAACATTGAAAAACACCAAGAAATTCAAGAACAACTTCAACATTGAAAACACCAACAAATTCAATAACAACCTCAACATTGAAAAACACCAACAAATTCAACAACAACCTCAACATTGAAAAATAACAACAACCTCAACATTGAAAAACAACAACAACCTCAACATTGAAAAACACCAACAAATTCAACAACAACCTCAACATTGAAAAACAACAACAACCTCCACATAAAAAACACCAACAAATTCAACAACAACTTCAAGATTGAAAAACACCAACAAATTCAACAACAAACTCGACATTGAAAAACACCATCAAATTCAACAACAACCTCAATATTGAAAAACAACAACAACCTCAACATTGAAAAACACCAACAAATTCAACAACAACCTCAACATTGAAAAACACCAACAAATTCAACAACAACCTCAACATTTAAAAACGCCAAAAAATTCAAGAACAACCTCCACATTGAACAACAACAACAACCTCAACATTGAAAAACACCAACAAATTCAACAACAACCTCAACATTGAAACAAAACAACAACCTCAACATTGAAAAACACCAACAAATTCAACAACAACCTCAACATTGAAAAACACCAACAAAGTCAACAACAACCTCAACATTGAAAAACACCAACAAATTCAACAACAACTTCAACATTGAAAAACACCAAAGTCAACAACAACCTCAACATTGAAAAACACCAACAAATTCAACAACAACCTCAACATTGAAAAACTACAATAACCTCAACATTGAAAAACACCAACAAATACAACATAAACCTCAACATTTAAAAACGAAAACAAATTCAACAACAACCTCAACATTGAAAAATACCAACAAATTCAACAATATCCTCAACATTGAAAAACAACCACAACCTCAACATTGAAAAACACCAACAAATTCAACAACAACCTCAACATTGAAAAGCACCAACAAATTCAACAACAACCTCAACATTGAAAAACAACAACAACCTCAACATTGAAAAACACCAACAAATTCAACAACAACCTCAACATTGAAAAACAACAACAACCTCAACATTGAAAAACACCAACAATTCAACAACAACCTCAACATTGAAAAAAACCAACAAATTCAACAACAACCTCAGCATTGAAAAACAACAACAACCTCAACATTGAAAAACACCAACAAATTCAACAACAACCTCAACATTGAAAAACACCAACAAATTCAACAATCACCTCAACATTGAAAAATAACAACAACCTCAACATTGAAAAACAACAACAACCTCAACATTGAAAAACACCAACAAGTTCAACAACAACCTCAACATTGAAAAACAACAACAACCTCAACATTGAAAAACACCAAGAAATTCAACAACAACCTCGACATTTAAAAACACCAACAAATTCAACACCAACCTCAACATTGATAAACACCAACAAATTCAACAAAAACTTCAACTTTGAAAAACACCAACAAATTCAACAACAACCTCGACATTGAAAAACACCAACAAATTCAACAACAACATCAGCATTGAAACACTACAACACCCTCAACATTGAAAAAAAACAACAACCTCAACATTGAAAAACACCAACAAATTCAACAACAACCTCAACATTGAAAAACAACCACAACCTCAACATTGAAAAACACCAACAAATTCAACAACAACCTCAACATTGAAAAGCACCAACAAATTCAACAACAACCTCAACATTGAAAAACAACAACAACCTCAACATTGAAAAACACCAAGAAATTCAACAACAACTTCAACATTGAAAAACACCATCAAATTCAGCAACAACCTCGAAATGGAAAAACACCAACAAATTCAACAACAACCTCAACATTGAAAAACAACAACAACCTCAACATTGAAAAACACCAACAAATTCAACAACAACCTCAACATTGACAAACAACAACAACCTCAACATTGAAAAACACCAACAAATTCAACAACAACCTCAACATTTAAAAACACCAACAAATTCAACAACAACCTCAACATTGAAAAACAACAACAACCTCAACATTGAAAAACACCAACAAATTCACCAACAACCTCAACATAGAAAAACAACAACAACCTCAACATAAAAAACACCAACAAATTCAACAACAACCTCAATATTGAAAAACAACCACAAATTCAACAACAACCTCAACATTGAAAAACAACAACAACCTCAACATTGAAAAACACCAACAAATTCAACAACAACCTCAACATTTAAAAACACCAACAAATTCAACAATAACCTCAACATTGAAAAACAACAACAACCTCAACATTGAAAAACACCAACAAGTTCAACAACAACCTCAACATTGAAAAACACCAACAAATTCAACAACAACCTCAACATTGAAAAACAACAACAAATTCAACATTGAAAAACACCAAGAAATTCAAGAACAACTTCAACATTGAAAACACCAACAAATTCAATAACAACCTCAACATTGAAAAACACCAACAAATTCAACAACAACCTCAACATTGAAAAATAACAACAACCTCAACATTGAAAAACAACAACAACCTCAACATTGAAAAACACCAACAAATTCAACAACAACCTCAGCATTGAAAAACAACAACAACCTCAACATAAAAAACACCAACAAATTCAACAACAACTTCAACATTGAAAAACACCAACAAATTCAACAACAAACTCGACATTGAAAAACACCATCAAATTCAACAACAACCTCAATATTGAAAAACAACAACAACCTCAACATTGAAAAACACCAACAAATTCAACAACAACCTCAACATTGAAAAACACCAACAAATTCAACAACAACCTCAACATTTAAAAACGCCAACAAATTCAAGAACAACCTCCACATTGAACAACAACAACAACCTCAACATTGAAAAACACCAACAAATTCAACAACAACCTCAACATTGAAAAAAAACAACAACCTCAACATTGAAAAACACCAACAAATTCAACAACAACCTCAACATTGAAAAACACCAACAAAGTCAACAACAACCTCAACATTGAAAAACACCAACAAATTCAACAACAACTTCAACATTGAAAAACACCAACAAAGTCAACAACAACCTCAACATTGAAAAACACCAACAAATTCAACAACAACCTCAACATTGAAAAACTACAATAACCTCAACATTGAAAAACACCAACAAATACAACATAAACCTCAACATTTAAAAACGAAAACAAATTCAACAACAACCTCAACATTGAAAAATACCAGCAAATTCAACAATATCCTCAACATTGAAAAACAACCACAACCTCAACATTGAAAAACACCAACAAATTCAACAACAACCTCAACATTGAAAAGCACCAACAAATTCAACAACAACCTCAACATTGAAAAACAACAACAACCTCAACATTGAAAAACACCAAGAAATTCAACAACAACTTCAACATTGAAAAACACCATCAAATTCAGCAACAACCTCGAAATTGAAAAACACCAACAAATTCAACAACAACCACAACATTGAAAAAACAACAACAACCTCAACATTGAAAAACACCAAAAATTCAACAACAACCTCAACATTGAAAAACAACAACAACCTCAACATTGAAAAACACCAACAAATTCAACAACAACCTCAACATTGAAAAACAACAACAACCTCAACATTGAAAAACACCAAGAAATTCAACAACAACCTCGACATTTAAAAACACCAACAAATTCAACAACAACCTCCACATTGAACAACAACAACAACCTTAACATTGAAAAACACCAACAAATTCAACAACAACCTTAACATTTAAAAACACCAACAAATTCAACAACAACCTCAACATTGAAAAACACCAACAAATTCAACAATCACCTCAACATTGAAAAATAACAACAACCTCAACATTGAAAAACAACAACAACCTCAACATTGAAAAACACCAACAAATTCAACAACAACCTCAACATTGAAAAACAACAACAACCTCAACATTGAAAAACACCAAGAAATTCAACAACTTCAACATTGAAAAACACCATCAAATTCAGCAACAACCTCGAAATTGAAAAACACCAACAAATTCAACAACAACCTCAACATTGACAAACAACAACAACCTCAACATTGAAAAACACCAACAAATTCAACAACAACCTCAACATTTAAAAACACCAACAAATTAAACAACAACCTCAACATTGAAAAACAACAACAACCTCAACATTGAAAAACACCAACAAATTCAACAACAACCTCAACATTTAAAAACACCAACAAATTCAACAATAACCTCAACATTGAAAAACAACAACAACCTCAACATTGAAAAACACCAACAAGTTCAACAACAACCTCAACATTGAAAAACACCAACAAATTCAACAACAACCTCAACATTGAAAAATAACAACAACCTCAACATTGAAAAACAACAACAACCTCAACATTGAAAAACACCAACAAATTCAACAACAACCTCAACATTGAAAAACAACAACAAATTCAACATTGAAAAACAACAACAACCTCAACATTGAAAAACACCAACAAATTCAACAACAACCTCAACATTGAAAAATAACAACAACCTCAACATTGAAAAACAACAACAACCTCAACATTGAAAAACACCAACAAATTCAACAACAACCTCAACATTGAAAAACAACAACAACCTCCACATAAAAAACACCAACAAATTCAACAACAACTTCAACATTGAAAAACACCAACAAATTCAACAACAAACTCGACATTGAAAAACACCATCAAATTCAACAACAACCTCAACATTGAAAAACACCAACAAATTCAACAACAACCTCAACATTGAAAAACACCAACAAATTCAACAACAACCTCAACATTTAAAAACGCCAAAAAATTCAAGAACAACCTCCACATTGAACAACAACAACAACCTCAACATTGAAAAACACCAACAAATTCAACAACAACCTCAACATTGAAAAAAAACAACAACCTCAACATTGAAAAACACCAACAAATTCAACAACAACCTCAACATTGAAAAACACCAACAAAGTCAACAACAACCTCAACATTGAAAAACACCAACAAATTCAACAACAACTTCAACATTGAAAAACACCAACAAAGTCAACAACAACCTCAACATTGAAAAACACCAACAAATTCAACAACAACCTCAACATTGAAAAACTACAATAACCTCAACATTGAAAAACACCAACAAATACAACATAAACCTCAACATTTAAAAACGAAAACAAATTCAACAACAACCTCAACATTGAAAAATACCAACAAATTCAACAATATCCTCAACATTGAAAAACAACCACAACCTCAACATTGAAAAACACCAACAAATTCAACAACAACCTCAACATTGAAAAGCACCAACAAATTCAACAACAACCTCAACATTGAAAAACAACAACAACCTCAACATTGAAAAACAACAACAACCTCAACATTGAAAAACACCAACAAATTCAACAACAACCTCAACATTGAAAAACAACAACAACCTCAACATTGAAAAACACCAACAATTCAACAACAACCTCAACATTGAAAAAAACCAACAAATTCAACAACAACCTCAGCATTGAAAAACAACAACAACCTCAACATTGAAAAACACCAACAAATTCAACAACAACCTCAACATTGAAAAACACCAACAAATTCAACAATCACCTCAACATTGAAAAATAACAACAACCTCAACATTGAAAAACAACAACAACCTCAACATTGAAAAACACCAACAAGTTCAACAACAACCTCAACATTGAAAAACAACAACAACCTCAACATTGAAAAACACCAAGAAATTCAACAACAACCTCGACATTTAAAAACACCAACAAATTCAACACCAACCTCAACATTGATAAACACCAACAAATTCAACAACAACTTCAACTTTGAAAAAGACCAACAAATTCAACAACAACCTCGACATTGAAAAACACCAACAAATTCAACAACAACATCAGCATTGAAACACTACAACAACCTCAACATTGAAAAAAAACAACAACCTCAACATTGAAAAACACCAACAAATTCAACAACAACCTCAACATTGAAAAACACCAAAGTCAACAACAACCTCAACATTGAAAAACACCAACAAATTCAACAACAACTTCAACATTGAAAAACACCAACAAAGTCAACAACAACCTCAACATTGAAAAACACCAACAAATTCAACAACAACCTCAACATTGAAAAACTACAATAACCTCAACATTGAAAAACACCAACAAATACAACATAAACCTCAACATTTAAAAACGAAAACAAATTCAACAACAACCTCAACATTGAAAAATACCAGCAAATTCAACAATATCCTCAACATTGAAAAACAACCACAACCTCAACATTGAAAAACACCAACAAATTCAACAACAACCTCAACATTGAAAAGCACCAACAAATTCAACAACAACCTCAACATTGAAAAACAACAACAACCTCAACATTGAAAAACACCAAGAAATTCAACAACAACTTCAACATTGAAAAACACCATCAAATTCAGCAACAACCTCGAAATTGAAAAACACCAACAAATTCAACAACAACCTCAACATTGAAAAACAACAACAACCTGAACATTGAAAAACACCAACAAATTCAACAACAACCACAACATTGAAAAAACAACAACAACCTCAACATTGAAAAACACCAAAAATTCAACAACAACCTCAACATTGAAAAACAACAACAACCTCAACATTGAAAAACACCAACAAATTCAACAACAACCTCAACATTGAAAAACAACAACAACCTCAACATTGAAAAACACCAAGAAATTCAACAACAACCTCGACATTTAAAAACACCAACAAATTCAACAACAACCTCCACATTGAACAACAACAACAACCTTAACATTGAAAAACACCAACAAATTCAACAACAACCTTAACATTTAAAAACACCAACAAGTTCAACAACAACCTCAACATTGAAAAAGACCAACAAATTCAACAATCACCTCAACATTGAAAAATAACAACAACCTCAACATTGAAAAACAACAACAACCTCAACATTGAAAAACACCAACAAATTCAACAACAACCTCAACATTGAAAAACAACAACAACCTCAACATTGAAAAACACCAAGAAATTCAACAACTTCAACATTGAAAAACACCATCAAATTCAGCAACAACCTCGAAATTGAAAAACACCAACAAATTCAACAACAACCTCAACATTGAAAAACAACAACAACCTCAACATTGAAAAACACCAACAAATTCAACAACAACCTCAACATTGACAAACAACAACAACCTCAACATTGAAAAACACCAACAAATTCACCAACAACCTCAACATAGAAAAACAACAACAACCTCAACATAAAAAACACCAACAAATTCAACAACAACCCCAATATTGAAAAACAACCACAAATTCAACAACAACCTCAACATTGAAAAACAACAACAACCTCAAAATTGAAAAACACCAACAAATTCAACAACAACCTCAACATTTAAAAACACCAACAAATTCAACAACAACCTCAACATTGAAAAACAACAACAACCTCAACATTGAAAAACACCAACAAGTTCAACAACAACCTCAACATTGAAAAACACCAACAAATTCAACAGCAACCTCAACATTGAAAAATAACAACAACCTCAACATTGAAAAACAACAACAACCTCAACATTGAAAAACACCAACAAATTCAACAACAACCTCAACATTGAAAAACAACAACAAATTCAACATTGAAAAACACCAAGAAATTCAAGAACAACTTCAACATTGAAAAGACCAACAAATTCAATAACAACCTCAACATTGAAAAACACCAACAAATTCAACAACAACCTCAACATTGAAAAATAACAACAACCTCAACATTGAAAAACAACAACAACCTCAACATTGAAAAACACCAACAAATTCAACAACAACCTCAACATTGAAAAACAACAACAACCTCCACATAAAAAACACCAACAAATTCAACAACAACTTCAACATTGAAAAACACCAACAAATTCAACAACAAACTCGACATTGAAAAACACCATCAAATTCAACAACAACCTCAATATTGAAAAACAACAACAACCTCAACATTGAAAAACACCAACAAATTCAACAACAACCTCAACATTGAAAAACACCAACAAATTCAACAACAACCTCAACATTTAAAAACGCCAAAAAATTCAAGAACAACCTCCACATTGAACAACAACAACAACCTCAACATTGAAAAACACCAACAAATTCAACAACAACCTCAACATTGAAACAAAACAACAACCTCAACATTGAAAAACACCAACAAATTCAACAACAACCTCAACATTGAAAAACACCAACAAAGTCAACAACAACCTCAACATTGAAAAACACCAACAAATTCAACAACAACTTCAACATTGAAAAACACCAACAAAGTCAACAACAACCTCAACATTGAAAAACACCAACAAATTCAACAACAACCTCAACATTGAAAAACTACAATAACCTCAACATTGAAAAACACCAACAAATACAACATAAACCTCAACATTTAAAAACGAAAACAAATTCAACAACAACCTCAACATTGAAAAATACCAACAAATTCAACAATATCCTCAACATTGAAAAACAACCACAACCTCAACATTGAAAAACACCAACAAATTCAACAACAACCTCAACATTGAAAAGCACCAACAAATTCAACAACAACCTCAACATTGAAAAACAACAACAACCTCAACATTGAAAAACACCAACAAATTCAACAACAACCTCAACATTGAAAAACAGCAACAACCTCAACATTGAAAAACACCAACAATTCAACAACAACCTCAACATTGAAAAAAACCAACAAATTCAACAACAACCTCAGCATTGAAAAACAACAACAACCTCAACATTGAAAAACACCAACAAATTCAACAACAACCTCAACATTGAAAAACACCAACAAATTCAACAATCACCTCAACATTGAAAAATAACAACAACCTCAACATTGAAAAACAACAACAACCTCAACATTGAAAAACACCAACAAGTTCAACAACAACCTCAACATTGAAAAACAACAACAACCTCAACATTGAAAAACACCAAGAAATTCAACAACAACCTCGACATTTAAAAACACCAACAAATTCAACACCAACCTCAACATTGATAAACACCAACAAATTCAACAACAACTTCAACTTTGAAAAACACCAACAAATTCAACAACAACCTCGACATTGAAAAACACCAACAAATTCAACAACAACATCAGCATTGAAACACTACAACAACCTCAACATTGAAAAAAAACAACAACCTCAACATTGAAAAGCACCAACAAATTCAACAACAACCTCAACATTGAAAAACAACAACAACCTCAACATTGAAAAACACCAAGAAATTCAACAACAACTTCAACATTGAAAAACACCATCAAATTCAGCAACAACCTCGAAATGGAAAAACACCAACAAATTCAACAACAACCTCAACATTGAAAAACAACAACAACCTCAACATTGAAAAACACCAACAAATTCAACAACAACCTCAACATTGACAAACAACAACAACCTCAACATTGAAAAACACCAACAAATTCAACAACAACCTCAACATTTAAAAACACCAACAAATTCAACAACAACCTCAACATTGAAAAACAACAACAACCTCAACATTGAAAAACACCAACAAATTCACCAACAACCTCAACATAGAAAAACAACAACAACCTCAACATAAAAAACACCAACAAATTCAACAACAACCTCAATATTGAAAAACAACCACAAATTCAACAACAACCTCAACATTGAAAAACAACAACAACCTCAACATTGAAAAACACCAACAAATTCAACAACAACCTCAACATTTAAAAACACCAACAAATTCAACAATAACCTCAACATTGAAAAACAACAACAACCTCAACATTGAAAAACACCAACAAGTTCAACAACAACCTCAACATTGAAAAACACCAACAAATTCAACAACAACCTCAACATTGAAAAACAACAACAAATTCAACATTGAAAAACACCAAGAAATTCAAGAACAACTTCAACATTGAAAACACCAACAAATTCAATAACAACCTCAACATTGAAAAACACCAACAAATTCAACAACAACCTCAACATTGAAAAATAACAACAACCTCAACATTGAAAAACAACAACAACCTCAACATTGAAAAACACCAACAAATTCAACAACAACCTCAACATTGAAAAACAACAACAACCTCAACATAAAAAACACCAACAAATTCAACAACAACTTCAACATTGAAAAACACCAACAAATTCAACAACAAACTCGACATTGAAAAACACCATCAAATTCAACAACAACCTCAATATTGAAAAACAACAACAACCTCAACATTGAAAAACACCAACAAATTCAACAACAACCTCAACATTGAAAAACACCAACAAATTCAACAACAACCTCAACATTTAAAAACGCCAACAAATTCAAGAACAACCTCCACATTGAACAACAACAACAACCTCAACATTGAAAAACACCAACAAATTCAACAACAACCTCAACATTGAAAAAAAACAACAACCTCAACATTGAAAAACACCAACAAATTCAACAACAACCTCAACATTGAAAAACACCAACAAAGTCAACAACAACCTCAACATTGAAAAACACCAACAAATTCAACAACAACTTCAACATTGAAAAACACCAACAAAGTCAACAACAACCTCAACATTGAAAAACACCAACAAATTCAACAACAACCTCAACATTGAAAAACTACAATAACCTCAACATTGAAAAACACCAACAAATACAACATAAACCTCAACATTTAAAAACGAAAACAAATTCAACAACAACCTCAACATTGAAAAATACCAGCAAATTCAACAATATCCTCCACATTGAAAAACAACCACAACCTCAACATTGAAAAACACCAACAAATTCAACAACAACCTCAACATTGAAAAGCACCAACAAATTCAACAACAACCTCAACATTGAAAAACAACAACAACCTCAACATTGAAAAACACCAAGAAATTCAACAACAACTTCAACATTGAAAAACACCATCAAATTCAGCAACAACCTCGAAATTGAAAAACACCAACAAATTCAACAACAACCACAACATTGAAAAAACAACAACAACCTCAACATTGAAAAACACCAAAAATTCAACAACAACTTCAACATTGAAAAACAACAACAACCTCAACATTGAAAAACACCAACAAATTCAACAACAACCTCAACATTGAAAAACAACAACAACCTCAACATTGAAAAACACCAAGAAATTCAACAACAACCTCGACATTTAAAAACACCAACAAATTCAACAACAACCTCCACATTGAACAACAACAACAACCTTAACATTGAAAAACACCAACAAATTCAACAACAACCTTAACATTTAAAAGCACCAACAAATTCAACAACAACCTCAACATTGAAAAACACCAACAAATTCAACAATCACCTCAACATTGAAAAATAACAACAACCTCAACATTGAAAAACACCAACAAATTCAACAACAACCTCAACATTGACAAACAACAACAACCTCAACATTGAAAAACACCAACAAATTCAACAACAACCTCAACATTTAAAAACACCAACAAATTAAACAACAACCTCAACATTGAAAAACAACAACAACCTCAACATTGAAAAACACCAACAAATTCACCAACAACCTCAACATAGAAAAACAACAACAACCTCAACATAAAAAACACCAACAAATTCAACAACAACCCCAATATTGAAAAACAACCACAAATTCAACAACAACCTCAACATTGAAAAACAACATCAACCTCAACATTGAAAAACACCAACAAATTCAACAACAACCTCAACATTTAAAAACACCAACAAATTCAACAATAACCTCAACATTGAAAAACAACAACAACCTCAACATTGAAAAACACCAACAAGTTCAACAACAACCTCAACATTGAAAAACACCAACAAATTCAACAACAACCTCAACATTGAAAAATAACAACAACCTCAACATTGAAAAACAACAACAACCTCAACATTGAAAAGCACCAACAAATTCAACAACAACCTCAACATTGAAAAACAACAACAAATTCAACATTGAAAAACACCAAGAAATTCAAGAACAACTTCAACATTGAAAACACCAACAAATTCAATAACAACCTCAACATTGAAAAACACCAACAAATTCAACAACAACCTCAACATTGAAAAATAACAACAACCTCAACATTGAAAAACAACAACAACCTCAACATTGAAAAACACCAACAAATTCAACAACAACCTCAACATTGAAAAACAACAACAACCTCCACATAAAAAACACCAACAAATTCAACAACAACTTCAACATTGAAAAACACCAACAAATTCAACAACAAACTCGACATTGAAAAACACCATCAAATTCAACAACAACCTCAATATTGAAAAACAACAACAACCTCAACATTGAAAAACACCAACAAATTCAACAACAACCTCAACATTGAAAAACACCAACAAATTCAACAACAACCTCAACATTAAGAAACGCCAAAAAATTCAAGAACAACCTCCACATTGAACAACAACAACAACCTCAACATTGAAAAACACCAACAAATTCAACAACAACCTCAACATTGAAAAAAAACAACAACCTCAACATTGAAAAACACCAACAAATTCAACAACAACCTCAACATTGAAAAACACCAACAAAGTCAACAACAACCTCAACATTGAAAAACACGAACAAATTCAACAACAACTTCAACATTGAAAAACACCAACAAAGTCAACAACAACCTCAACATTGAAAAACACCAACAAATTCAACAACAACCTCAACATTGAAAAACTACAATAACCTCAACATTGAAAAACACCAACAAATACAACATAAACCTCAACATTTAAAAACGAAAACAAATTCAACAACAACCTCAACATTGAAAAATACCAACAAATTCAACAATATCCTCAACATTGAAAAACAACCACAACCTCAACATTGAAAAACACCAACAAATTCAACAACAACCTCAACATTGAAAAGCACCAACAAATTCAACAACAACCTCAACATTGAAAAACAACAACAACCTCAACATTGAAAAACACCAACAAATTCAACAACAACCTCAACATTGAAAAACAACAACAACCTCAACATTGAAAAACACCAACAATTCAACAACAACCTCAACATTGAAAAAAACCAACAAATTCAACAACAACCTCAGCATTGAAAAACAACAACAACCTCAACATTGAAAAACACCAACAAATTCAACAACCTCAACATTGAAAAACACCAACAAATTCAACAATCACCTCAACATTGAAAAACAACAACAACCTCAACATTGAAAAACACCAACAAGTTCAACAACAACCTCAACATTGAAAAACAACAACAACCTCAACATTGAAAAACACCAAGAAATTCAACAACAACCTCGACATTTAAAAACACCAACAAATTCAACACCAACCTCAACATTGATAAACACCAACAAATTCAACAACAACATCAACTTTGAAAAACACCAACAAATTCAACAACAACCTCGACATTGAAAAACACCAACAAATTCAACAACAACATCAGCATTGAAACACTACAACAACCTCAACATTGAAAAAAAACAACAACCTCAACATTGAAAAACACCAACAAATTCAACAACAACCTCAACATTGAAAAACACCAACAAAGTCAACAACCTCAACATTGAAAAACACCAACAAATTCAACAACAACTTCAACATTGAAAAACACCAACAAAGTCAACAACAACATCAACATTGAAAAACACCAACAAATTCAACAACAACCTCAACATTGAAAAACTACAATAACCTCAACATTGAAAAACACCAACAAATACAACATAAACCTCAACATTTAAAAACGAAAACAAATTCAACAACAACCTCAACATTGAAAAATACCAGCAAATTCAACAATATCCTCAACATTGAAAAACAACCACAACCTCAACATTGAAAAACACCAACAAATTCAACAACAACCTCAACATTGAAAAGCACCAACAAATTCAACAACAACCTCAACATTGAAAAACAACAACAACCTCAACATTGAAAAACACCAAGAAATTCAACAACAACTTCAACATTGAAAAACACCATCAAATTCAGCAACAACCTCGAAATTGAAAAACACCAACAAATTCAACAACAACCTCAATATTGAAAAACAACAACAACCTGAACATTGAAAAACACCAACAAATTCAACAACAACCACAACATTGAAAAAACAACAACAACCTCAAAATTGAAAAACACCAAAAATTCAACAACAACCTCAACATTGAAAAACAACAACAACCTCAACATTGAAAAACACCAACAAATTCAACAACAACCTCAACATTGAAAAACAACAACAACCTCAACATTGAAAAACACCAAGAAATTCAACAACAACCTCGACATTTAAAAACACCAACAAATTCAACAACAACCTCCACATTGAACAACAACAACAACCTTAACATTGAAAAACACCAACAAATTCAACAACAACCTTAACATTTAAAAACACCAACAAATTCAACAACAACCTCAACATTGAAAAACACCAACAAATTCAACAATCACCTCAACATTGAAAAATAACAACAACCTCAACATTGAAAAACAACAACAACCTCAACATTGAAAAACACCAACAAATTCAACAACAACCTCAACATTGAAAAACAACAACAACCTCAACATTGAAAAACACCAAGAAATTCAACAACTTCAACATTGAAAAACACCATCAAATTCAGCAACAACCTCGAAATTGAAAAACACCAACAAATTCAACAACAACCTCAACATTGAAAAACAACAACAACCTCAAAATTGAAAAACACCAACAAATTCAACAACAACCTCAACATTGACAAACAACAACAACCTCAACATTGAAAAACACCAACAAATTCAACAACAACCTCAACATTTAAAAACACCAACAAATTCAACAACAACCTCAACATTGAAAAACAACAACAACCTCAACATTGAAAAACACCAACAAATTCACCAACAACCTCAACATAGAAAAACAACAACAACCTCAACATAAAAAACACCAACAAATTCAACAACAACCCCAATATTGAAAAACAACCACAAATTCAACAACAACCTCAACATTGAAAAACAACAACAACCTCAACATTGAAAAACACCAACAAATTCAACAACAACCTCAACATTTAAAAACACCAACAAATTCAACAACAACCTCAACATTGAAAAACAACAACAACCTCAACATTGAAAAACACCAACAAGTTCAACAACAACCTCAACATTGAAAAACACCAACAAATTCAACAACAACCTCAACATTGAAAAATAACAACAACCTCAACATTGAAAAACAACAACAACCTCAACATTGAAAAACACCAACAAATTCAACAACAACCTCAACATTGAAAAACAACAACAAATTCAACATTGAAAAACACCAAGAAATTCAAGAACAACTTCAACATTGAAAACACCAACAAATTCAATAACAACCTCAACATTGAAAAACACCAACAAATTCAACAACAACCTCAACATTGAAAAACAACAACAACCTCAACATTGAAAAACACCAAGAAATTCAACAACTTCAACATTGAAAAACACCATCAAATTCAGCAACAACCTCGAAATCGAAAAACACCAACAAATTCAACAACAACCTCAACATTGAAAAGCAACAACAACCTCAGCATTGAAAAACACCAACAAATTCAACAACAACTTCAACATTGAAAAACAACATCAACCTCAACATAGAAAAACACCAACAAATTCAACAACAACCTCGAAATTGAAAAACACCAACAAATTCAACAACAACCTCAACATTGAAAAACAACAACAACCTCAAAATTGAAAAACACCAACAAATTCAACAACAACCTCAACATTGACAAACAACAACAACCTCAACATTGAAAAACACCAACAAATTCAACAACAACCTCAACATTTAAAAACACCAACAAATTCAACAACAACCTCAACATTGAAAAACAACAACAACCTCAACATTGAAAAACACCAACAAATTCACCAACAACCTCAACATAGAAAAACAACAACAACCTCAACATAAAAAACACCAACAAATTCAACAACAACCCCAATATTGAAAAACAACCACAAATTCAACAACAACCTCAACATTGAAAAACAACAACAACCTCAACATTGAAAAACACCAACAAATTCAACAACAACCTCAACATTTAAAAACACCAACAAATTCAACAACAACCTCAACATTGAAAAACAACAACAACCTCAACATTGAAAAACACCAACAAGTTCAACAACAACCTCAACATTGAAAAACACCAACAAATTCAACAACAACCTCAACATTGAAAAATAACAACAACCTCAACATTGAAAAACAACAACAACCTCAACATTGAAAAACACCAACAAATTCAACAACAACCTCAACATTGAAAAACAACAACAAATTCAACATTGAAAAACACCAAGAAATTCAAGAACAACTTCAACATTGAAAACACCAACAAATTCAATAACAACCTCAACATTGAAAAACACCAACAAATTCAACAACAACCTCAACATTGAAAAACAACAACAACCTCAACATTGAAAAACACCAAGAAATTCAACAACTTCAACATTGAAAAACACCATCAAATTCAGCAACAACCTCGAAATCGAAAAACACCAACAAATTCAACAACAACCTCAACATTGAAAAGCAACAACAACCTCAGCATTGAAAAACACCAACAAATTCAACAACAACTTCAACATTGAAAAACAACATCAACCTCAACATAGAAAAACACCACCAAATTCAACAACAACCTCAACATTTAAAAACACCAACAAATTCAACAACAACCTCAACATTGAAAAACAACAACAACCTCAACATTGAAAAACACCAACAAATTCAACAACAACCTCAACATTGACAAACAACAACAACCTCAACATTGAAAAACACCAACAAATTCAACAACAACCTCAACATTTAAAAACACCAACAAATTCAACAACAACCTCAACATTGAAAAACAACAACAACCTCAACATTGAAAAACACCAACAAATTCACCAACAACCTCAACATAGAAAAACAACAACAACCTCAACATAAAAAACACCAACAAATTCAACAACAACCCCAATATTGAAAAACAACCACAAATTCAACAACAACCTCAACATTGAAAAACAACAACAACCTCAACATTGAAAAACACCAACAAATTCAACAACAACCTCAACATTTAAAAACACCAACAAATTCAACAACAACCTCAACATTGAAAAACAACAACAACCTCAACATTGAAAAACACCAACAAGTTCAACAACAACCTCAACATTGAAAAACACCAACAAATTCAACAACAACCTCAACATTGAAAAATAACAACAACCTCAACATTGAAAAACAACAACAACCTCAACATTGAAAAACACCAACAAATTCAACAACAACCTCAACATTGAAAAACACCAACAAATTCAACATTGAAAAACACCAAGAAATTCAAGAACAACTTCAACATTGAAAACACCAACAAATTCAATAACAACCTCAACATTGAAAAACACCAACAAATTCAACAACAACCTCAACATTGAAAAATAACAACAACCTCAACATTGAAAAACAACAACAACCTCAACATTGAAAAACAACAACAAATTCAACAACAACCTCAACATTGAAAAACAACAACAACCTCCACATAAAAAACACCAACAAATTCAACAACAACTTCAACATTGAAAAACACCAACAAATTCAACAACAAACTCGACATTGAAAAACACCATCAAATTCAACAACAACCTCAATATTGAAAAACAACAACAACCTCAACATTGAAAAACACCAACAAATTCAACAACAACCTCAACATTGAAAAACACCAACAAATTCAACAACAACCTCAACATTTAAAAACGCCAACAAATTCAAGAACAACCTCCACATTGAACAACAACAACAACCTCAACATTGAAAAACACCAACAAATTCAACAACAACTTCAACATTGAAAAACACCAACAAAGTCAACAACAACCTCAACATTGAAAAACACCAACAAATTCAACAACAACCTCAACATTGAAAAACTACAATAACCTCAACATTGAAAAACACCAACAAATACAACATAAACCTCAACATTTAAAAACGAAAACAAATTCAACAACAACCTCAACATTGAAAAATACCAACAAATTCAACAATATCCTCAACATTGAAAAACAACCACAACCTCAACATTGAAAAACACCAACAAATTCAACAACAACCTCAACATTGAAAAGCACCAACAAATTCAACAACAACCTCAACATTGAAAAACAACAACAACCTCAACATTGAAAAACACCAACAAATTCAACAACAACCTCAACATTGAAAAACAACAACAACCTCAACATTGAAAAACACCAACAATTCAACAACAACCTCAACATTGAAAAAAACCAACAAATTCAACAACAACCTCAGCATTGAAAAACAACAACAACCTCAACATTGAAAAACACCAACAAATTCAACAACAACCTCAACATTGAAAAACACCAACCAATTCAACAATCACCTCAACATTGAAAAATAACAACAACCTCAACATTGAAAAACAACAACAACCTCAACATTGAAAAACACCAACAAGTTCAACAACAACCTCAACATTGAAAAATAACAACAACCTCAACATTGAAAAACAACAACAACCTCAACATTGAAAAACACCAACAAATTCAACAACAACCTCAACATTGAAAAACAACAACAAATTCAACATTGAAAAACACCAAGAAGTTCAACAACAACTTCAACATTGAAAAATAACAACAAATTCAACAACAACCTCAACATAAAAAACACCAACAAATTCAACAACAACTTCAACATTGAAAAACACCATCAAATTCAACAACAACCTCAATATTGAAAAACAACAACAACCTCAACATTGAAAAACACCAACAAATTCAACAACAACCTCAAAATTGAAAAAAACCAACAAATTCAACAACAACCTCAACATTTAAAAACGCCAACAAATTCAAGAACAACCTCCACATTGAACAACAACAACAACCTCAACATTGAAAAACACCAACAAATTCAACACCAACCTCAACATTGATAAACACCAACAAATTCAACAACAACTTCAACATTGAAAAACACCATCAAATTCAGCAACAACCTCGACATTGAAAAACACCAACAAATTCAACAACAACCTCAACATTGAAACACAACAACAACCTGAACATTGAAAAACACCAACAAATTCAACAACAACCACAACATTGAAAAAACAACAACAACCTCAACATTGAAAAACACCAAGAAATTCAACAACAACCTCGACATTTAAAAACACCAACAAATTCAACAACAACCTCCACATTGAACAACAACAACAACCTCAACATTGAAAAACACCAAGAAATTCAACAACAACCTTAACATTTAAAAACACCAACAAATTCAACAACAACCTCAACATTGAAAAACAACAACAACCTCAACATTGAAAAACACCAACAAATTCACCAACAACCTCAACATAGAAAAACAACAACAACCTCAACATAAAAAACACCAACAAATTCAACAACAACCTCAATATTGAAAAACAACCACAAATTCAACAACAACCTCAACATTGAAAAACAACAACAACCTCAACATTGAAAAACACCAACAAATTCAACAACAACCTCAACATTTAAAAACACCAACAAATTCAACAATAACCTCAACATTGAAAAACAACAACAACCTCAACATTGAAAAACACCAACAAGTTCAACAACAACCTCAACATTGAAAAACACCAACAATTTCAACAACAACCTCAACATTGAAAAATATCAACAACCTCAACATTGAAAAACACCAACAAATTCAACAACAACCTCAACATTGAAAAACAACAACAAATTCAACATTGAAAAACACCAAGAAGTTCAACAACAACTTCAACATTGAAAACACCAACAAATTCAACAACAACCTCAACATTGAAAAATAACAACAACCTCAACATTGAAAAACAACAACAACCTCAACATTGAAAAACACCAACAAATTCAACAACAACCTCAACATTGAAAAACAACAACAACCTCAACATAAAAAACACCAACAAATTCAACAACAACTTCAACATTGAAAAACACCATCAAATTCAACAACAACCTCAATATTGAAAAACAACAACAACCTCAACATTGAAAAACACCAACAAATTCAACAACAACCTCAACATTGAAAAACACCAACAAATTCAACAACAACCTCAACATTTAAAAAGGCCAACAAATTCAAGAACAACCTCCACATTGAACAACAACAACAACCTCAACATTGAAAAACACCAACAAATTCAACAGCAACCTCAGCATTGAAAAGAAACAACAACCTCAACATTGAAAAACACCAACAAATTCAACAACAACCTCAACATTGAAAAACACCAACAAAGTCAACAACAACCTCAACATTGAAAAACACCAACAAATTCAACAACAACTTCAACATTGAAAAACACCAACAAAGTCAACAACAACCTCAACATTGAAAAACACCAACAAATTCAACAACAACCTCAACATTGAAAAACTACAATAACCTCAACATTGAAAAACACCAACAAATACAACAACAACCTCAACATTGAAAAACAACAACAACCTCAACATTGAAAAACACCAACAAATTCAACAACAACCTCAACATTAAAAACACCAACAAATTGAACAACAACCTCAACATTGAAAAACAACAACAACCTCAACATTGAAAAACACCAACAAATTCAACAATCACCTCAACATTGAAAAATAACAACAACCTCAACATTGAAAAACAACAACAACCTCAACATTGAAAAACACCAACAAATTCAACAACAACCTCAACATTGAAAAACAACAACAACCTCAACATTGAAAAACACCAAGAAATTCAACAACAACTTCAACATTGAAAAACACCATCAAATTCAGCAACAACCTCAACATTGAAAAACACCAACAAATTCAACAACAACCTCAACATTGAAAAACAACAACAACCTCAACATTGAAAAACACCATCAAATTCAACAACAACCTCAATATTGAAAAACAACAACAACCTCAACATTGAAAAACACCAACAAATTCAACAACAACCTCAACATTGAAAAACACCAACAAATTCAACAACCTCCACATTGAACAACAACAACAACCTTAGCATTGAAAAACACCAACAAATTCAACAACAACCTCAACATTGAAAAAAAACAACAACCTCAAAATTGAAAAACACCCACAAATTCAACAACAACTTCAGCATTGAAAAACACCAACAAATTCAACAACAACCTCAACATTGAAAAACACCAACAAATTCAACAACAACTTCAACATTGAAAAACACCAACAAATTCAACAACAACCTCAACATTGAATAACAACAACAACCTCAACATTGAAAAACACCAACAAATTCAACAACAACCTCAACATTTAAAAACACCAACAAATTCAACAATAACCTCAACATTGAAAAACAACAACAACCTCAACATTGAAAAACACCAACAAATTCAACAACAACCTCAACATTGAAAAATAACAACAACCTCAACATTGAAAAACAACAACAACCTCAACATTGAAAAACACCAACAAATTCAACAATCACCTCAACATTGAAAAATAACAACAACCTCAACATTGAAAAACAACAACAACCTCAACATTGAAAAACACCAACAAATTCAACAACAACCTCAACATTGAAAAACAACAACAACCTCAACATTGAAAAACACCAAGAAATTCAACAACAACTTCAACATTGAAAAACACCAACAAATTCAACAACAACCTCGAAATTGAAAAACACCAACAAATTCAACAACAACCTCAACATTGAAAAACAACAACAACCTCAACATTGAAAAACACCAACAAATTCACCAACAACCTCAACATAGAAAAACAACAACAACCTCAACATAAAAAACACCAACAAATTCAACGACAACCTCAACATTGAAAAACACCAACAAATTCAACAACAACCTCAACATTGAAAAACAACAACAACCTCAACATTGAAAAACACCAACAAATTCAACAACAACCTCAACATTTAAAAACACCAACAAATTCAACAATAACCTCAACATTGAAAAATAACAACAACCTCAACATTGAAAAACAACAACAACCTCAACATTGAAAAACACCAACAAATTCAACAACAACCTCAACATTGAAAAACAACAACAACCTCAACATTGAAAAACACCAAGAAATTCAACAACAACTTCAACATTGAAAAACACCAACAAATTCAATAACAACCTCAACATTGAAAAACACCAACAAATTCAACAAAAACCTCAACATTGAAAAATAACAACAACCTCAACATTGAAAAACAACAACAACCTCAACATTGAAAAACACCAACAAATTCAACAACAACCTCAACATTGAAAAACAACAACAACCTCAACATAAAAAACACCAACAAATTCAACAACAACTTCAACATTGAAAAACACCAACAAATTCAACAACAAACTCGACATTGAAAAACACCATCAAATTCAACAACAACCTCAATATTGAAAAACAACTACAACCTCAACATTGAAAAACACCAACAAATTCAACAACAACCTCAACATTGAAAAACACCAACAAATTCAACAACAACCTCAACATTTAAAAAAGCCAACAAATTCAACAACAACCTCCATATTGAACAACAACAACAACCTCAACAGTGAAAAACACCAACAAATTCAACAACAACCTCAACATTGAAAAAAAACAACAACCTCAAAATTGAAAAACAACAACAAATTCAACAACAACTTCAACATTGAAAAACACCAACAAATTCAACAACAACCTCAACATTGAAAAACACCAACAAATTCAACAACAACTTCAACATTGAAAAACACCAACAAATTCAACAACAACCTCAACATTGAAAAACACCAACAAATTCAACAACATCCTCAACATTGAAAAACAACAACAACCGCAACATTGAAAAACACCAACAAATTCAACAAAAACCTCAACATTGAAAACACCAACAAATTGAACAACAACCTCAACATTGAAAAACAACAACAACCTCAACATTGAAAAACAACAACAACCTCGAAATCGAAAAACACCAACAAATTCAACAACAACCTCAACATTGAAAAGCAACAACAACCTCAGCATTGAAAAACACCAACAAATTCAACAACAACTTCAACATTGAAAAACAACATCAACCTCAACATAGAAAAACACCAACAAATTCAACAACAACCTCAACATTTAAAAACACCAACAAATTCAACAACAACCTCAACATTGAATAACAACAACAACCTCAACATTGAAAAACACCAACAAATTCAACAAAAACCTCAACATTGAAAAACAACAACAACCTCAACATTTAAAAACACCAACAAATTCAACAACAACCTCAACATTTAAAAACACCAACAAATGCAACAATAACCTCAACATTGAAAAACAACAACAACCTCAACATTGAAAAACACCAACAAATTCAACAACAACCTCAACATTGAAAAATATCAACAACCTCAACATTGAAAAACAACAACAACCTCAACACTGAAAAACACCAACAAATTCAACAATTACCTCAACATTGAAAAATAACAACAACCTCAACATTGAAAAACAACAACAACCTCAACATTGAAAAACACCAACAAATTCAACAACAACCTCAACATTGAAAAACAACAACAACCTCAACATAAAAAACACCAACAAATTCAACAACAACTTCAACATTGAAAAACACCAACAAATTCAGCAACAAACTCGACATTGAAAAACACCATCAAATTCAACAACAACCTCAATATTGAAAAACAACTACAACCTCAACATTGAAAAACACCAACAAATTCAACAACAACCTCAACATTGAAAAACACCAACAAATTCAACAACAACCTCAACATTTAAAAAAGCCAACAAATTCAACAACAACCTCCATATTGAACAACAACAACAACCTCAACAGTGAAAAACACCAACAAATTCAACAACAACCTCAACATTGAAAAAAAACAACAACCTCAAAATTGAAAAACAACAACAAATTCAACAACAACTTCAACATTGAAAAACACCAACAAATTCAACAACAACCTCAACATTGAAAAACACCAACAAATTCAACAACAACTTCAACATTGAAAAACACCAACAAATTCAACAACAACCTCAACATTGAAAAACACCAACAAATTCAACAACATCCTCAACATTGAAAAACTACAACAACCTCAACATTGAAAAACACGAACAAATACAACAACATCCTCAACTTTGAAAAACAACAACAACCGCAACATTGAAAAACACCAACAAATTCAACAACAACCTCAACATTGAAAAAGCAACAACAACCTCAGCATTGAAAAACACCAACAAATTCAACAACAACTTCAACATTGAAAAACAACATCAACCTCAACATAGAAAAACACCAACAAATTCAACAACAACCTCAACATTTAAAAACACCAACAAATTCAACAACAACCTCAACATTGAATAACAACAACAACCTCAACATTGAAAAACAACAACAACCTCAACATTTAAAAACACCAACAAATTCAACAACAACCTCAACATTTAAAAACACCAACAAATTCAACAATAACCTCAAAATTGAAAAACAACAACAACCTCAACATTGAAAAACACCAACAAATTCAACAACAACCTCAACATTGAAAAATAACAACAACCTCAACATTGAAAAACAACAACAACCTCAACATTGAAAAACACCAACAAATTCAACAATCACCTCAACATTGAAAAATAACAACAACCTCAACATTGAAAAACAACAACAACCTCAACATTGAAAAACACCAACAAATTCAACAACAACCTCAACATTGAAAAACAACAACAACCTCAACATTGAAAAACACCAAGAAATTCAACAACAACTTCAACATTGAAAAACACCATCAAATTCAGCAACAACCTCAACATTGAAAAACACCAACAAATTCAACAACAACCTCAACATTGGAAAACAACAACAACCTCAACATTGAAAAACACCAACAAGTTCAACAACAACCTCAACATTGAAAAACAACAAAAACCTCAACATTGAAAAACACCAACAAATTCAACAACAACCTCAACATTTAAAAACACCAACAAATTCAACAATAACCTCAACATTGAAAAACAACAACAACCTCAACATTGAAAAACACCAACAAGTTCAACAACAACCTCAACATTGAAAAACACCAACAAATTCAACAACAACCTCAACATTGAAAAACAACAACAACCTCAACATTGAAAAACACCAAGAAATTCAACAACAACTTCAACAATGAAAAACACCAACAAATTCAACAACAAACTCGACATTGAAAAACACCATCAAATTCAACAACAACCTCAATATTGAAAAACAACAACAACCTCAACATTGAAAAACACCAACAAGTTCAACAACAACCTCAACATTGAAAAACACCAACAAATTCAACAACAACCTCAACATTTAAAAACGCCAACAAATTCAACAACAACCTCCATATTGAACAACAACAACAACCTCAACATTTAAAAACACCAACAAATTCAACAACAACCTCAACATTGAAAAAAAACAACAACCTCAAAATTGAAAAACACCAACAAATTCAACAACAACTTCAACATTGAAAAACACCAACAAATTCAACAACAACCTCAACATTGAAAACCACCAACAAATTCAACAACAGCTTCAACTTTGAAAAACACCAACAAATTCAACAACAACCTCAACATTGAAAAACACCAACAAATTCAACAACAACCTCAACATTGAAAAACTACAACAACCTCAACATTGAAAAACACCAACAAATACAACAACATCCTCAACTTTGAAAAACAACAACAACCTCAGCATTGAAAAACACCAACAAATTCAACAACAACTTCAACATTGAAAAACAACATCAACCTCAACATAGAAAAACACCAACAAATTCAACAACAACCTCAGCATTGAAAAACACCAACAAATTCAACAACAACTTCAACATTGAAAAACAACATCAACCTCAACATAGAAAAACACCAACAAATTCAACAACAACCTCAACATTTAAAAACACCAACAAATTCAACAACAACCTCAACATTGAATAACAACAACAACCTCAACATTGAAAAACACCAACAAATTCAACAAAAACCTCAACATTGAAAAACAACAACAACCTCAACATTTAAAAACACCAACAAATTCAACAACAACCTCAACATTTAAAAACACCAACAAATTCAACAATAACCTCAACATTGAAAAACAACAACAAACTCAACATTGAAAAACACCAACAAATTCAACAACAACCTCAACATTGAAAAATAACAACAACCTCAACATTGAAAAACAACAACAACCTCAACATTGAAAAACACCAACAAATTCAACAATCACCTCAACATTGAAAAATAACAACAACCTCAACATTGAAAAACAACAACAACCTCAACATTGAAAAACACCAACAAATTCAACAACAACCTCAACATTGAAAAACAACAACAACCTCAACATTGAAAAACACCAAGAAATTCAACAACAACTTCAACATTGAAAAACACCATCAAATTCAGCAACAACCTCAACATTGAATAACACCAACAAATTCAACAACAACCTCAACATTGAAAAACAACAACAACCTCAACATTGAAAAACACCAACAAATTCAACAACAACCTCAACATTGAAAAACAACAAAAACCTCAACATTGAAAAACACCAACAAATTCAACAACAACCTCAACATTTAAAAACACCAACAAATTCAACAATAACCTCAACATTGAAAAACAACAACAACCTCAACATTGAAAAACACCAACAAGTTCAACAACAACCTCAACATTGAAAAACACCAACAAATTCAACAAAAACCTCAACATTGAAAAATAACAACATCCTCAACATTGAAAAACAACAACAACCTCAACATTGAAAAACACCAACAAATTCAACAACAACCTCAACATTGAAAAACAACAACAACCTCAACATTGAAAAACACCAAGAAATTCAACAACAACTTTAACATTGAAAAACACCAACAAATTCAACAACAAACTCGACATTGAAAAACACCATCAAATTCAACAACAACCTCAATATTGAAAAACAACAACAACCTCAACATTGAAAAACACCAACAAATTCAACAACAACTTCAACTTTGAAAAACACCAACAAATTCAACAACAACCTCAACATTGAAAAACACCAACAAATTCAACAACAACCTCAACATTGAAACACTACAACAACCTCAACATTGAAAAACACCAACAAATACAACAACATCCTCAACTTTGAAAAACAACAACAACCTCAGCATTGAAAAACACCAACAAATTCAACAACAACTTCAACATTGAAAAACAACATCAACCTCAACATAGAAAAACACCAACAAATTCAACAACAACCTCAACATTTAAAAACACCAACAAATTCAACAACAACCTCAACATTGAATAACAACAACAACCTCAACATTGAAAAACACCAACAAATTCAACAACAACCTCAACATTGAAAAACAACAACAACCTCAACATTGAAAAACACCAACAAATTCAACAACAACCTCAACATTTAAAAACACCAACAAATTCAACAATAACCTCAACATTGAAAAACAACAACAACCTCAACATTGAAAAACACCAACAAATTCAACAACAACCTCAACATTGAAAAATAACAACAACCTCAACATTGAAAAACAACAACAACCTCAACATTGAAAAACACCAAGAAATTCAACAACAACTTCAACATTGAAAAACACCATCAAATTCAGCAACAACCTCAACATTGAAAAACACCAACAAATTCAACAACAACCTCAACATAGAAAAACAACAACAACCTCAAAATAAAAAACACCAACAAATTCAACAACAACCTCAACATTGAAAAACACCAACAAATTCAACAACAACCTCAACATTGAAAAACAACAACAACCTCAACATTGAAAAACACCAACAAATTCAACAACAACCTCAACATTTAAAAACACCAACAAATTCAACAATAACCTCAACATTGAAAAACAACAACAACCTCAACATTGAAAAACACCAACAAGTTCAACAACAACCTCAACATTGAAAAACACCAACAAATTCAACAAAAACCTCAACATTGAAAAATAACAACAACCTCAACATTGAAAAACAACAACAACCTCAACATTGAAAAACACCAACAAATTCAACAACAACCTCAACATTGAAAAACAACAACAACCTCAACATTGAAAAACACCAAGAAATTCAACAACAACTTCAACATTGAAAAACACCAACAAATTCAATAACAACCTCAACATTGAAAAACACCAACAAATTCAACAACAACCTCAACATTGAAAAATAACAACAACCTCAACATTGAAAAAGAACAACAACCTCAACATTGAAAAACACCAACAAATTCAACAACAACCTCAACATTGAAAAACAACAACAACCTCAACATAAAAAACACCAACAAATTCAACAACAACTTCAACATTGAAAAACACCAACAAATTCAACAACAAACTCGACATTGAAAAACACCATCAAATTCAACAACAACCTCAATATTGAAAAACAACAACAACCTCAACATTGAAAAACACCAACAAATTCAACAACAACCTCAACATTGAAAAACACCAACAAATTCAACAACAACCTCAACATTTAAAAACGCCAACAAATTCAACAACAACCTCCATATTGAACAACAACAACAACCTCAACATTGAAAAACACCAACAAATTCAACAACAACCTCAACATTGAAAAAAAACAACAACCTCAACATTGAAAAACAACAACAAATTCAACAACAACCTCAACATTTAAAAACACCAACAAATTCAACAGCAACCTCAACATTGAAAAACAGCAACAAATTCAACAACAACTTCAACATTGAAAAACACCAACAAATTCAACAACAACCTCAACATTGAAAAACACCAACAAATTCAACAACAACCTCAACATTGAAAAACTACAACAACCTCAACATTGAAAAACACCAACAAATACAACAACAACCTCAACATTGAAAAACTACAACAACCTCAACATTGAAAAACACCAACAAATACAACAACAACCTCAACATTGAAAAACAACAACAACCTCAACATTGAAAAACACCAACAAATTCAACAATCACCTCAACATTGAAAAATAACAACAACCTCAACATTGAGAAACAACAACAACCTCAACATTGAAAAACACCAACAAATTCAACAACAACCTCAACATTGAAAAACAACAACAACCTCAACATTGAAAAACACCAAGAAATTCAACAAAAACTTCAACATTGAAAAACACCATCAAATTCAGCAACAACCTCGAAATTGAAAAACACCAACAAATTCAACAACAACCTCAACATTGAAAAACAACAACAACCTCAACATTGAAAAACACCAACAAATTCAACAACAACCTCAACTTTGAAAAACAACAACAACCTCAACACTGAAAAACACCAACAAATTCAACAACAGCCTCAACATTGAAAAACACCAACAAATTCAACAACCTCAACATTTAAAAACGCCAACAAATTCAACAACAACCTCCACATTGAACAACAACAACAACCTCAACATTGAAAAACACCAACAAATTCAACAACAACCTCAACATTGAAAAAAAACAACAACCTCAACATTGAAAAACACCAACAAATTCAACAACAACCTCAACATTTAAAAACTCCAACAAATTCAACAATAACCTCAACATTGAAAAACACCAACAAATTCAACAACAACTTCAACATTGAAAAAAACCAACAAATTCAACAACAACCTCAACATTGAAAAACTACAACAACCTCAACATTGAAAAACACCAACAAATACAACAACAACCTCAACATTGAAAAACAACAACAACCTCAACATTGAAAAACACCAACAAATTCAACAACAACCTCAACATTTAAAACACCAACAAATTGAACAACAACCTCAACATTGAAAAACAACAACAACCTCAACATTGAAAAACAACAACAACCTCGAAATTGAAAAACACCAACAAATTCAAAAACAACCTCAACATTGAAAAACAACAACAACCTCAACATTGAAAAATACCAACAAATTCAACAACAACTTCAACATTGAAAAACACCAACAAATTCAACAATAACTTCAACTTTGAAAAACACCAACAAATTCAACAACAATCTCGACATTGAAAAACACCATCAAATTCAACAACAACCTCAATATTGAAAAACAACAACAACCTCAACATTGAAAAACACCAACAAATTCAACAACAACCTCAACATTGAAAAACACCAACAAATTCAACAACAACCTCAACATTTAAAAACGCCAACAAATTCAACAACAACCTCCACATTGAACAACAACAACAACAACAACATTGAAAAACACCAACAAATTCAACAACAACCTCAACATTGAAAAAAAACAACAACCTCAACATTGAAAAACACCAACAAATTCAACAACAACCTCAACATTTAAAAACACCAACAAATTCAACAACAACCTCAACATTGAAAAACACCAACAAATTCAACAACAACTTCAACATTGAAAAACACCAACAAATTCAACAACAACCTCAACATTGAAAAACACCAACAAATTCAACAACAACCTCAACATTGAAAAACTACAACAACCTGAACATTGAAAAACACCAACAAATACAACAACAACCTCAACATTGAAAAACAACAACAACCTTAACATTGAAAAACACCAACAAATTCAACAACCACCTCAACATTGAAAACACCAACAAATTGAACAACAACCTCAACATTGAAAAACAACAACCTCAACATTGAAAAACAACAACAACCTCGAAATTGAAAAACACCAACAAATTCAACAACAACCTCAACATTGAAAAACAACAACAACCTCAACATTGAAAAACACCAACAAATTCAACAACAACGTCAACATTGAAAAACACCAACAAATTCAACAATCACCTCAACATTGAAAAATAACAACATCCTCAACATTGAAAAACAACAACAACCTCAACATTGAAAAACACCAACAAATTCAACAACAACCTCAACATTGAAAAACAACAACAACCTCAACATTGAAAAACACCAACAAATTCAACAACAACCTCAATATTTAAAAACACCAACAAATTCAACAACAACCTCAACATTGAAAAACAACAACAACCTCAACATTGAAAAACACCAACAAATTCAACAACAACCTCAACATTTAAAAACACCAACAAATTCAACAATAACCTCAACATTGAAAAACAACAACAACCTCAACATTGAAAAACGCCAAACAGTTCAACAACAACCTCAACATTGAAAAACACCAACAAATTCAACAACAACCTCAACATTGAAAAATAACAACAACCTCAACATTGAAAAACAACAACAACCTCAACATTGAAAAACACCAACAAATTCAACAACAACCTCAACATTTAAAAACACCAACAAATTCAACAATAACCTCAACATTGAAAAACAACAACAACCTCAACATTGAAAAACACCAAGAAATTCAACAACAACTTCAACATTGAAAAACACCAACAAATTCAATAACAACCTCAACATTGAAAAACACCAACAAATTCAACAACAACCTCAACATTGAAAAATAACAACAACCTCAACATTGAAAAACAACAACAACCTCAACATTGAAAAACACCAACAAATTCAACAACAACCTCAACATTGAAAAACAACAACAACCTCAACATAAAAAACACCAACAAATTCAACAACAACTTCAACATTGAAAAACAGCAACAAATTCAACAACAAATTCGACATTGAAAAATACCATCAAATTCAACAACAACCTCAATATTGAAAAACAACAACAACATCAACATTGAAAAACACCAACAAATTCAACAACAACCTCAACATTGAAAAACACCAACAAATTCAACAACAACCTCAACATTTAAAAACGCCAACAAATTCAACAACAAACTCCACATTGAACAACAACAACAACCTCAACATTGAAAAACACCAACAAATTCAACAACAACCTCAACATTGAAAAAAAACAACAACCTCAACATTGAAAAACACAAACAAATTCAACAACAACCTCAACATTTAAAAACACCAACAAATTCAACAACAACCTCAACATTGAAAAACACCAACAAATTCAACAACAACTTCAACATTGAAAAACACCAACAAATTCAGCAACAACCTCAACATTGAAAAACACCAACAAATTCAACAACAACCTCAACATTGAAAAACAACAACAACCTCAACATTGAAAAACATCAACAAATAGAACAACAACCTCAACATTGAAAAACAACAACAACCTCAACATTGAAAAACACCAACAAATTCAACAACAACCTCAACATTGAAAACACCAACAAATTGAACAACAACCTCAACATTGAAAAACAACAACAACCTCAACATTGAAAAACAACAACAACCTCGAAATTGAAAAACACCAACAAATTCAACAACAACCTCAACATTGAAAAACTACAACAACCTCAACATTGAAAAACACCAACAAATACAACAACAACCTCAACATTGAAAAACAACAACAACCTCAACATTGAAAAACACCAACAAATTCAACAATCACCTCAACATTGAAAAATAACAACAACCTCAACTTTGAAAAACAACAACAACCTCAACATTGAAAAACACGAACAAATTCAACAACAACCTCAACATTGGAAAACAACAACAACCTCAACATTGAAAAACACCAAGAAATCCAACAACAACTTCAACATTGAAAAACACCATCAAATTCAGCAACAACCTCGAAATTGAAAAACACCAACAAATTCAACAACAACCTCAACATTGAAAAACTACAACAACCTCAACATTGAAAAACACCAACAAATACAACAACAACCTCAACATTGAAAAACAACAACAACCTCAACATTGAAAAACACCAACAAATTCAACAATCACCTCAACATTGAAAAATAACAACAACCTCAACTTTGAAAAACAACAACAACCTCAACATTGAAAAACACGAACAAATTCAACAACAACCTCAACATTGGAAAACAACAACAACCTCAACATTGAAAAACACCAAGAAATCCAACAACAACTTCAACATTGAAAAACACCATCAAATTCAGCAACAACCTCGAAATTGAAAAACACCAACAAATTCAACAACAACCTCAACATTGAAAAACAACAACAACCTCAACATTGAAAAACACCAACAAATTCAACAACAACCTCAACATTGAAAAACAACAACAACCTCAACATTGAAAAACACCAACAAATTCAACAACAACCTCAACATTTAAAAACACCAACAAATTCAACAACAACCTCAACATTGAAAAACAACAACACCCTCAACATTGAAAAACACCAACAAATTCAACAACTACCTCAAAATTGAAAAACAACAACAACCTCAACATAAAAAACACCAACAAATTCAACAACAACCTCAACATTGAAAAACACCAACAAATTCAACAACCTCAACATTGAAAAACAACAACCTCAACATTGAAAAACACCAACAAATTCAAAAACAACCTCAACATTTAAAAACACCAACAAATTCAACAATAACCTCAACATTGAAAAACAACAACAACCTCAACATTGAAAAACACCAACAAGTTCAACAACAACCTCAACATTGAAAAACACCAACAAATTCAACAACAACCTCAACATTGAAAAATAACAACAACCTCAACATTGAAAAACAACAACAACCTCAACATTGAAAAACACCAAGAAATTCACCAACAACTTCAACATTGAAAAACACCATCAAATTCAGCAACAACCTCGAAATTGAAAAACACCAACAAATTCAACAACAACCTCAACATTGAAAAACAACAACAACCTCAACATTGAAAAACACCAACAAATTCAACAACAACCTCAACATTGAAAAACAACAACAACCTCAACATTGAAAAACACCAACAAATTCAACAACAACCTCAACATTTAAAAACACCAACAAATTCAATAACAACCTCAACATTGAAAAACAACAACAACCTCAACATTGAAAAACAGCAACAAATTCACCAACAACCTCAACATAGAAAAACAACAACAACCTCTACATAAAAAACACCAACAAATTCAACAACAACCTCAACATTGAAAAACACCAACAAATTCAACAACAACCTCAACATTGAAAAACAACAACAACCTCAACATTGAAAAACACCAACAAATTCAACAACAACCTCAACATTTAAAAACACCAACAAATTCAACAATAACCTCAACATTGAAAAACAACAACAACGTCAACATTGAAAAACACCAACAAGTTCAACAACAACCTCAACATTGAAAAACACCAACAAATTCAACAACAACCTCAACATTGAAAAATAACAACAACCTCAACATTGAAAAACAACAACAACCTCAACATTGAAAAACACCAACAAATTCAACAACAACCTCAACATTGAAAAACAACAACAACCTCAACATTGAAAAACACCAAGAAATTCAACAACAACTTCAACATTGAAAAACACCAACAAATTCAACAACAAACTCGACATTGAAAAACACCAACAAATTCAACAACAACCTCAACATTGAAAAACTACAACCACCTCAACATTGAAAAACACCAACAAATACAACAACAACCTCAACATTGAAAAACAACAACAACCTCAACATTGAAAAACACCAACAAATTCAACAACAACCTCAACATTGAAAACACCAACACTTTCAACAACAACCTCAACATTCAAAAACAACAACAACCTCAACATTGAAAAACACCAACAAATTCAACAACAACTTCAACATTGAAAAACACCAACAAATTCAACAACAACCTCGAAATTGAAAAACACCAACAAATTCAACAACAACCTCAACATTGAAAAACAACAACAACCTCAACATTGAAAAACACCAACAAATTCAACAACAACCTCGAAATTGAAAAACACCAACAAATTCAACAACAACCTCAACATTGTAAAACAACAACAACCTCAACATTGAAAAACACCAACAAATTCAACAACAACCTCAACATTGAAAAACAACAACAACCTCAACATTGAAAAACACCAACAAATTCAACAACAACCTCAAAATTGAAAAACACCAACAAATTCAACAACAACCTCAGCATTGAAAAACAACAACAACCTCAACATTGAAAAACACCAACAAATTCAACAACAACCTCAACATTGAAAAACACCAACAAATTCAACAATCACCTCAACATTGAAAAATAACAACAACCTCAACATTGAAAAACAACAACAACCTCAACATTGAAAAACACCAACAAATTCAACAACAACCTCAACATTGAAAAACAACAACAACTTCAACATTGAAAAACACCAACAAATTCAACAACAACCTTAACATTTAAAAACACCAACAAATTCAACAACAACCGCAACATTGATAAACACCAACAAATTCAACAACAACTTCAACTTTGAAAAACACCATCAAATTCAACAACAACCTCGACATTGAAAAACACCAACAAATTCAACAACAACCTCAACATTGAAAAACTACAACAACCTCAACATTGAAAAACACCCACAAATTCAACAATCACCTCAACATTGAAAAATAACAACAACCTCAACATTGAAAAACAACAACAACCTCAACATTGAAAAACACCAACAAATTCAACAACAACCTCAACATTGAAAAACAACAACAACCTCAACATTGAAAAACACCAAGAAATTCAACAACAACTTCAACATTGAAAAACACCAAATTCAGCAACAACCTCGAAATTGAAAAACACCAACAAATTCAACAACAACCTCAACATTGAAAAACAACAACAACCTCAACATTGAAAAACACCAACAAATTCAACAACAACCTCAACATTGAAAAACAACAACAACCTCAACATTGAAAAACACCAACAAATTCAACAACAACCTCAACATTTAAAAACACCAACAAATTCAACAACAACCTCAACATTGAAAAACAACAACAACCTCAACATTGAAAAACACCAACAAATTCACCAACAACCTCAACATAGAAAAACAACAACAACCTCAACATAAAAACACCAACAAATTCAACAACAACCTCAACATTTAAAAACACCAACAAATTCAACAAGAACCTCAACATTGAAAAACAACAACAACCTCAACATTGAAAAACACCAACAAGTTCAACAACAACCTCAACATTGAAAAACACCAACAAATTCAACAACAACCTCAACATTGAAAAATAACACCAACCTCAACATTGAAAAACAACAACCTCAACATTGAAAAACACCAACAAATTCAACAACAACCTCAACATTGAAAAACAACAACAACCTCAACATTGAAAAACACCAAGAAATTCAACAACAACTTCAACATTGAAAAACACCAACAAATTCAACAACAACCTCAACATTGAAAAACACCAACAAATTCAACAACAACCTCAACATTGAAAAACAGCAACAACCTCAACATTGAAAAACACCAACAAATGCAACAACAACCTCAACATTGAAAAACAACAACAACCTCAACATTGAAAAACACCAAGAAATTCAACAATAACCTCGACATTTAAAACACCAACAAATTCAACAACAACCTGCACATTGAACAACAACAACAACCTCAACATTGAAAAACACCAACAAATTCAACAACAACCTTAACATTTAAAAACACCAACAATTTCAACAACAACCTCAACATTGATAAACACCAACAAATTCAACAACAACATCAACTTTGAAAAACACCAACAAATTCAACAACAACCTCGACACTGAAAAACACCAACAAATTCAACAACAACCTCAACATTGAAAAACTACAACAACCTCAACATTGAAAAACACCAACAAATTCAAAAACAACCTCAACATTGAAAAACAACAACCTCAACATTGAAAAACATCAACAAATTCAACAACAAACTCAACATTGAAAAACAACAACAACCTCAACATTGAAAAACACCAACAAATTCAACAACAACCTCAACATTTAAAAACACCAACAAATTTAACAACAACCTCAACATTGAAAAACAACAACAACCTCAACATTGAAAAACACCAACAAATTCACAAACAACCTCAACATAGAAAAACAACAACAACCTCAACATAAAAAACACCAACAAATTCAACAACAACCTCAACATTGAAAAACACCAACAAATTCAACAACAACCTCAACATTGAAAAATAACAACAACCTCAACATTGAAAAACAACAACAACCTCAACATTGAAAAACACCAACAAATTCAACAACAACCTCAACATTTAAAAACACCAACAAATTCAACAACAACCTCAACATTGAAAAACACCAACAAATTCAACAACAACTTCAACATTGAAAAACACCAACAAATTCAACAACAACCTCGACATTGAAAAACACCAACAAATTCAACAACAACCTCAACATTGAAAAACTACAACAACCTCAACAAGAAAAACACCAACAAATACAACAACAACCTCAACATTGAAAAACAACAACAACCTCAACATTGAAAAACACCAACAAATTCAACAACAACCTCAACATTGAAAACACCAACAAATTGAACAACAACCTCAACATTGAAAAACAACAACAACCTCAACATTGAAAAACAACAACAACCTCGAAATTGAAATACACCAACAAATTCAACAACAACCTCAACATTGAAAAACAACTACAACCTCAACATTGAAAAACACCAACAAATTCAACAACAACTTTCACATTGAAAAACACCAACAAATTCAACAACAACCTCGAAATTGAAAAACACCAACAAATTCAACAACAACCTCAACATTGAAAAACAACAACAACCTCAACATTGAAAAACACCAACAAATTCAACAACAACCTGAACATTTAAAAACACCAACAAATTCAACATAAACCTGAACATTTAAAAACGAAAACAAATTCAACAACAACCTCAATATTGAAAAACACCAACAAATTCAACAATATCCTCAACATTTGAAAAACAACAACCTTAACATTGAAAAACACCAACAAATTGAACAACAACCTCAACATTGAAAAACACCAACAAATTCAACAACAACCTCAACATTGAAAAACAACAACAACCTCAACATTGAAAAACACCAACAAATTCAACAACAACCTCAACATTGAAAAACAACAACAACCTCAACATTGAAAAACACCAACAAATTCAACAACAACCTCAACATTGAAAAACACCAACAAATTCAACAACAACCTCAACATTGAACAACAACAACAACCTCAACATTGAAAAACACCAACAAATTCAACAACAACCTTAACATTTAAAAACACCAACAAATTCAACAACAACCTCAACATTGATAAACACCAACAAATTCAACAACAACTTCAACTTTGATAAACACCAACAAACTCAACAACAACCTCGAAATTGAAAAACACCAACAAATTCAACAACAACCTCAACATTGAAAAACTACAACAACCTCAACATTGAAAAACACCAACAAATTCAACAACAACCTCAACATTGAAAAACACCAAGAAATTCAACAACAACTTCAACATTGAAAAACACCATCAAATTCAGCAACAACCTCGAAATTGAAAAACACCAACAAATCGAACAACAACCTCAACATTGAAAAACAACAACAACCTCAACATTGAAAAACACCAACAAATTCAACAACAACCTCAACATTGAAAAAGAACCACAACCTCAACATTGAAAAACACCAACAAATTCAACAACAACCTCAACATTTAAAAACACCAACAAATTCAACAACAACCTCAACATTGAAAAACAACAACAACCTCAACATTGAAAAACACCAACAAATTCACCAACAACCTCAACATTTAAAAACACCAACAAATTCAACAAGAACCTCAACATTGAAAAACAACAACAACCGCAACATTGAAAAACACCAACAAGTTCAACAACAACCTCAACATTGAAAAACACCAACAAATTCAACAACAACCTCAACATTGAAAAACAACAACAACCTCAACATTGAAAAACACCAACAAATTCAACAACAACCTCAACATTGATAAACACCAACAAATACAACAACAACATCAACTTTGAAAAACACCAACAAATTCAACAACAACCTCGACATTGAAAAACACCAACAAATTCAACAATCACCTCAACATTGAAAAATAACAACAACCTCAACATTGAAAAACAACAACAACCTCAACATTGAAAAACACCAACAAATTCAACAACAACCTCAACATTGAAAAACAACAACAACCTCAACATTGAAAAACACCAACAAATTCACAAACAACCTCAACATAGAAAAACAACAACAACCTCAACATAAAAAACACCAACAAATTCAACAACAACCTCAACATTGAAAAACAACAACAAATTCAACAACAACCTCAACATTGAAAAACAACAACAACCTCAACATTGAAAAACACCAACAAATTCAACAACCTCAACATTTAAAAACACCAACAAATTCAACAATAACCTCAACATTGAAAAACAAGAACAACCTCAACATTGAAAAACACCAACAAGTTCAACAACAACCTCAACATTGAAAAACACCAGCAAATTCAACAACAACATCAACATTGAAAAATAACAACAACCTCAACATTGAAAAACAACAACAACCTCAACATTGAAAAACACCAACAAATTCAACAACAACCTCAACATTGAAAAATAACAACAAACTCAACATTGAAAAACAACAACCTCAACATTGAAAAACACCAACAAATTCAACAACAACCTCAACATTGAAAAACACCAACAACTTCAACAAGAAACTCGACATTGAAAAACACCATCAAATTCAACAACAACCTCAATATTGAAAAACAACAACAACCTCAACATTGAAAAACACCAACAAATTCAACAACAACCTCAACATTGAAAAACACCAACAAATTCAACAACAACCTCAACATTTAAAAACGCCAACAAATTCAACAACAACCTCAACATTGTAAAACACCAACAAATTCAACAACAACCTCAACATTGACAAAAAACAACAACTTCAACATTGAAAAACACCAACAATTTCAACAACAAGCTCAACATTTAAAAACACCAACAAATTCAACAACAACCTCAACATTGAAAAACACCAACAAATTCAACAATCACCTCAACATTGAAAAATAACAACAACCTCAACATTGAAAAACAACAAAACCTCAACATTGAAAAACACCAACAAATTCAACAACAACCTCAACATTGAAAAACAACAACAACCTCAACATTGAAAAACACCAAGAAATTCAACAACAACTTCAACATTGAAAAACACCAAATTCAGCAACAACCTCGAAATTGAAAAACACCAACAAATTCAACAACAACCTCAACATTGAAAAACAACAACAACCTCAACATTGAAAAACACCAACAAATTCAACAACAACCTCAACATTGAAAAACAACAACAACCTCAACATTGAAAAACACCAACAAATTCAACAACAACCTCAACATTTAAAAACACCAACAAATTCAACAACAACCTCAACATTGAAAAACAACAACAACCTCAACATTGAAAAACACCAACAAATTCACCAACAACCTCAACATAGAAAAACAACAACAACCTCAACATAAAAACACCAACAAATTCAACAACAACCTCAACATTTAAAAACACCAACAAATTCAACAACAACCTCAACATTGAAAAACACCAACAAGTTCAACAACAACCTCAACATTGAAAAACACCAACAAATTCAACAACAACCTCAACATTGAAAAACACCAACAAATTCAACAACAACCTCAACATTGAAAAACAACAACAACCTCAACATTGAAAAACACCAAGAAATTCAACAACAACTTCAACATTGAAAAACACCAACAAATTCAACAACAACCTCAACATTGAAAAACACCAACAAATTCAACAACAACCTCAACATTGAAAAACAGCAACAACCTCAACATTGAAAAACACCAACAAATGCAACAACAACCTCAACATTGAAAAACAACAACAACCTCAACATTGAAAAACACCAAGAAATTCAACAATAACCTCGACATTTAAAACACCAACAAATTCAACAACAACCTCCACATTGAACAACAACAACAACCTCAACATTGAAAAACACCAACAAATTCAACAACAACCTTAACATTTAAAAACACCAACAATTTCAACAACAACCTCAACATTGATAAACACCAACAAATTCAACAACAACATCAACTTTGAAAAACACCAACAAATTCAACAACAACCTCGACATTGAAAAACACCAACAAATTCAACAACAACCTCAACATTGAAAAACTACAACAACCTCAACATTGAAAAACACCAACAAATACAACAACAACCTCAACAGTGAAAAACAACAACAACCTCAACATTGAAAAACACCAACAAATTCAACAATCACCTCAACATTCAAAAATAACAACAACCTCAACATTGAAAAACAACAACAACCTCTACATTGAAAAACACTAACAAATTCAACAACAACCTCAACATGGAAAAACAACAACAACCTCAACATTGAAAAACACCAAGAAATTCAACAACAACTTCAACATTGAAAAACACCATCAAATTCCGCAACAACCTCGAAATTGAAAAACACCAACAAATTCAAAAACAACCTCAACATTGAAAAACAACAACAACCTCAACATTGAAAAACATCAACAAATTCAACAACAACCTCAACATTGAAAAACAACAACAACCTCAACATTGAAAAACACCAACAAATTCAACAACAACCTCAACATTTAAAAACACCAACAAATTCAACAACAACCTCAACATTGAAAAACAACAACAACCTCAACATTGAAAAACACCAACAAATTCACAAACAACCTCAACATAGAAAAACAACAACAACCTCAACATAAAAAACACCAACAAATTCAACAACAACCTCAACATTGAAAAACACCAACAAATTCAACAACAACCTCAACATTGAAAAATAACAACAACCTCAACATTGAAAAACAACAACAACCTCAACATTGAAAAACACCAACAAATTCAACAACAACCTCAACATTTAAAAACACCAACAAATTCAACAACAACCTCAACATTGAAAAACACCAACAAATTCAACAACAACTTCAACATTGAAAAACACCAACAAATTCAACAACAACCTCGACATTGAAAAACACCAACAAATTCAACAACAACCTCAACATTGAAAAACTACAACAACCTCAACATTGAAAAATACCAACAAATACAACAACGACCTCAACATTGAAAAACAACAACAACCTCAACATTGAAAAACACCAACAAATTCAACAACAACCTCAACATTGAAAACACCAACAAATTGAACAACAACCTCAACATTGAAATACAACAACCCCAACATTGAAAAACAACAACAACCTCGAAATTGAAAAACACCAACAAATTCAACAACAACCTCAACATTGAAAAACAACTACAACCTCAACATTGAAAAACACCAACAAATTCAACAACAACTTTCACATTGAAAAACACCAACAAATTCAACAACAACCTCGAAATTGAAAAACACCAACAAATTCAACAACAACCTCAACAATTAAAAACACCAACAAATTCAACAACAACCTCAATATTGAAAAACACCAACAAATTCAACAATACCCTCAACATTGAAAAACAACAACCTTAACATTGAAAAACACCAACAAATTGAACAACAACCTCAACATTGAAAAACACCAACAAATTCAACAACAACCTCAATATTGAAAAACAACAACAACCTCAACATTGAAAAACACCAACAAATTCAACAACAACCTCAACATTGAAAAACAACAACAAACTCAACATTGAAAAACACCAACAAATTCAACAACAACCTCAACATTGAAAAACACCAACAAATTCAACAACAACCTCAACATTGAACAACAACAACAACCTCAACATTGAAAAACACCAACAAATTCAACAACAACCTTAACATTTAAAAACACCAACAAATTCAACAACAACCTCGACATTGAAAAACACGAACAAATTCAACAACAACCTCAACATTGAAAAACTACAACAACCTCAACATTGAAAAACACCAACAAATTCAACAACAACCTCAACATTTAAAAACGCCAACAAATTCAACAAGAACCTGCACATTGAACAACAACAACAACCTCAACATTGTAAAACACCAACAAATTCAACAACAACCTCAACATTGACAAAAAACAACAACTTCAACATTGAAAAACACCAACAATTTCAACAACAAGCTCAACATTGAAAAACACCAACAAATTCAACAACAACCTCAACATTGAAAAACAACAACAACCTCAACATTGAAAAACACCAACAAATTCAACAACAACCTCAACATTGAAAAACACCAACAAATTCAACATAAACCTCAACATTTAAAAACGAAAACAAATTCAACAACAACCTCAACATTGAAAAACACCAACAAATTCAACAATATCCTCAACATTGAAAAACAACAACAACCTCAACATTGAAAAACACCAACAAATTCAACAACAACCTCAACATTGAAAAACACCAACAAATTCAACAACAACCTCAACATTGAAAAACAACAACAACCTCAACATTGAAAAACACCAACAAATTCAACAACAACCTCAACACTGAAAAACAACAACAACCTCAACATTGAAAAACACCAACAAATTCAACAACAACCTCAACATTGAAAAACAACAACAAATTCAACAACAACCTCAGCATTGAAAAACAACAACAACCTCAACATTGAAAAACACGAACAAATTCAACAACAACCTCAACATTGAAAAACAACAACAACCGCAACATTGAAGAACACCAACAAATTCAACAACAACCTCAACATTGAAAAACAACAACAAATTCAACAACAACCTCAACATTGAAAAACAACAACAACCTCAACATTGAAAAACACCAACAAATTCACAAACAACCTCAACATAGAAAAACAACAACAACCTCAACATAAAAAAACACCAACAAATTCAACAACAACCTCAACATTGAAAAACACCAACAAATTGAACAACAACCTCAACATTGAAAAATAACAACAACCTCAACATTGAAAAACAACAACAACCTCAACATTGAAAAACACCAACAAATTCAACAACAACCTCAACATTTAAAAACACCAACAAATTCAACAACAACCTCAACATTGAAAAACACCAACAAATTCAACAACAACTTCAACATTGAAAAACACCAACAAATTCAACAACAACCTCGACATTGAAAAACACCAACAAATTCAACAACAACCTCAACATTGAAAAACATCAACAAATTCAACAACAACCTGAACATTTAAAAACACCAACAAATTCAACAACAACCTCAACATTGATAAACACCAACAAATTCAACAACAACTTCAACTTTGAAAAACACCAACAAATTCAACAACAACCTCGACATTGAAAAACACGAACAAATTCAACAACAACCTCAACATTGAAAAACTACAACAACCTCAACATTGAAAAACACCAACAAATTCAACAACAACCTCAACATTGAAAAACACCAAGAAATTCAACAACAACTTGAACATTGAAAAACACCATCAAATTCAGCAACAACCTCGAAATTGAAAAACACCAACAAATCGAACAACAACCTCAACATTGAAAAACAACAACAACCTCAACATTGAAAAACACCAACAAATTCAACAACAACCTCAACATTTAAAAACACCAACAAATTCAACAACAACCTCAACATTGAAAAACAACAACAACCTCAACATTGAAAAACACCAACAAATTCACCAACAACCTCAACATTTAAAAACACCAACAAATTCAACAAGAACCTCAACATTGAAAAACAACAACAAATTCAACAACAACCTCAACATTGAAAAATAACAACAACCTCAACATTGAAAAACAACAACCTCAACATTTAAAAACACCAACAATTTCAACAACAACCTCAACATTGATAAACACCAACAAATTCAACAACAACATCAACTTTGAAAAACACCAACAAATTCAACAACAACCTCGACATTGAAAAACACCAACAAATTCAACAATCACCTCAACATTGAAAAATAACAACAACCTCAACATTGAAAAACAACAACAACCTCAACATTGAAAAACACCAACAAATTCAACAACAACCTCAACAATGAAAAACAACAACAACCTCAACATTGAAAAACACCAACAAATTCACAAACAACCTCAACATAGAAAAACAACAACAACCTCAACATAAAAAACACCAACAAATTCAACAACAACCTCAACATTGAAAAACAACAACAAATTCAACAACAACCTCAACATTGAAAAACAACAACAACCTCAACATTGAAAAACACCAACAAATTCAACAACCTCAACATTTAAAAACACCAACAAATTCAACAATAACCTCAACATTGAAAAACAAGAACAACCTCAACATTGAAAAACACCAACAAGTTCAACAACAACCTCAACATTGAAAAACACCAACAAATTCAACAACAACATCAACATTGAAAAATAACAACAACCTCAACATTGAAAAACAACAACAACCTCAACATTGAAAAACACCAAGAAATTCAACAACAACTTCAACATTGAAAAACACGAACAAATTCAACAACCTCAACATTGAAAAACACCAACAAATTCAACAACAACCTCAAGATTGAAAAATAACAACAAACTCAACATTGAAAAACAACAACCTCAACATTGAAAAACACCAACAAATTCAACAACAACCTCAACATTGAAAAACACCAACAACTTCAACAAGAAACTCGACATTGAAAAACACCATCAAATTCAACAACAACCTCAATATTGAAAAACAACAACAACCTCAACATTGAAAAACACCAACAAATTCAACAACAACCTCAACATTGAAAAACACCAACAAATTCAACAAGAACCTCAACATTTAAAAACGCCAACAAATTCAACAACAACCTCAACATTGAAAAACACCAACAAATTCAACAACAACCTCAACATTTAAAAACACCAACAAATTCAACAAGAACCTCCACATTGAACAACAACAACAACCTCAACATTGTAAAACACCAACAAATTCAACAACAACCTCAACATTGACAAAAAACAACAACTTCAACATTGAAAAACACCAACAATTTCAACAACAAGCTCAACATTTAAAAACACCAACAAATTCAACAACAACCTCAACATTGAAAAACACCAACAAATTCAACAACAACTTCAACATTGAAAAACACCAACAAATTCAACAACAACCTCAACATTGAAAAACAACAACAACATCAACATTGAAAAATAACAACAACCTCAACATTGAAAAACACCAACAAATTCAAAAACAACTTCAACATTGAAAAACACCAACAAATTCAACAACAACCGCGAAATTGAAAAACACCAACAAATTCAACAACAACCTCAACATTGAAAAACAACAACAACCTCAAAATTGAAAAACACCAACAAATTCAACAACAACCTCAACATTGAAAAACACCAAAAAATTCAACATAAACCTCAACATTTAAAAACGAAAACAAATTCAACAACAACCTCAACATTGAAAAACACCAACAAATTCAACAATATCCTCAACATTGAAAAACAACAACAACCTCAACATTGAAAAACACCAACAAATTCAACAACAACCTCAAAATTGACAAACAACAACAACCTCAACATTGAAAAACACCAACAATTTCAACAACAACCTCAACATTTAAAAACACCAACAAATTCAACAACAACCTCAACATTGAAAAACAACAACAACCTCAACATTGAAAAACACCAACAAATTCAACAACAACCTCAACATTGAAAAACAATAACAACCTCGACATTGAAAAACACCAACAAATTCAACAACAACCTCAACATTGAAAAACACCAACAAATTCAACAACAACCTGAACATTTAAAAACACCAACAAATTCAACAACAACCTCAACATTGATAAACACCAACAAATTCAACAACAACTTCAACTTTGAAAAACACCAACAAATTCAACAACAACCTCGACATTGAAAAACACGAACAAATTCAACAACAACCTCAACATTGAAAAACTACAACAACCTCAACATTGAAAAACACCAACAAATTCAACAACAACCTCAACATTGAAAAACACCAAGAAATTCAACAACAACTTCAACATTGAAAAACACCATCAAATTCAGCAACAACCTCGAAATTGAAAAACACCAACAAATCGAACAACAACCTCAACATTGAAAAACAACAACAACCTCAACATTGAAAAACACCAACAAATTCAACAACAACCTCAACATTTAAAAACACCAACAAATTCAACAACAACCTCAACATTGAAAAACAACAACAACCTCAACATTGAAAAACACCAACAAATTCACCAACAACCTCAACATTTAAAAACACCAACAAATTCAACAAGAACCTCAACATTGAAAAACAATAACAAATTCAACAACAACCTCAACATTGAAAAATAACAACAACCTCAACATTGAAAAACAACAACCTCAACATTTAAAAACACCAACAATTTCAACAACAACCTCAACATTGATAAACACCAACAAATTCAACAACAACATCAACTTTGAAAAACACCAACAAATTCAACAACAACCTCGACATTGAAAAACACCAACAAATTCAACAATCACCTCAACATTGAAAAATAACAACAACCTCAACATTGAAAAACAACAACAACCTCAACATTGAAAAACACCAACAAATTCACAAACAACCTCAACATAGAAAAACAACAACAACCTCAACATAAAAAACACCAACAAATTCAACAACAACCTCAACATTGAAAAACAACAACAAATTCAACAACAACCTCAACATTGAAAAACAACAACAACCTCAACATTGAAAAACACCAACAAATTCAACAACCTCAACATTTAAAAACACCAACAAATTCAACAATAACCTCAACATTGAAAAACAAGAACAACCTCAACATTGAAAAACACCAACAAGTTCAACAACAACCTCAACATTGAAAAACACCAACAAATTCAACAACAACATCAACATTGAAAAATAACAACAACCTCAACATTGAAAAACAACAACAACCTCAACATTGAAAAACACCAACAAATTCAACAACAACCTCAAGATTGAAAAATAACAACAAACTCAACATTGAAAAACAACAACCTCAACATTGAAAAACACCAACAAATTCAACAACAACCTCAACATTGAAAAACACCAACAAATTCAACAACAACCTCAACATTGAAAAACACCAAAAAATTCAACATAAACCTCAACATTTAAAAACGAAAACAAATTCAACAACAACCTCAACATTGAAAAACACCAACAAATTCAACAATATCCTCAACATTGAAAAACAACAACAACCTCAACATTGAAAAACACCAACAAATTCAACAACAACCTCAACATTGACAAACAACAACAACCTCAACATTGAAAAACACCAACAATTTCAACAACAACCTCAACATTTAAAAACACCAACAAATTCAACAACAACCTCAACATTGAAAAACAACAACAACCTCAACATTGAAAAACACCAACAAATTCAACAACAACCTCAACATTGAAAAACAACAACAACCTCGACATTGAAAAACACCAACAAATTCAACAACAACCTCAACATTGAAAAACACCAACAAATTCAACAACAACCTGAACATTTAAAAACACCAACAAATTCAACAACAACCTCAACATTGATAAACACCAACAAATTCAACAACAACTTCAACTTTGAAAAACACCAACAAATTCAACAACAACCTCGACATTGAAAAACACGAACAAATTCAACAACAACCTCAACATTGAAAAACTACAACAACCTCAACATTGAAAAACACCAACAAATTCAACAACAACCTCAACATTGAAAAACACCAAGAAATTCAACAACAACTTCAACATTGAAAAACACCATCAAATTCAGCAACAACCTCGAAATTGAAAAACACCAACAAATCGAACAACAACCTCAACATTGAAAAACAACAACAACCTCAACATTGAAAAACACCAACAAATTCAACAACAACCTCAACATTTAAAAACACCAACAAATTCAACAACAACCTCAACATTGAAAAACAACAACAACCTCAACATTGAAAAACACCAACAAATTCACCAACAACCTCAACATTTAAAAACACCAACAAATTCAACAAGAACCTCAACATTGAAAAACAACAACAAATTCAACAACAACCTCAACATTGAAAAATAACAACAACCTCAACATTGAAAAACAACAACCTCAACATTTAAAAACACCAACAATTTCAACAACAACCTCAACATTGATAAACACCAACAAATTCAACAACAACATCAACTTTGAAAAACACCAACAAATTCAACAACAACCTCGACATTGAAAAACACCAACAAATTCAACAATCACCTCAACATTGAAAAATAACAACAACCTCAACATTGAAAAACAACAACAACCTCAACATTGAAAAACACCAACAAATTCACAAACAACCTCAACATAGAAAAACAACAACAACCTCAACATAAAAAACACCAACAAATTCAACAACAACCTCAACATTGAAAAACAACAACAAATTCAACAACAACCTCAACATTGAAAAACAACAACAACCTCAACATTGAAAAACACCAACAAATTCAACAACCTCAACATTTAAAAACACCAACAAATTCAACAATAACCTCAACATTGAAAAACAAGAACAACCTCAACATTGAAAAACACCAACAAGTTCAACAACAACCTCAACATTGAAAAACACCAACAAATTCAACAACAACATCAACATTGAAAAATAACAACAACCTCAACATTGAAAAACAACAACAACCTCAACATTGAAAAACACCAACAAATTCAACAACAACCTCAAGATTGAAAAATAACAACAAACTCAGCATTGAAAAACAACAACCTCAACATTGAAAAACACCAACAAATTCAACAACAACCTCAACATTGAAAAACACCAACAACTTCAACAAGAAACTCGACATTGAAAAACACCATCAAATTCAACAACAACCTCAATATTGAAAAACAACAACAACCTCAACATTGAAAAACACCAACAAATTCAACAACAACCTCAACATTGAAAAACACCAACAAATTCAACAACAACCTCAACATTTAAAAACGCCAACAAATTCAACAACAACCTCAACATTGAAAAACACCAACAAATTCAACAACAACCTCAACATTTAAAAACGCCAACAAATTCAACAAGAACCTCCACATTGAACAACAACAACAACCTCAACATTGTAAAACACCAACAAATTCAACAACAACCTCAACATTGACAAAAAACAACAACTTCAACATTGAAAAACACCAACAATTTCAACAACAAGCTCAACATTTAAAAACACCAACAAATTCAACAACAACCTCAACATTGAAAAACACCAACAAATTCAACAACAACTTCAACATTGAAAAACACCAACAAATTCAACAACAACCTCAACATTGAAAAACAACAACAACATCAACATTGAAAAATAACAACAACCTCAACATTGAAAAACACCAACAAATTCAAAAACAACTTCAACATTGAAAAACACCAACAAATTCAACAACAACCGCGAAATTGAAAAACACCAACAAATTCAACAACAACCTCAACATTGAAAAACAACAACAACCTCAACATTGAAAAACACCAACAAATTCAACAACAACCTCAACATTGAAAAACACCAAAAAATTCAACATAAACCTCAACATTTAAAAACGAAAACAAATTCAACAACAACCTCAACATTGAAAAACACCAACAAATTCAACAATATCCTCAACATTGAAAAACAACAACAACCTCAACATTGAAAAACACCAACAAATTCAACAACAACCTCAACATTGACAAACAACAACAACCTCAACATTGAAAAACACCAACAATTTCAACAACAACCTCAACATTTAAAAACACCAACAAATTCAACAACAACCTCAACATTGAAAAACAACAACAACCTCAACATTGAAAAACACCAACAAATTCAACAACAACCTCAACATTGAAAAACAACAACAACCTCAACATTGAAAAACACCAACAAATTCACAAACAACCTCAACATAGAAAAACAACAACAACCTCAACATAAAAAAACACCAACAAATTCAACAACAACCTCAACATTGAAAAACACCAACAAATTCAACAACAACCTCAACATTGAAAAATAACAACAACCTCAACATTGAAAAACAACAACAACCTCAACATTGAAAAACACCAACAAATTCAACAACAACCTCAACATTTAAAAACACCAACAAATTCAACAACAACCTCAACATTGAAAAACACCAACAAATTCAACAACAACCTCAACATTGAAAAACAACAACAACCTCAACATTGAAAAACACCAACAAATTCAACAACAACCTCAAAATTGAAAAACACCAACAAATTCAACAACAACCTCAGCATTGAAAAACAACAACAACCTCAACATTGAAAAACACCAACAAATTCAACAACAACCTCAACATTGAAAAACACCAACAAATTCAACAATCACCTCAACATTGAAAAATAACAACAACCTCAACATTGAAAAACAACAACAACCTCAACATTGAAAAACACCAACAAATTCAACAACAACCTCAACATTGAAAAACAACAACAACTTCAACATTGAAAAACACCAACAAATTCAACAACAACCTTAACATTTAAAAACACCAACAAATTCAACAACAACCGCAACATTGATAAACACCAACAAATTCAACAACAACTTCAACTTTGAAAAACACCATCAAATTCAACAACAACCTCGACATTGAAAAACACCAACAAATTCAACAACAACCTCAACATTGAAAAACTACAACAACCTCAACATTGAAAAACACCCACAAATTCAACAATCACCTCAACATTGAAAAATAACAACAACCTCAACATTGAAAAACAACAACAACCTCAACATTGAAAAACACCAACAAATTCAACAACAACCTCAACATTGAAAAACAACAACAACCTCAACATTGAAAAACACCAAGAAATTCAACAACAACTTCAACATTGAAAAACACCAAATTCAGCAACAACCTCGAAATTGAAAAACACCAACAAATTCAACAACAACCTCAACATTGAAAAACAACAACAACCTCAACATTGAAAAACACCAACAAATTCAACAACAACCTCAACATTGAAAAACAACAACAACCTCAACATTGAAAAACACCAACAAATTCAACAACAACCTCAACATTTAAAAACACCAACAAATTCAACAACAACCTCAACATTGAAAAACAACAACAACCTCAACATTGAAAAACACCAACAAATTCACCAACAACCTCAACATAGAAAAACAACAACAACCTCAACATAAAAACACCAACAAATTCAACAACAACCTCAACATTTAAAAACACCAACAAATTCAACAAGAACCTCAACATTGAAAAACAACAACAACCTCAACATTGAAAAACACCAACAAGTTCAACAACAACCTCAACATTGAAAAACACCAACAAATTCAACAACAACCTCAACATTGAAAAATAACACCAACCTCAACATTGAAAAACAACAACCTCAACATTGAAAAACACCAACAAATTCAACAACAACCTCAACATTGAAAAACAACAACAACCTCAACATTGAAAAACACCAAGAAATTCAACAACAACTTCAACATTGAAAAACACCAACAAATTCAACAACAACCTCAACATTGAAAAACACCAACAAATTCAACAACAACCTCAACATTGAAAAACAGCAACAACCTCAACATTGAAAAACACCAACAAATGCAACAACAACCTCAACATTGAAAAACAACAACAACCTCAACATTGAAAAACACCAAGAAATTCAACAATAACCTCGACATTTAAAACACCAACAAATTCAACAACAACCTGCACATTGAACAACAACAACAACCTCAACATTGAAAAACACCAACAAATTCAACAACAACCTTAACATTTAAAAACACCAACAATTTCAACAACAACCTCAACATTGATAAACACCAACAAATTCAACAACAACATCAACTTTGAAAAACACCAACAAATTCAACAACAACCTCGACATTGAAAAACACCAACAAATTCAACAACAACCTCAACATTGAAAAACTACAACAACCTCAACATTGAAAAACACCAACAAATTCAAAAACAACCTCAACATTGAAAAACAACAACCTCAACATTGAAAAACATCAACAAATTCAACAACAAACTCAACATTGAAAAACAACAACAACCTCAACATTGAAAAACACCAACAAATTCAACAACAACCTCAACATTTAAAAACACCAACAAATTTAACAACAACCTCAACATTGAAAAACAACAACAACCTCAACATTGAAAAACACCAACAAATTCACAAACAACCTCAACATAGAAAAACAACAACAACCTCAACATAAAAAACACCAACAAATTCAACAACAACCTCAACATTGAAAAACACCAACAAATTCAACAACAACCTCAACATTGAAAAATAACAACAACCTCAACATTGAAAAACAACAACAACCTCAACATTGAAAAACACCAACAAATTCAACAACAACCTCAACATTTAAAAACACCAACAAATTCAACAACAACCTCAACATTGAAAAACACCAACAAATTCAACAACAACTTCAACATTGAAAAACACCAACAAATTCAACAACAACCTCGACATTGAAAAACACCAACAAATTCAACAACAACCTCAACATTGAAAAACTACAACAACCTCAACAAGAAAAACACCAACAAATACAACAACAACCTCAACATTGAAAAACAACAACAACCTCAACATTGAAAAACACCAACAAATTCAACAACAACCTCAACATTGAAAACACCAACAAATTGAACAACAACCTCAACATTGAAAAACAACAACAACCTCAACATTGAAAAACAACAACAACCTCGAAATTGAAATACACCAACAAATTCAACAACAACCTCAACATTGAAAAACAACTACAACCTCAACATTGAAAAACACCAACAAATTCAACAACAACTTTCACATTGAAAAACACCAACAAATTCAACAACAACCTCGAAATTGAAAAACACCAACAAATTCAACAACAACCTCAACATTGAAAAACAACAACAACCTCAACATTGAAAAACACCAACAAATTCAACAACAACCTGAACATTTAAAAACACCAACAAATTCAACATAAACCTGAACATTTAAAAACGAAAACAAATTCAACAACAACCTCAATATTGAAAAACACCAACAAATTCAACAATATCCTCAACATTTGAAAAACAACAACCTTAACATTGAAAAACACCAACAAATTGAACAACAACCTCAACATTGAAAAACACCAACAAATTCAACAACAACCTCAACATTGAAAAACAACAACAACCTCAACATTGAAAAACACCAACAAATTCAACAACAACCTCAACATTGAAAAACAACAACAACCTCAACATTGAAAAACACCAACAAATTCAACAACAACCTCAACATTGAAAAACACCAACAAATTCAACAACAACCTCAACATTGAACAACAACAACAACCTCAACATTGAAAAACACCAACAAATTCAACAACAACCTTAACATTTAAAAACACCAACAAATTCAACAACAACCTCAACATTGATAAACACCAACAAATTCAACAACAACTTCAACTTTGAAAAACACCAACAAATTCAACAACAACCTCGAAATTGAAAAACACCAACAAATTCAACAACAACCTCAACATTGAAAAACTACAACAACCTCAACATTGAAAAACACCAACAAATTCAACAACAACCTCAACATTGAAAAACACCAAGAAATTCAACAACAACTTCAACATTGAAAAACACCATCAAATTCAGCAACAACCTCGAAATTGAAAAACACCAACAAATCGAACAACAACCTCAACATTGAAAAACAACAACAACCTCAACATTTAAAAACACCAACAAATTCAACAACAACCTCAACATTGAAAAACAACAACAACCTCAACATTGAAAAACACCAACAAATTCACCAACAACCTCAACATTTAAAAACACCAACAAATTCAACAAGAACCTCAACATTGAAAAACAACAACAACCGCAACATTGAAAAACACCAACAAGTTCAACAACAACCTCAACATTGAAAAACACCAACAAATTCAACAACAACCTCAACATTGAAAAACAACAACAACCTCAACATTGAAAAACACCAAGAAATTCAGCAACAACTTCAACATTGAAAAACACCAACAAATTCAACAACAACCTCAACATTGATAAACACCAACAAATTCAACAACAACATCAACTTTGAAAAACACCAACAAATTCAACAACAACCTCGACATTGAAAAACACCAACAAATTCAACAATCACCTCAACATTGAAAAATAACAACAACCTCAACATTGAAAAACAACAACAACCTCAACATTGAAAAACACCAACAAATTCAACAACAACCTCAACATTGAAAAACAACAACAACCTCAACATTGAAAAACACCAACAAATTCACAAACAACCTCAACATAGAAAAACAACAACAACCTCAACATAAAAAACACCAACAAATTCAACAACAACCTCAACATTGAAAAACAACAACAAATTCAACAACAACCTCAACATTGAAAAACAACAACAACCTCAACATTGAAAAACACCAACAAATTCAACAACCTCAACATTTAAAAACACCAACAAATTCAACAATAACCTCAACATTGAAAAACAAGAACAACCTCAACATTGAAAAACACCAACAAGTTCAACAACAACCTCAACATTGAAAAACACCAGCAAATTCAACAACAACATCAACATTGAAAAATAACAACAACCTCAACATTGAAAAACAACAACAACCTCAACATTGAAAAACACCAACAAATTCAACAACAACCTCAACATTGAAAAATAACAACAAACTCAACATTGAAAAACAACAACCTCAACATTGAAAAACACCAACAAATTCAACAACAACCTCAACATTGAAAAACACCAACAACTTCAACAAGAAACTCGACATTGAAAAACACCATCAAATTCAACAACAACCTCAACATTGAAAAACACCAACAAATTCAACAACAACCTCAACATTGAAAAACACCAACAAATTCAACAACAACCTCAACATTTAAAAACGCCAACAAATTCAACAACAACCTCAACATTGTAAAACACCAACAAATTCAACAACAACCTCAACATTGACAAAAAACAACAACTTCAACATTGAAAAACACCAACAATTTCAACAACAAGCTCAACATTTAAAAACACCAACAAATTCAACAACAACCTCAACATTGAAAAACACCAACAAATTCAACAATCACCTCAACATTGAAAAATAACAACAACCTCAACATTGAAAAACAACAAAACCTCAACATTGAAAAACACCAACAAATTCAACAACAACCTCAACATTGAAAAACAACAACAACCTCAACATTGAAAAACACCAAGAAATTCAACAACAACTTCAACATTGAAAAACACCAAATTCAGCAACAACCTCGAAATTGAAAAACACCAACAAATTCAACAACAACCTCAACATTGAAAAACAACAACAACCTCAACATTGAAAAACACCAACAAATTCAACAACAACCTCAACATTGAAAAACAACAACAACCTCAACATTGAAAAACACCAACAAATTCAACAACAACCTCAACATTTAAAAACACCAACAAATTCAACAACAACCTCAACATTGAAAAACAACAACAACCTCAACATTGAAAAACACCAACAAATTCACCAACAACCTCAACATAGAAAAACAACAACAACCTCAACATAAAAACACCAACAAATTCAACAACAACCTCAACATTTAAAAACACCAACAAATTCAACAACAACCTCAACATTGAAAAACACCAACAAGTTCAACAACAACCTCAACATTGAAAAACACCAACAAATTCAACAACAACCTCAACATTGAAAAATAACACCAACCTCAACATTGAAAAACAACAACCTCAACATTGAAAAACACCAACAAATTCAACAACAACCTCAACATTGAAAAACAACAACAACCTCAACATTGAAAAACACCAAGAAATTCAACAACAACTTCAACATTGAAAAACACCAACAAATTCAACAACAACCTCAACATTGAAAAACACCAACAAATTCAACAACAACCTCAACATTGAAAAACAGCAACAACCTCAACATTGAAAAACACCAACAAATGCAACAACAACCTCAACATTGAAAAACAACAACAACCTCAACATTGAAAAACACCAAGAAATTCAACAATAACCTCGACATTTAAAACACCAACAAATTCAACAACAACCTCCACATTGAACAACAACAACAACCTCAACATTGAAAAACACCAACAAATTCAACAACAACCTTAACATTTAAAAACACCAACAATTTCAACAACAACCTCAACATTGATAAACACCAACAAATTCCAGAACAACATCAACTTTGAAAAACACCAACAAATTCAACAACAACCTCGACATTGAAAAACACCAACAAATTCAACAACAACCTCAACATTGAAAAACTACAACAACCTCAACATTGAAAAACACCAACAAATACAACAACAACCTCAACAGTGAAAAACAACAACAACCTCAACATTGAAAAACACCAACAAATTCAACAATCACCTCAACATTCAAAAATAACAACAACCTCAACATTGAAAAACAACAACAACCTCTACATTGAAAAACACTAACAAATTCAACAACAACCTCAACATGGAAAAACAACAACAACCTCAACATTGAAAAACACCAAGAAATTCAACAACAACTTCAACATTGAAAAACACCATCAAATTCCGCAACAACCTCGAAATTGAAAAACACCAACAAATTCAAAAACAACCTCAACATTGAAAAACAACAACAACCTCAACATTGAAAAACATCAACAAATTCAACAACAACCTCAACATTGAAAAACAACAACAACCTCAACATTGAAAAACACCAACAAATTCAACAACAACCTCAACATTTAAAAACACCAACAAATTCAACAACAACCTCAACATTGAAAAACAACAACAACCTCAACATTGAAAAACACCAACAAATTCACAAACAACCTCAACATAGAAAAACAACAACAACCTCAACATAAAAAACACCAACAAATTCAACAACAACCTCAACATTGAAAAACACCAACAAATTCAACAACAACCTCAACATTGAAAAATAACAACAACCTCAACATTGAAAAACAACAACAACCTCAACATTGAAAAACACCAACAAATTCAACAACAACCTCAACATTTAAAAACACCAACAAATTCAACAACAACCTCAACATTGAAAAACACCAACAAATTCAACAACAACTTCAACATTGAAAAACACCAACAAATTCAACAACAACCTCGACATTGAAAAACACCAACAAATTCAACAACAACCTCAACATTGAAAAACTACAACAACCTCAACATTGAAAAATACCAACAAATACAACAACGACCTCAACATTGAAAAACAACAACAACCTCAACATTGAAAAACACCAACAAATTCAACAACAACCTCAACATTGAAAACACCAACAAATTGAACAACAACCTCAACATTGAAATACAACAACCTCAACATTGAAAAACAACAACAACCTCGAAATTGAAAAACACCAACAAATTCAACAACAACCTCAACATTGAAAAACAACTACAACCTCAACATTGAAAAACACCAACAAATTCAACAACAACTTTCACATTGAAAAACACCAACAAATTCAACAACAACCTCGAAATTGAAAAACACCAACAAATTCAACAACAACCTCAACAATTAAAAACACCAACAAATTCAACAATAACCTCAACATTGAAAAACGAAAACAAATTCAACAACAACCTCAATATTGAAAAACACCAACAAATTCAACAATACCCTCAACATTGAAAAACAACAACCTTAACATTGAAAAACACCAACAAATTGAACAACAACCTCAACATTGAAAAACACCAACAAATTCAACAACAACCTCAATATTGAAAAACAACAACAACCTCAACATTGAAAAACACCAACAAATTCAACAACAACCTCAACATTGAAAAACAACAACAACCTCAACATTGAAAAACACCAACAAATTCAACAACAACCTCAACATTGAAAAACACCAACAAATTCAACAACAACCTCAACATTGAACAACAACAACAACCTCAACATTGAAAAACACCAACAAATTCAACAACAACCTTAACATTTAAAAACACCAACAAATTCAACAACAACCTCAACATTGATAAACATCAACAAATTCAACAACAACTTCAACTTTGAAAAACACCAACAAATTCAACAACAACCTCGACATTGAAAAACACGAACAAATTCAACAACAACCTCAACATTGAAAAACTACAACAACCTCAACATTGAAAAACACCAACAAATTCAACAACAACCTCAACATTGAAAAACACCAAGAAATTCAACAACAACTTCAACATTGAAAAACACCATCAAATTCAGCAACAACCTCGAAATTGAAAAACACCAACAAATCGAACAACAACCTCAACATTGAAAAACAACAACAACCTCAACATTGAAAAACACCAACAAATTCAACAACAACCTCAACATTGAAAAAGAACCACAACCTCAACATTGAAAATCACCAACAAATTCAACAACAACCTCAACATTTAAAAACACCAACAAATTCAACAACAACCTCAACATTGAAAAACAACAACAACCTCAACATTGAAAAACACCAACAAATTCACCAACAACCTCAACATTTAAAAACACCAACAAATTCAACAAGAACCTCAACATTGAAAAACAACAACAACCGCAACATTGAAAAACACCAACAAGTTCAACAACAACCTCAACATTGAAAAACACCAACAAATTCAACAACAAACTCAACATTGAAAAACAACAACAACCTCAACATTGAAAAACACCAAGAAATTCAACAACAACTTCAACATTGAAAAACACCAACAAATTCAACAACAACCTCAACATAGAAAAACACCAACAAATTCAACAACAACCTCAACATTGAAAAATAACAACAACCTCAACATTGAAAAACAACAACCTCAACATTTAAAAACACCAACAATTTCAACAACAACCTCAACATTGATAAACACCAACAAATTCAACAACAACATCAACTTTGAAAAACACCAACAAATTCAACAACAACCTCGACATTGAAAAACACCAACAAATTCAACAATCACCTCAACATTGAAAAATAACAACAACCTCAACATTGAAAAACAACAACAACCTCAACATTGAAAAACACCAACAAATTCAACAACAACCTCAACATTGAAAAACAACAACCTCAACATTGAAAAACACCAACAAATTCACAAACAACCTCAACATAGAAAAACAACAACAACCTCAACATAAAAAACACCAACAAATTCAACAACAACCTCAACATTGAAAAACAACAACAAATTCAACAACAACCTCAACATTGAAAAACAACAACAACCTCAACATTGAAAAACACCAACAAATTCAACAACCTCAACATTTAAAAACACCAACAAATTCAACAATAACCTCAACATTGAAAAACAAGAACAACCTCAACATTGAAAAACACCAACAAGTTCAACAACAACCTCAACATTGAAAAACACCAACAAATTCAACAACAACCTGAACATTGAAAAACAACAACAACCTCAACATTGAAAAACACCAAGAAATTCAACAACAACTTCAACATTGAAAAACACGAACAAATTCAACAACCTCAACATTGAAAAACACCAACAAATTCAACAACAACCTCATGATTGAAAAATAACAACAAACTCAACATTGAAAAACAACAACCTCAACATTGAAAAACACCAACAAATTCAACAACAACCTCAACATTGAAAAACACCAACAACTTCAACAAGAAACTCGACATTGAAAAACACCATCAAATTCAACAACAACCTCAATATTGAAAAACAACAACAACCTCAACATTGAAAAACACCAACAAATTCAACAACAACCTCAACATTGAAAAACACCAACAAATTCAACAACAACCTCAACATTTAAAAACGCCAACAAATTCAACAACAACCTCAACATTGAAAAACACCAACAAATTCAACAACAACCTCAACATTTAAAAACGCCAACAAATTCAACAAGAACCTGCACATTGAACAACAACAACAACCTCAACATTGTAAAACACCAACAAATTCAACAACAACCTCAACATTGAAAAACAACAACAACCTCAACATTGAAAAACACCAACAAATTCAACAACAACCTCAACATTGAAAAACACCAACAAATTCAACATAAACCTCAACATTTAAAAACGAAAACAAATTCAACAACAACCTCAACATTGAAAAACACCAACAAATTCAACAATATCCTCAACATTGAAAAACAACAACAACCTCAACATTGAAAAACACCAACAAATTCAACAACAACCTCAACATTGAAAAACACCAACAAATTCAACAACAACCTCAACATTGAAAAACAACAACAACCTCAACATTGAAAAACACCAACAAATTCAACAACAACCTCAACACTGAAAAACAACAACAACCTCAACATTGAAAAACACCAACAAATTCAACAACAACCTCAACATTGAAAAACAACAACAAATTCAACAACAACCTCAGCATTGAAAAACAACAACAACCTCAACATTGAAAAACACGAACAAATTCAACAACAACCTCAACATTGAAAAACAACAACAACCGCAACATTGAAGAACACCAACAAATTCAACAACAACCTCAACATTGAAAAACAACAACAAATTCAACAACAACCTCAACATTGAAAAACAACAACAACCTCAACATTGAAAAACACCAACAAATTCACAAACAACCTCAACATAGAAAAACAACAACAACCTCAACATAAAAAAACACCAACAAATTCAACAACAACCTCAACATTGAAAAACACCAACAAATTGAACAACAACCTCAACATTGAAAAATAACAACAACCTCAACATTGAAAAACAACAACAACCTCAACATTGAAAAACACCAACAAATTCAACAACAACCTCAACATTTAAAAACACCAACAAATTCAACAACAACCTCAACATTGAAAAACACCAACAAATTCAACAACAACTTCAACATTGAAAAACACCAACAAATTCAACAACAACCTCGACATTGAAAAACACCAACAAATTCAACAACAACCTCAACATTGAAAAACATCAACAAATTCAACAACAACCTGAACATTTAAAAACACCAACAAATTCAACAACAACCTCAACATTGATAAACACCAACAAATTCAACAACAACTTCAACTTTGAAAAACACCAACAAATTTAACAACAACCTCGACATTGAAAAACACGAACAAATTCAACAACAACCTCAACATTGAAAAACTACAACAACCTCAACATTGAAAAACACCAACAAATTCAACAACAACCTCAACATTGAAAAACACCAAGAAATTCAACAACAACTTGAACATTGAAAAACACCATCAAATTCAGCAACAACCTCGAAATTGAAAAACACCAACAAATCGAACAACAACCTCAACATTGAAAAACAACAACAACCTCAACATTGAAAAACACCAACAAATTCAACAACAACCTCAACATTTAAAAACACCAACAAATTCAACAACAACCTCAACATTGAAAAACAACCACAACCTCAACATTGAAAAACACCAACAAATTCACCAACAACCTCAACATTTAAAAACACCAACAAATTCAACAAGAACCTCAACATTGAAAAACAACAACAAATTCAACAACAACCTCAACATTGAAAAATAACAACAACCTCAACATTGAAAAACAACAACCTCAACATTTAAAAACACCAACAATTTCAACAACAACCTCAACATTGATAAACACCAACAAATTCAACAACAACATCAACTTTGAAAAACACCAACAAATTCAACAACAACCTCGACATTGAAAAACACCAACAAATTCAACAATCACCTCAACATTGAAAAATAACAACAACCTCAACATTGAAAAACAACAACAACCTCAACATTGAAAAACACCAACAAATTCAACAACAACCTCAACATTGAAAAACAACAACAACCTCAACATTGAAAAACACCAACAAATTCACAAACAACCTCAACATAGAAAAACAACAACAACCTCAACATAAAAAACACCAACAAATTCAACAACAACCTCAACATTGAAAAACAACAACAAATTCAACAACAACCTCAACATTGAAAAACAACAACAACCTCAACATTGAAAAACACCAACAAATTCAACAACCTCAACATTTAAAAACACCAACAAATTCAACAATAACCTCAACATTGAAAAACAAGAACAACCTCAACATTGAAAAACACCAACAAGTTCAACAACAACCTCAACATTGAAAAACACCAACAAATTCAACAACAACATCAACATTGAAAAATAACAACAACCTCAACATTGAAAAACAACAACAACCTCAACATTGAAAAACACCAAGAAATTCAACAACAACTTCAACATTGAAAAACACGAACAAATTCAACAACCTCAACATTGAAAAACACCAACAAATTCAACAACAACCTCAAGATTGAAAAATAACAACAAACTCAACATTGAAAAACAACAACCTCAACATTGAAAAACACCAACAAATTCAACAACAACCTCAACATTGAAAAACACCAACAACTTCAACAAGAAACTCGACATTGAAAAACACCATCAAATTCAACAACAACCTCAATATTGAAAAACAACAACAACCTCAACATTGAAAAACACCAACAAATTCAACAACAACCTCAACATTGAAAAACACCAACAAATTCAACAAGAACCTCAACATTTAAAAACGCCAACAAATTCAACAACAACCTCAACATTGAAAAACACCAACAAATTCAACAACAACCTCAACATTTAAAAACACCAACAAATTCAACAAGAACCTCCACATTGAACAACAACAACAACCTCAACATTGTAAAACACCAACAAATTCAACAACAACCTCAACATTGACAAAAAACAACAACTTCAACATTGAAAAACACCAACAATTTCAACAACAACCTGAACATTTAAAAACACCAACAAATTCAACAACAACCTCAACATTGAAAAACACCAACAAATTCAACAACAACTTCAACATTGAAAAACACCAACAAATTCAACAACAACCTCAACATTGAAAAACAACAACAACATCAACATTGAAAAATAACAACAACCTCAACATTGAAAAACACCAACAAATTCAAAAACAACTTCAACATTGAAAAACACCAACAAATTCAACAACAACCGCGAAATTGAAAAACACCAACAAATTCAACAACAACCTCAACATTGAAAAACAACAACAACCTCAACATTGAAAAACACCAACAAATTCAACAACAACCTCAACATTGAAAAACACCAAAAAATTCAACATAAACCTCAACATTTAAAAACGAAAACAAATTCAACAACAACCTCAACATTGAAAAACACCAACAAATTCAACAATATCCTCAACATTGAAAAACAACAACAACCTCAACATTGAAAAACACCAACAAATTCAACAACAACCTCAACATTGACAAACAACAACAACCTCAACATTGAAAAACACCAACAATTTCAACAACAACCTCAACATTTAAAAACACCAACAAATTCAACAACAACCTCAACATTGAAAAACAACAACAACCTCAACATTGAAAAACACCAACAAATTCAACAACAACCTCAACATTGAAAAACAACAACAACCTCGACATTGAAAAACACCAACAAATTCAACAACAACCTCAACATTGAAAAACACCAACAAATTCAACAACAACCTGAACATTTAAAAACACCAACAAATTCAACAACAACCTCAACATTGATAAACACCAACAAATTCAACAACAACTTCAACTTTGAAAAACACCAACAAATTCAACAACAACCTCGACATTGAAAAACACGAACAAATTCAACAACAACCTCAACATTGAAAAACTACAACAACCTCAACATTGAAAAACACCAACAAATTCAACAACAACCTCAACATTGAAAAACACCAAGAAATTCAACAACAACTTCAACATTGAAAAACACCATCAAATTCAGCAACAACCTCGAAATTGAAAAACACCAACAAATCGAACAACAACCTCAACATTGAAAAACAACAACAACCTCAACATTGAAAAACACCAACAAATTCAACAACAACCTCAACATTTAAAAACACCAACAAATTCAACAACAACCTCAACATTGAAAAACAACAACAACCTCAACATTGAAAAACACCAACAAATTCACCAACAACCTCAACATTTAAAAACACCAACAAATTCAACAAGAACCTCAACATTGAAAAACAACAACAAATTCAACAACAACCTCAACATTGAAAAATAACAACAACCTCAACATTGAAAAACAACAACCTCAACATTTAAAAACACCAACAATTTCAACAACAACCTCAACATTGATAAACACCAACAAATTCAACAACAACATCAACTTTGAAAAACACCAACAAATTCAACAACAACCTCGACATTGAAAAACACCAACAAATTCAACAATCACCTCAACATTGAAAAATAACAACAACCTCAACATTGAAAAACAACAACAACCTCAACATTGAAAAACACCAACAAATTCACAAACAACCTCAACATAGAAAAACAACAACAACCTCAACATAAAAAACACCAACAAATTCAACAACAACCTCAACATTGAAAAACAACAACAAATTCAACAACAACCTCAACATTGAAAAACAACAACAACCTCAACATTGAAAAACACCAACAAATTCAACAACCTCAACATTTAAAAACACCAACAAATTCAACAATAACCTCAACATTGAAAAACAAGAACAACCTCAACATTGAAAAACACCAACAAGTTCAACAACAACCTCAACATTGAAAAACACCAACAAATTCAACAACAACATCAACATTGAAAAATAACAACAACCTCAACATTGAAAAACAACAACAACCTCAACATTGAAAAACACCAACAAATTCAACAACAACCTCAAGATTGAAAAATAACAACAAACTCAACATTGAAAAACAACAACCTCAACATTGAAAAACACCAACAAATTCAACAACAACCTCAACATTGAAAAACACCAACAACTTCAACAAGAAACTCGACATTGAAAAACACCATCAAATTCAACAACAACCTCAATATTGAAAAACAACAACAACCTCAACATTGAAAAACACCAACAAATTCAACAACAACCTCAACATTGAAAAACACCAACAAATTCAACAACAACCTCAACATTTAAAAACGCCAACAAATTCAACAACAACCTCAACATTGAAAAACACCAACAAATTCAACAACAACCTCAACATTTAAAAACGCCAACAAATTCAACAAGAACCTCCACATTGAACAACAACAACAACCTCAACATTGTAAAACACCAAAAAATTCAACAACAACCTCAACATTGACAAAAAACAACTTCAACATTGAAAAACACCAACAATTTCAACAACAAGCTCAACATTTAAAAACACCAACAAATTCAACAACAACCTCAACATTGAAAAACACCAACAAATTCAACAACAACTTCAACATTGAAAAACACCAACAAATTCAACAACAACCTCAACATTGAAAAACAACAACAACATCAACATTGAAAAATAACAACAACCTCAACATTGAAAAACACCAACAAATTCAAAAACAACTTCAACATTGAAAAACACCAACAAATTCAACAACAACCGCGAAATTGAAAAACACCAACAAATTCAACAACAACCTCAACATTGAAAAACAACAACAACCTCAACATTGAAAAACACCAACAAATTCAACAACAACCTCAACATTGAAAAACACCAAAAAATTCAACATAAACCTCAACATTTAAAAACGAAAACAAATTCAACAACAACCTCAACATTGAAAAACACCAACAAATTCAACAATATCCTCAACATTGAAAAACAACAACAACCTCAACATTGAAAAACACCAACAAATTCAACAACAACCTCAACATTGACAAACAACAACAACCTCAACATTGAAAAACACCAACAATTTCAACAACAACCTCAACATTTAAAAACACCAACAAATTCAACAACAACCTCAACATTGAAAAACAACAACAACCTCAACATTGAAAAACACCAACAAATTCAACAACAACCTCAACATTGAAAAACAACAACAACCTCAACATTGAAAAACACCAACAAATTCACAAACAACCTCAACATAGAAAAACAACAACAACCTCAACATAAAAAAACACCAACAAATTCAACAACAACCTCAACATTGAAAAACACCAACAAATTCAACAACAACCTCAACATTGAAAAATAACAACAACCTCAACATTGAAAAACAACAACAACCTCAACATTGAAAAACACCAACAAATTCAACAACAACCTCAACATTTAAAAACACCAACAAATTCAACAACAACCTCAACATTGAAAAACACCAACAAATTCAACAACAACTTCAACATTGAAAAACACCAACAAATTCAACAACAACCTCGACATTGAAAAACACCAACAAATTCAACAACAACCTCAACATTGAAAAACACCAACAAATTCAACAACAACCTGAACATTTAAAAACACCAACAAATTCAACAACAACCTCAACATTGATAAACACCAACAAATTCAACAACAACTTCAACTTTGAAAAACACCAACAAATTCAACAACAACCTCGACATTGAAAAACACGAACAAATTCAACAACAACCTCAACATTGAAAAACTACAACAACCTCAACATTGAAAAACACCAACAAATTCAACAACAACCTCAACATTGAAAAACACCAAGAAATTCAACAACAACTTCAACATTGAAAAACACCATCAAATTCAGCAACAACCTCGAAATTGAAAAACACCAACAAATCGAACAACAAACTCAACATTGAAAAACAACAACAACCTCAACATTGAAAAACACCAACAAATTCAACAACAACCTCAACATTGAAAAAGAACCACAACCTCAACTTTGAAAATCACCAACAAATTCAACAACAACCTCAACATTGAAAAACACCAACAAATTCACCAACAACCTCAACATTTAAAAACACCAACAAATTCAACAAGAACCTCAACATTGAAAAACAACAACAAATTCAACAACAACCTCAACATTGAAAAATAACAACAACCTCAACATTGAAAAACAACAACCTCAACATTTCAAAACACCAACAATTTCAACAACAACCTCAACATTGATAAACACCAACAAATTCAACAACAACATCAACTTTGAAAAACACCAACAAATTCAACAACAACCTCGACATTGAAAAACACCAACAAATTCAACAATCACCTCAACATTGAAAAATAACAACAACCTCAACATTGAAAAACAACAACAACCTCAACATTGAAAAACACCAACAAATTCAACAACAACCTCAACATTGAAAAACAACAACAACCTCAACATTGAAAAACACCAACAAATTCAACAACAACCTCAACATAGAAAAACAACAACAACCTCAACATTGAAAAACACCAACAAATTCAACAACAACCTCAACATTGAAAAACAACAACAACCTCAACATTGAAAAACACCAACAAATTCACAAACAACCTCAACATAGAAAAACAACAACAACCTCAACATAAAAAACACCAACAAATTCAACAACAACCTCAACATTGAAAAACAACAACAAATTCAACAACAACCTCAACATTGAAAAACAACAACAACCTCAACATTGAAAAACACCAACAAATTCAACAACCTCAACATTTAAAAACACCAACAAATTCAACAATAACCTCAACATTGAAAAACAAGAACAACCTCAACATTGAAAAACACCAACAAGTTCAACAACAACCTCAACATTGAAAAATACCAACAAATTCAACAACAACATCAACATTGAAAAATAACAACAACCTCAACATTGAAAAACAACAACAACCTCAACATTGAAAAACACCAAGAAATTCAACAACAACTTCAACATTGAAAAACACGAACAAATTCAACAACCTCAACATTGAAAAACACCAACAAATTCAACAACAACCTCAAGATTGAAAAATAACAACAAACTCAACATTGAAAAACAACAACCTCAACATTGAAAAACACCAACAAATTCAACAACAACCTCAACATTGAAAAACACCAACAACTTCAACAAGAAACTCGACATTGAAAAACACCATCAAATTCAACAACAACCTCAATACTGAAAAACAACAACAACCTCAACATTGAAAAACACCAACAAATTCAACAACAACCTCAACATTGAAAAACACCAACAAATTCAACAACAACCTCAACATTTAAAAACGCCAACAAATTCAACAACAACCTCAACATTGAAAAACACCAACAAATTCAACAACAACCTCAACATTTAAAAACGCCAACAAATTCAACAAGAACCTCCACATTGAACAACAACAACAACCTCAACATTGTAAAACACCAACAAATTCAACAACAACCTCAACATTGACAAAAAACAACAACTTCAACATTGAAAAACACCAACAATTTCAACAACAAGCTCAACATTTAAAAACACCAACAAATTCAACAACAACCTCAACATTGAAAAACACCAACAAATTCAACAACAACTTCAACATTGAAAAACACCAACAAATTCAACAACAACCTCAACATTGAAAAACAACAACAACATCAACATTGAAAAATAACAACAACCTCAACATTGAAAAACACCAACAAATTCAGAAACAACTTCAACATTGAAAAACACCAACAAATTCAACAACAACCGCGAAATTGAAAAACACCAACAAATTCAACAACAACCTCAGCATTGAAAAACAACAACTATCTCAACATTGAAAAACACCAACAAATTCAACAACAACCTCAACATTGAAAAACACCAAAAAATTCAACATAAACCTCAACATTTAAAAACGAAAACAAATTCAACAACAACCTCAACATTGAAAAACACCAACAAATTCAACAATATCCTCAACATTGAAAAACAACAACAACCTCAACATTGAAAAACACCAACAAATTCAACAACAACCTCAACATTGACAAACAACAACAACCTCAACATTGAAAAACACCAACAATTTCAACAACAACCTCAACATTTAAAAACACCAACAAATTCAACAACAACCTCAACATTGAAAAACAACAACAACCTCAACATTGAAAAACACCAACAAATTCAACAACAACCTCAACATTGAAAAACAACAACAACCTCAACATTGAAAAACACCAACAAATTCACAAACAACCTCAACATAGAAAAACAACAACAACCTCAACATAAAAAAACACCAACAAATTCAACAACAACCTCAACATTGAAAAACACCAACAAATTCAACAACAACCTCAACATTGAAAAATAACAACAACCTCAACATTGAAAAACAACAACAACCTCAACAATGAAAAACACCCTCAAATTCAACAACAACCTCAACATTTAAAAACACCAACAAATTCAACAACAACCTCAACATTGAAAAACACCAACAAATTCAACAACAACTTCAACATTGAAAAACACCAACAAATTCAACAACAACCTCAACATTGAAAAACACCAACAAATTCAACAACAACCCCAACATTGAAAAACAACAACAACCTCAACATTGAAAAACACCAACAATTCAACAACAACCTCAAAATTGAAAAACACCAACAAATTCAACAACAACCTCAGCATTGAAAAACAACAACAACCTCAACATTGAAAAACACCAACAAATTCAACAACAACCTCAACATTGAAAAACACCAACAAATTCAACAATCACCTCAACATTGAAAAATAACAACAACCTCAACATTGAAAAACAACAACAACCTCAACATTCAAAAACACCAACAAATTCAACAACAACCTCAACATTTAAAAACACCAACAAATTCAACAAGAACCTCAAAATTGAAAAACAACAACAACCTCAACATTGAAAAACACCAACAAGTTCAACAACAACCTCAACATTGAAAAACACCAACAAATTCAACAACAACCTCAACATTGAAAAATAACAACAACCTCAACATTGAAAAACAACAACCTCAACATTGAAAAACACCAACAAATTCAACAACAACCTCAACATTGATAAACGCCAACAAATTCAACAACAACTTCAACTTTGAAAAACACCAACAAATTCAACAACAACCTGGACATTGAAAAACACCAACAAATTCAACAACAACCTCAACATTGAAAAACTACAACAACCTCAACATTGAAAAACACCAACAAATTCAACAATCACCTCAACATTGAAAAATAACAACAACCTCAACATTGAAAAACAACAACAACCTCAACATTGAAAAACAGCAACAAATTCAACAACAACCTCAACATTGAAAAACAACAACAACCTCAACATTGAAAAACACCAAGAAATTCAACAACAACCTCAACATTGAAAAACACCATCAAATTCAGCAACAACCTCGAAATTGAAAAACACCAACAAATTCAACAACAACCTCAACATTGAAAAACAACAACAACCTCAACATTGAAAAACACCAACAAATTCAACAACAACCTCAACATTGAAAAACAACAACAACCTCAACATTGAAAAACACCAACAAATTCAAACAACAACCTCAACATTTAAAAACACCAACAAATTCAACAACAACCTCAACATTGAAAAACAACAACAACCTCAACATGGAAAAACACCAACAAATTCACCAACAACCTCAACATAGAAAAACAACAACAACCTCAACATAAAAACACCAACAAATTCAACAACAACCTCAACATTGAAAAACAACAACAATCTCAACATTGAAAAACACCAACAAATTGAACAACAACCTCAACATTTAAAAACACCAACAAATTCAACAAGAACCTCAACATTGAAAAACAACAACAACCTCAAAATTGAAAAACACCAACAAGTTCAACAACAACCTCAACATTGAAAAACACCAACAAATTCAACAACCTCAACATTGAACAACAACATGAACCTCAACATTGAAAAACACCAACCAATTCAACAACAACCTTAACATTTAAAAACACCAACAAATTCAACAACAACCTCAACATTGATAAACACCAACAAATTCAACAACAACTTCAACTTTGAAAAACACCAACAAATTCAACAACAACCTCGACATTGAAAAACACCAACAAATTCAACAACAACCTCAACATTGAAAAACTACAACAACCTCAACATTGAAAAACACCAACAAATTCAACAACAACATCAACTTTGAAAAACACCAACAAATTCAACAACAACCTCGACATTGAAAAACACCAACAAATTCAACAACAACATCAACATTGAAAAACTACAACAACCTCAACATTGAAAAACACCAACAAATACAACAACAACCTGAACAGTGAAAAACAACAACAACCTCAACATTGAAAAACACCAACAAATTCAACAATCACCTCAACATTGAAAAATAACAACAACCTCAACATTGAAAAACAACAACAACCTCAACATTGAAAAACACCAACAAATTCAACAACAACCTCAACATTGAAAAACAACAACAACCTCAACATTGAAAAACACCAACAAATTCACAAACAACCTCAACATAGAAAAACAACAACAACCTCAACATAAAAAACACCAACAAATTCAACAACAACCTCAACATTGAAAAACAACAACAAATTCAACAACAACCTCAACATTGAAAAACAACAACAACCTCAACATTGAAAAACACCAACAAATTCAACAACCTCAACATTTAAAAACACCAACAAATTCAACAATAACCTCAACATTGAAAAACAACAACAACCTCAACATTGAAAAACACCAACAAGTTCAACAACAACCTCAACATTGAAAAACACCAACAAATTCAACAACAACCTCAACATTGAAAAATAACAACAACCTCAACATTGAAAAACAACAACAACCTCAACATTGAAAAACACCAACAAATTCAACAACAACCTCAACATTGAAAAACAACAACAACCTCAACATTGAAAAACACCAAGAAATTCAACAACAACTTCAACATTGAAAAACACGAACAAATTCAACAACAACCTCAACATTGAAAAACACCAACAAATTCAACAACAACCTCAACATTGAAAAATAACAACAACCTCAACATTGAAAAACAACAACCTCAACATTGAAAAACACCAACAAATTCAACAACAACCTCAACATTGAAAAACACCAACAACTTCAACAAGAAACTCGACATTGAAAAACACCATCAAATTCAACAACAACCTCAATATTGAAAAACAACAACAACCTCAACATTGAAAAACACCAACAAATTCAACAACAACCTCAACATTGAAAAACACCAACAAATTCAACAACAACCTCGACATTTAAAAACGCCAACAAATTCAACAACAACCTCAACATTGAAAAACACCAACAAATTCGACAACAACCTCAACATTTAAAAACGCCAACAAATTCAACAAGAACCTCCACATTGAACAACAACCTCAACATTGTAAAACACCAACAAATTCAACAACAACCTCAACATTGACAAAAAACAACAACTTCAACATTGAAAAACACCAACAATTTCAACAACAAGCTCAACATTTAAAAACACCAGCAAATTCAACAACAACCTCAACATTGAAAAACACCAACAAATTCAACAACAACTTCAACATTGAAAAACACCAACAAATTCAACAACAACCTCGACATTGAAAAACACCAACAAATTCAACAACAACCTCAACATTGAAAAACACCAACAAATTCAACAACAACTTCAACATTGAAAAACACCAACAAATTCAACAACAACCTCGAAATTGAAAAACACCAACAAATTCAACAACAACCTCAACATTGAAAAACAACAACAACCTCAACATTGAAAAACACCAACAAATTCAACAACAACCTCAACATTGAAAAACACCAACAAATTCAACATAAACCTCAACATTTAAAAACGAAAACAAATTCAACAACAACCTCAACATTGAAAAACACCAACAAATTCAACAATATCCTCAACATTGAAAAACAACAACAACCTCAACATTGAAAAACACCAACAAATTCAACAACAACCTCAACATTGAAAAACACCAACAAATTCAACAACAACCTCAACATTGAAAAACAACAACAACCTCAACATTGAAAAACACCAACAAATTCAACAACAACCTCAACATTGAAAAACAACAACAAATTCAACAACAACCTCAGCATTGAAAAACAACAACAACCTCAACATTGAAAAACACGACCAAATTCAACAACAACCTCAGCATTGAAAAACAACAACAACCGCAACATTGAAAAACACCAACAAATTCAACAACAACCTCAACATTGAAAAACACCAACAAATTCAACAATCACCTCAACATTGAAAAATAACAACAACCTCAACATTGAAAAACAACAACAACCTCAACATTGAAAAACACCAAGAAATTCAACAACAACTTCAACTTTGAAAAACACCATCAAATTCAGCAACAACCTCGAAATTGAAAAACACCAACAAATTCAACAACAACCTCAACATTGAAAAACACCAACAAGTTCAACAACAACCTCAACATTGAAAAACACCAACAAATTCAACAACAACCTCAACATTGAAAAATAACAACAACCTCAACATTGAAAAACAACAACCTCAACATTGAAAAACACCAACAAATACAACAACAACCTCAACATTGATAAACACCAACAAATTCAACAACAACTTCAACTTTGAAAAACACCAACAAATTCAACAACAACCTCAACATTGAAAAACTACAACAACCTCAACATTGAAAAACACCAACAAATTCAACAATCACCTCAACATTGAAAAATAACAACAACCTCAACATTGAAAAACAACAACAACCTCAACATTGAAAAACAGCAACAAATTCAACAACAACCTCAACATTGAAAAACAACAACAACCTCAACATTGAAAAACACCAAGAAATTCAACAACAACTTCAACATTGAAAAACACCATCAAATTCAACATTGAAAAACACCAACAAATTCAACAACAACCTCAACATTTAAAAACACCAACAAATTCAACAACAACCTCAACATTGAAGAACAACAACAACCTCAACATTGAAAAACACCAACAAATTCACCAACAACCTCAACATAGAAAAACAACAACAACCTCAACATAAAAACACCAACAAATTCCACAACAACCTCAACATTGAAAAACAACAACAACCTCAACTTTGAAAAACACCAACAAATTCAACAACAACCTCAACATTTAAAAACACCAACAAATTCAACAAGAACCTCAACATTGAAAAACAACAACAACCTCAACATTGAAAAACACCAACAAGTTCAACAACAACCTCAACATTGAAAAACACCTACAAATTCAACAACAACCTCAACATTGAAAAACAACGACAACCTCAACATTGAAAAACACCAACAAATTCAACAACAACCTCAACATTGAAAAACACCAACAAATTCAACAATCACCTCAACATTGAAAAATAACAACAACCTCAACATTGAAAAACACCAACAAATTCAACAACAACCTTAACATTTAAAAACACCAACAAATTCAACAACAACCTCAACATTGATAAACACCAACAAATTCAACAACAACTTCAACTTTGAAAAACACCAACAAATTCAACAACAACCTCGACATTGAAAAACACCAACAAATTCAACAACATCCTCAACATTGAAAAACTACAACAACCTCAACATTGAAAAACACCAACAAATTCAACAATCACCTCAACATTGAAAAATAACAACAACCTCAACATTGAAAAACAACAACAACCTCAACATTGAAAAACACCAAGAAATTCAACAACAACTTCAACATTGAAAAACACGATCAAATTCAGCAACAACCTCGAAATTGAAAAACACCAACAAATCCAACAACAACCTCAACATTGAAAAACAACAACAACCTCAACATTGAAAAACACCAACAAATTCAAAAAACAACCTCAACATTGAAAAAGAACCACAACCTCAACATTGAAAAACACCAACAAATTCAACAACAACCTCAACATTTAAAAACACCAAAAAATTCAACAACAACCTCAACATTGAAAAACAACAACAACCTCAACATTGAAAAACACCAACAAATTCACCAACAACCTCAACATTTAAAAACACCAACAAATTCAACAAGAACCTCAACATTGAAAAACAACAACAACCGCAACATTGAAAAACACCAACAAGTTCAACAAGAACCTCAACATTGAAAAACACCAACAAATTCAACAACAACTTCAACATTGAAAAACACCAACAAATTCAACAACAACCTCGACATTGAAAAACACCAACAAATTCAACAACAACCTCAACATTGAAAAACACCAACAAATTCAACAACAACTTCAACATTGAAAAACACCAACAAATTCAACAACAACCTCGAAATTGAAAAACACCAACAAATTCAACAACAACCTCAACATTGAAAAACAACAACAACCTCAACATTGAAAAACACCAACAAATTCAACAACAACCTCAACATTGAAAAACACCAACAAATTCAACATAAACCTCAACATTTAAAAACGAAAACAAATTCAACAACAACCTCAACATTGAAAAACACCAACAAATTCAACAATATCCTCAACATTGAAAAACAACAACAACCTCAACATTGAAAAACACCAACAAATTCAACAACAACCTCAACATTGAAAAACACCAACAAATTCAACAACAACCTCAACATTGATAAACGCCAACAAATTCAACAACAACTTCAACTTTGAAAAACACCAACAAATTCAACAACAACCTGGACATTGAAAAACACCAACAAATTCAACAACAACCTCAACATTGAAAAACTACAACAACCTCAACATTGAAAAACACCAACAAATTCAACAATCACCTCAACATTGAAAAATAACAACAACCTCAACATTGAAAAACAACAACAACCTCAACATTGAAAAACAGCAACAAATTCAACAACAACCTCAACATTGAAAAACAACAACAACCTCAACATTGAAAAACACCAAGAAATTCAACAACAACTTCAACATTGAAAAACACCATCAAATTCAGCAACAACCTCGAAATTGAAAAACACCAACAAATTCAACAACAACCTCAACATTGAAAAACAACAACAACCTCAACATTGAAAAACACCAACAAATTCAACAACAACCTCAACATTGAAAAACAACAACAACCTCAACATTGAAAAACACCAACAAATTCAAACAACAACCTCAACATTTAAAAACACCAACAAATTCAACAACAACCTCAACATTGAAAAACAACAACAACCTCAACATGGAAAAACACCAACAAATTCACCAACAACCTCAACATAGAAAAACAACAACAACCTCAACATAAAAACACCAACAAATTCAACAACAACCTCAACATTGAAAAACAACAACAATCTCAACATTGAAAAACACCAACAAATTGAACAACAACCTCAACATTTAAAAACACCAACAAATTCAACAAGAACCTCAACATTGAAAAACAACAACAACCTCAAAATTGAAAAACACCAACAAGTTCAACAACAACCTCAACATTGAAAAACACCAACAAATTCAACAACAACCTCAACATTGAACAACAACATGAACCTCAACATTGAAAAACACCAACCAATTCAACAACAACCTTAACATTTAAAAACACCAACAAATTCAACAACAACCTCAACATTGATAAACACCAACAAATTCAACAACAACTTCAACTTTGAAAAACACCAACAAATTCAACAACAACCTCGACATTGAAAAACACCAACAAATTCAACAACAACCTCAACATTGAAAAACTACAACAACCTCAACATTGAAAAACACCAACAAATTCAACAACAACATCAACTTTGAAAAACACCAACAAATTCAACAACAACCTCGACATTGAAAAACACCAACAAATTCAACAACAACATCAACATTGAAAAACTACAACAACCTCAACATTGAAAAACACCAACAAATACAACAACAACCTGAACAGTGAAAAACAACAACAACCTCAACATTGAAAAACACCAACAAATTCAACAATCACCTCAACATTGAAAAATAACAACAACCTCAACATTGAAAAACAACAACAACCTCAACATTGAAAAACACCAACAAATTCAACAACAACCTCAACATTGAAAAACAACAACAACCTCAACATTGAAAAACACCAACAAATTCACAAACAACCTCAACATAGAAAAACAACAACAACCTCAACATAAAAAACACCAACAAATTCAACAACAACCTCAACATTGAAAAACAACAACAAATTCAACAACAACCTCAACATTGAAAAACAACAACAACCTCAACATTGAAAAACACCAACAAATTCAACAACCTCAACATTTAAAAACACCAACAAATTCAACAATAACCTCAGCATTGAAAAACAACAACAACCTCAACATTGAAAAACACCAACAAGTTCAACAACAACCTCAACATTGAAAAACACCAACAGATTCAACAACAACCTCAACATTGAAAAATAACAACAACCTCAACATTGAAAAACAACAACAACCTCAACATTGAAAAACACCAACAAATTCAACAACAACCTCAACATTGAAAAACAACAACAACCTCAACATTGAAAAACACCAAGAAATTCAACAACAACTTCAACATTGAAAAACACGAACAAATTCAACAACAACCTCAACATTGAAAAACACCAACAAATTCAACAACAACCTCAACATTGAAAAATAACAACAACCTCAACATTGAAAAACAACAACCTCAACATTGAAAAACACCAACAAATTCAACAACAACCTCAACATTGAAAAACACCAACAACTTCAACAAGAAACTCGACATTGAAAAACACCATCAAATTCAACAACAACCTCAATATTGAAAAACAACAACCTCAACATTGAAAAACACCAACAAATTCAACAACAACCTCAACATTGAAAAACACCAACAAATTCAACAACAACCTCGACATTTAAAAACGCCAACAAATTCAACAACAACCTCAACATTGAAAAACACCAACAAATTCGACAACAACCTCAACATTTAAAAACGCCAACAAATTCAACAAGAACCTCCACATTGAACAACAACAACAACCTCAACATTGTAAAACACCAACAAATTCAACAACAACCTCAACATTGACAAAAAACAACAACTTCAACATTGAAAAACACCAACAATTTCAACAACAAGCTCAACATTTAAAAACACCAGCAAATTCAACAACAACCTCAACATTGAAAAACACCAACAAATTCAACAACAACTTCAACATTGAAAAACACCAACAAATTCAACAACAACCTCGACATTGAAAAACACCAACAAATTCAACAACAACCTCAACATTGAAAAACACCAACAAATTCAACAACAACTTCAACATTGAAAAACACCAACAAATTCAACAACAACCTCGAAATTGAAAAACACCAACAAATTCAACAACAACCTCAACATTGAAAAACAACAACAACCTCAACATTGAAAAACACCAACAAATTCAACAACAACCTCAACATTGAAAAACACCAACAAATTCAACATAAACCTCAACATTTAAAAACGAAAACAAATTCAACAACAACCTCAACATTGAAAAACACCAACAAATTCAACAATATCCTCAACATTGAAAAACAACAACAACCTCAACATTGAAAAACACCAACAAATTCAACAACAACCTCAACATTGAAAAACACCAACAAATTCAACAACAACCTCAACATTGAAAAACAACAACAACCTCAACATTGAAAAACACCAACAAATTCAACAACAACCTCAACATTGAAAAACAACAACAAATTCAACAACAACCTCAGCATTGAAAAACAACAACAACCTCAACATTGAAAAACACCAACAAATTCAACAACAACCTCAGCATTGAAAAACAACAACAACCGCAACATTGAAAAACACCAACAAATTCAACAACAACCTCAACATTGAAAAACACCAACAAATTCAACAATCACCTCAACATTGAAAAATAACAACAACCTCAACATTGAAAAACAACAACAACCTCAACATTGAAAAACACCAAGAAATTCAACAACAACTTCAACTTTGAAAAACACCATCAAATTCAGCAACAACCTCGAAATTGAAAAACACCAACAAATTCAACAACAACCTCAACATTGAAAAACACCAACAAGTTCAACAACAACCTCAACATTGAAAAACACCAACAAATTCAACAACAACCTCAACATTGAAAAATAACAACAACCTCAACATTGAAAAACAACAACCTCAACATTGAAAAACACCAACAAATACAACAACAACCTCAACATTGATAAACACCAACAAATTCAACAACAACTTCAACTTTGAAAAACACCAACAAATTCAACAACAACCTCAACATTGAAAAACTACAACAACCTCAACATTGAAAAACACCAACAAATTCAACAATCACCTCAACATTGAAAAATAACAACAACCTCAACATTGAAAAACAACAACAACCTCAACATTGAAAAACAGCAACAAATTCAACAACAACCTCAACATTGAAAAACAACAACAACCTCAACATTGAAAAACACCAAGAAATTCAACAACAACTTCAACATTGAAAAACACCATCAAATTCAACATTGAAAAACACCAACAAATTCAACAACAACCTCAACATTTAAAAACACCAACAAATTCAACAACAACCTCAACATTGAAGAACAACAACAACCTCAACATTGAAAAACACCAACAAATTCACCAACAACCTCAACATAGAAAAACAACAACAACCTCAACATAAAAACACCAACAAATTCCACAACAACCTCAACATTGAAAAACAACAACAACCTCAACTTTGAAAAACACCAACAAATTCAACAACAACCTCAACATTTAAAAACACCAACAAATTCAACAAGAACCTCAACATTGAAAAACAACAACAACCTCAACATTGAAAAACACCAACAAGTTCAACAACAACCTCAACATTGAAAAACACCTACAAATTCAACAACAACCTCAACATTGAAAAACAACGACAACCTCAACATTGAAAAACACCAACAAATTCAACAACAACCTCAACATTGAAAAACACCAACAAATTCAACAATCACCTCAACATTGAAAAATAACAACAACCTCAACATTGAAAAACACCAACAAATTCAACAACAACCTTAACATTTAAAAACACCAACAAATTCAACAACAACCTCAACATTGATAAACACCAACAAATTCAACAACAACTTCAACTTTAAAAAACACCAACAAATTCAACAACAACCTCGACATTGAAAAACACCAACAAATTCAACAACATCCTCAACATTGAAAAACTACAACAACCTCAACATTGAAAAACACCAACAAATTCAACAATCACCTCAACATTGAAAAATAACAACAACCTCAACATTGAAAAACAACAACAACCTCAACATTGAAAAACACCAAGAAATTCAACAACAACTTCAACATTGAAAAACACGATCAAATTCAGCAACAACCTCGAAATTGAAAAACACCAACAAATCCAACAACAACCTCAACATTGAAAAACAACAACAACCTCAACATTGAAAAACACCAACAAATTCAAAAAACAACCTCAACATTGAAAAAGAACCACAACCTCAACATTGAAAAACACCAACAAATTCAACAACAACCTCAACATTTAAAAACACCAAAAAATTCAACAACAACCTCAACATTGAAAAACAACAACAACCTCAACATTGAAAAACACCAACAAATTCACCAACAACCTCAACATTTAAAAACACCAACAAATTCAACAAGAACCTCAACATTGAAAAACAACAACAACCGCAACATTGAAAAACACCAACAAGTTCAACAAGAACCTCAACATTGAAAAACACCAACAAATTCAACAACAACTTCAACATTGAAAAACACCAACAAATTCAACAACAACCTCGACATTGAAAAACACCAACAAATTCAACAACAACCTCAACATTGAAAAACACCAACAAATTCAACAACAACTTCAACATTGAAAAACACCAACAAATTCAACAACAACCTCGAAATTGAAAAACACCAACAAATTCAACAACAACCTCAACATTGAAAAACAACAACAACCTCAACATTGAAAAACACCAACAAATTCAACAACAACCTCAACATTGAAAAACACCAACAAATTCAACATAAACCTCAACATTTAAAAACGAAAACAAATTCAACAACAACCTCAACATTGAAAAACACCAACAAATTCAACAATATCCTCAACATTGAAAAACAACAACAACCTCAACATTGAAAAACACCAACAAATTCAACAACAACCTCAACATTGAAAAACAACAACAACCTCAACATTGAAAAACACCAACAAATTCAACAACAACCTCAACATTGAAAAACAACAACAAATTCAACAACAACCTCAGCATTGAAAAACAACAACAACCTCAACATTGAAAAACACGAACAAATTCAACAACAACCTCAACATTGAAAAACAACAACAACCGCAACATTGAAAAACACCAACAAATTCAACAAGAACCTCAACATTGAAAAACACCAACAAATTCAACAATCACCTCAACATTGAAAAATAACAACAACCTCAACATTGAAAAACAACAACAACCTCAACATTGAAAAACACCAAGAAATTCAACAACAACTTCAACTTTGAAAAACACCATCAAATTCAGCAACAACCTCGAAATTGAAAAACACCAACAAATTCAACAACAACCTCAACATTGAAAAACACCAACAAGTTCAACAACAACCTCAACATTGAAAAACACCAACAAATTCAACAACAACCTCAACATTGAAAAATAACAACAACCTCAACATTAAAAAACAACAACCTCAACATTGAAAAACACCAACAAATACAACAACAACCTCAACATTGATAAACACCAACAAATTCAACAACAACTTCAACTTTGAAAAACACCAACAAATTCAACAACAACCTCAACATTGAAAAACTACAACAACCTCAACATTGAAAAACACCAACAAATTCAACAATCACCTCAACATTGAAAAATAACAACAACCTCAACATTGAAAAACAACAACAACCTCAACATTGAAAAACAGCAACAAATTCAACAACAACCTCAACATTGAAAAACAACAACAACCTCAACATTGAAAAACACCAAGAAATTCAACAACAACTTCAACATTGAAAAACACCATCAAATTCAACATTGAAAAACACCAACAAATTCAACAACAACCTCAACATTTAAAAACACCAACAAATTCAACAACAACCTCAACATTGAAGAACAACAACAACCTCAACATTGAAAAACACCAACAAATTCACCAACAACCTCAACATAGAAAAACAACAACAACCTCAACATAAAAACACCAACAAATTCAACAACAACCTCAACATTATAAAACAACAACAACCTCAACTTTGAAAAACACCAACAAATTCAACAACAACCTCAACATTTAAAAACACCAACAAATTCAACAAGAACCTCAACATTGAAAAACAACAACAACCTCAACATTGAAAAACACCAACAAGTTCAACAACAACCTCAACATTGAAAAACACCTACAAATTCAACAACAACCTCAACATTGAAAAACAACGACAACCTCAACATTGAAAAACACGAACAAATTCAACAACAACCTCAACATTGAAAAACACCAACAAATTCAACAACAACCTCAGCATTGAAAAACAACAACAACCTCAACATTGAAAAACACCAACAAATTCAACAACAACCTCAACATTGAAAAACACCAACAAATTCAACAATCACCTCAACATTGAAAAATAACAACAACCTCAACATTGAAAAACACCAACAAATTCAACAACAACCTTAACATTTAAAAACACCAACAAATTCAACAACAACCTCAACATTGATAAACACCAACAAATTCAACAACAACTTCAACTTTGAAAAACACCAACAAATTCAACAACAACCTCGACATTGAAAAACACCAACAAATTCAACAACATCCTCAACATTGAAAAACTACAACAACCTCAACATTGAAAAACACCAACAAATTCAACAATCACCTCAACATTGAAAAATAACAACAACCTCAACATTGAAAAACAACAACAACCTCAACATTGAAAAACACCAAGAAATTCAACAACAACTTCAACATTGAAAAACACGATCAAATTCAGCAACAACCTCGAAATTGAAAAACACCAACAAATCCAACAACAACCTCAACATTGAAAAACAACAACAACCTCAACATTGAAAAACACCAACAAATTCAAAAAACAACCTCAACATTGAAAAAGAACCACAACCTCAACATTGAAAAACACCAACAAATTCAACAACAACCTCAACATTTAAAAACACCAACAAATTCAACAACAACCTCAACATTGAAAAACAACAACAACCTCAACATTGAAAAACACCAACAAATTCACCAACAACCTCAACATTTAAAAACACCAACAAATTCAACAAGAACCTCAACATTGAAAAACAACAACAACCGCAACATTGAAAAACACCAACAAGTTCAACAAGAACCTCAACATTGAAAAACACCAACAAATTCAACAACAACCTCAACATTGAAAAACAACAACAACCTCAACATTGAAAAACACCAAGAAATTCAACAACTTCAACATTTAAAAATACCAACAAATTCAACAACAACCTCAACATTGAAAAACACCAACAAATTCAACAACAACCTCAACATTGAAAAATAACAACAACCTCAACATTGAAAAACACCAACAAATTCAACAACAACCTCAACATTGAAAAACAACAACAACCTCAACATTGAAAAATACCAACAAATGCAACAAGAACCTCAACATTTAAAAACAACAACAACCTCAACATTGAAAAACACCAATAAATTCAACAATAACCTCGACATTTAAAAACACCAACAAATTCAACAACAACCTCCACATTGAACAACAACAACAACCTCAACATTGAAAAACACCAACAAATTCAACAATAACCTCGACATTTAAAAACACCAACAAATTCAACAACAACCTCAACATTGAAAAACAACAACAACCGCAACATTGAAAAACACCAACAAGTTCAACAAGAACCTCAACATTGAAAAACACCAACAAATTCAACAACAACCTCAACATTGAAAAACAACAACAACCTCAACATTGAAAAACACCAAGAAATTCAACAACTTCAACATTGAAAAATACCAACAAATTCAACAACAACCTCAACATTGAAAAACACCAACAAATTCAACAACAACCTCAACATTGAAAAATAACAACAACCTCAACATTGAAAAACACCAACAAATTCAACAACAACCTCAACATTGAAAAACAACAACAACCTCAACATTGAAAAACGAAAACAAATTCAACAACAACCTCAACATTGAAAAACACCAACAAATTCAACAACAACCTCAACATTGAAAAACAACAACAACCGCAACATTGAAAAACACCAACAAGTTCAACAAGAACCTCAACATTGAAAAACACCAACAAATTCAACAACAACCTCAACATTGAAAAACAACAACAACCTCAACATTGAAAAACACCAAGAAATTCAACAACTTCAACATTGAAAAATACCAACAAATTCAACAACAACCTCAACATTGAAAAACACCAACAAATTCAACAACAACCTCAACATTGAAAAATAACAACAACCTCAACATTGAAAAACACCAACAAATTCAACAACAACCTCAACATTGAAAAACAACAACAACCTCAACATTGAAAAATACCAACAAATGCAACAAGAACCTCAACATTTAAAAACAACAACAACCTCAACATTGAAAAACACCAATAAATTCAACAATAACCTCGACATTTAAAAACACCAACAAATTCAACAACAACCTCAACATTGATAAACACCAACAAATTCAACAACAACATCAACTTTGAAAAAGACCAACAAATTCAAACAACAACCTCGACATTGAAAAACACCAACAAATTGAACAACAACCTCAACATTGAAAAACAACAACAACCTCAACATTGAAAAACACCAACAAATTCAACAACCTCAACATTTAAAAACACCAACAAATTCAACAATAACCTCAACATTGAAAAACAAGAACAACCTCAACATTGAAAAACACCAACAAATTCAACAACAACCTCAACATTGAAAAATAACAACAACCTCAACATTGAAAAACAACAACAACCTCAACATTGAAAAACACCAACAAATTCAACAATAATCTCAACATTGAAAAACAACAACAACCTCAACATTGAAAAACACCAACAAGTTCAACAACAAGCTCAACATTGAAAAACACCAACAAATTCAACAACAACCTCAACATTGAAAAACACCAAGAAATTCAACAACAACTTCAACATTGAAAAACACCAACAAATTCAACAACAACCTCAACATTGAAAAACACCAACAAATTCACCTACAACCTCAACATTGAAAAATAACAACAACCTCAACATTGGAAAACAACAACAACCTCAACATTGAAAAACACCAACAAATTCAACAACAACCTCAACATTGAAAAACAACAACAACCTCAACATAAAAAACACCAACAAATTCAACAACAACTTCAACATTGAAAAACACCAACAAATTCAACAACAAACTCGACATTGAAAAACACCAACAAATTCAACAACAACCTCAATATTGAAAAATAACAACAACCTCAACATTGAAAAACACCAACAAATTCAACAACAACCTCAACATTGAAAAACACCAACAAATTCAACAACAACCTCAACATTGAAAAAAAACAACAACCTCAACATTGAAAAACACCAACAAATTCAACAACAACCTCAACATTGAAAAAAAACAACAACCTCAACATTGAAAAACACCAACAAATTCAACAACAACCTCAACATTGAAAAACACCAACAAATTCAACAACAACCTCAACATTGAAAAACTACAACCACCTCAACATTGAAAAACACCAACAAATACAACAACCACCTCAACATTGAAAAACAACAACAACCTCAACATTGAAAAACACCAACAAATTCAACAACAACCTCAACATTGAAAACACCAACAAATTGAACAACAACCTCAACATTGAAAAACAACAACAACCTCAACATTGAAAAACAACAACAACCTCGAAATTGAAAAACACCAACACTTTCAACAACAACCTCAACATTCAAAAACAACAACAACCTCAACATTGAAAAACACCAATAAATTCAACAACAACTACAACACTGAAAAACACCAACAAATTCAACAACAACCTCGAAATTGAAAAACACCAACAAATTCAACAACAACCTCAACATTGAAAAACAACAACAACCTCAACATTGAAAAACACCAACAAATTCAACAACAACATGAACATTGAAAAACACCAACAAATTCAACATAAACCTCAACATTTAAAAACGAAAACAAATTCAACAACAACCTCAACATTGAAAAACACCAACAAATTCAACAACAACCTCAACATTGAAAAACACCAACAAATTCAACAACAACCTCAACATTGACAAACAACAACAACCTCAACATTGAAAAACACCAACAAATTCAACAACAACCTCAACATTGAAAAACAACAACAACCTCAACATTGAAAAACACCAACAAATTCAACAACAACCTCAAAATTGAAAAACACCAACAAATTCAACAACAACCTCAGCATTGAAAAACAACAACAACCTCAACATTGAAAAACACGAACAAATTCAACAACAACCTCAACATTGAAAAACACCAACAAATTCAACAATCACCTCAACATTGAAAAATAACAACAACCTCAACATAGAAAAACAACAACAACCTCCACATAAAAACACCAACAAATTCAACAACAACCTCAACATTGAAAAACAACAACAACCTCAACATTGAAAAACTCCAACAAATTCAACAACAACCTCAACATTGAAAAACAACAACAACCTCAACATTGAAAAACACCAACAAATACAACAACAACCTCAACAGAGAAAAACAACAACAGCCTCAACATTGAAAAACACCAACAAATTCAACAATCACCTCAACATTGAAAAATAACAACAACCTCAACATTGAAAAACAACAACAACATCAACATTGAAAAACACCAAGAAATTCAACAACAACTTCAACTTTGAAAAACACCATCAAATTCAGCAACAACCTCGAAATTGAAAAACACCAACAAATTCAACAACAACCTCAACATTGAAAAACAACAACAACCTCAACATTGAAAAACACCAACAAATTCAACAACAACCTCAACATTGAAAAACAACAACAACCTCAACATTGAAAAACACCAACAAATTCAACAACAACCTCAACATTTAAAAACACCAACAAATTCAACAACAACCTCAACATTGAAAAACAACAACAACCTCAACATTGAAAAACACCAACAAATTCACCAACAACCTCAACATAGAAAAACAACAACAACCTCAACATAAAAAACACCAACAAATTCAACAACAACCTCCACATTGAAAAACACCAACAAATTCAACAACAAACTCAACATTGAAAAACAACAACAACCTCAACATTGAAAAACACCAACAAATTCAACAACAACCTCAACATTTAAAAACATCAACAAATTCAACAATAACCTCAACATTGAAAAACAACAACAACCTCAACATTGAAAAACAACAACAAGTTCAACAACAAGCTCAACATTGAAAAACACCAACAAATTCAACAACAACCTCAACATTGAAAAACACCAAGAAATTCAACAACAACTTCAACATTGAAAAACACCAACAAATTCAACAACAACCTCAACATTGAAAAACACCAACAAATTCACCAACAACCTCAACATTGAAAAATAACAACAACCTCAACATTGGAAAACAACAACAACCTCAACATTGAAAAATACCAACAAATTCAACAACAACCTCAACATTGAAAAACAACAACAACCTCAACATAAAAAACACCAACAAATTCAACAACAACTTCAACATTGAAAAACACCAACAAATTCAACAACAAACTCGACATTGAAAAACACCAACAAATTCAACAACAACCTCAATATTGAAAAATAACAACAACCTCAACATTGAAAAACACCAACAAATTCAACAACAACCTCAACATTGAAAAACACCAACAAATTCAACAACAACCTCAACATTGAAAAAAAACAACAACCTCAACATTGAAAAACACCAACAAATTCAACAACAACCTCAACATTTAAAAACACCAACAAATTCAACAACAACCTCAACATTGAAAAACACCAACAAATTCAACAACAACCTCAACATTGAAAAACTACAACCACCTCAACATTGAAAAACACCAACAAATACAACAACCACCTCAACATTGAAAAACAACAACAACCTCAACATTGAAAAACACCAACAAATTCAACAACAACCTCAACATTGAAAACACCAACAAATTGAACAACAACCTCAACATTGAAAAACAACAACAACCTCAACATTGAAAAACAACAACAACCTCGAAATTGAAAAACACCAACACTTTCAACAACAACCTCAACATTCAAAAACAACAACAACCTCAACATTGAAAAACACCAATAAATTCAACAACAACTACAACACTGAAAAACACCAACAAATTCAACAACAACCTCGAAATTGAAAAACACCAACAAATTCAACAACAACCTCAACATTGAAAAACAACAACAACCTCAACATTGAAAAACACCAACAAATTCAACAACAACATGAACATTGAAAAACACCAACAAATTCAACATAAACCTCAACATTTAAAAACGAAAACAAATTCAACAACAACCTCAACATTGAAAAACACCAACAAATTCAACAACAACCTCAACATTGAAAAACACCAACAAATTCAACAACAACCTCAACATTGAAAAACAACAACAACCTCAACATTGAAAAACACCAACAAATTCAACAACAACCTCAACATTGAAAAACAACAACAACCTCAACATTGAAAAACACCAACAGATTCAACAACCTCAAAATTGAAAAACACCAACAAATTCAACAACAACCTCAGCATTGAAAAACAACAACAACCTCAACATTGAAAAACACGAACAAATTCAACAACAACCTCAACATTGAAAAACACCAACAAATTCAACAATCACCTCAACATTGAAAAATAACAACAACCTCAACATAGAAAAACAACAACAACCTCCACATAAAAACACCAACAAATTCAACAACAACCTCAACATTGAAAAACAACAACAACCTCAACATTGAAAAACTCCAACAAATTCAACAACAACCTCAACATTGAAAAACAACAACAACCTCAACATTGAAAAACACCAACAAATACAACAACAACCTCAACAGAGAAAAACAACAACAACCTCAACATTGAAAAACACCAACAAATTCAACAATCACCTCAACATTGAAAAATAACAACAACCTCAACATTGAAAAACAACAACATCCTCAACATTGAAAAACACCAAGAAATTCAACAACAACTTCAACTTTGAAAAACACCATCAAATTCAGCAACAACCTCGAAATTGAAAAACACCAACAAATTCAACAACAACCTCAACATTGAAAAACAACAACAACCTCAACATTGAAAAACACCAACAAATTCAACAACAACCTCAACATTGAAAAACAACAACAACCTCAACATTGAAAAACACCAACAAATTCAACAACAACCTCAACATTTAAAAACACCAACAAATTCAACAACAACCTCAACATTGAAAAACAACAACAACCTCAACATTGAAAAACACCAACAAATTCACCAACAACCTCAACATAGAAAAACAACAACAACCTCAACATAAAAAACACCAACAAATTCAACAACAACCTCCACATTGAAAAACACCAACAAATTCAACAACAAACTCAACATTGAAAAACAACAACAACCTCAACATTGAAAAACACCAACAAATTCAACAACAACCTCAACATTTAAAAACATCAACAAATTCAACAATAACCTCAACATTGAAAAACAACAACAACCTCAACATTGAAAAACACCAACAAGTTCAACAACAAGCTCAACATTGAAAAACACCAACAAATTCAACAACAACCTCAACATTGAAAAACACCAAGAAATTCAACAACAACTTCAACATTGAAAAACACCAACAAATTCAACAACAACCTCAACATTGAAAAACACCAACAAATTCACCAACAACCTCAACATTGAAAAATAACAACAACCTCAACATTGGAAAACAACAACAACCTCAACATTGAAAAACACCAACAAATTCAACAACAACCTCAACATTGAAAAACAACAACAACCTCAACATAAAAAACACCAACAAATTCAACAACAACTTCAACATTGAAAAACACCAACAAATTCAACAACAAACTCGACATTGAAAAACACCAACAAATTCAACAACAACCTCAATATTGAAAAATAACAACAACCTCAACATTGAAAAACACCAACAAATTCAACAACAACCTCAACATTGAAAAACACCAACAAATTCAACAACAACCTCAACATTGAAAAAAAACAACAACCTCAACATTGAAAAACACCAACAAATTCAACAACAACCTCAACATTTAAAAACACCAACAAATTCAACAACAACCTCAACATTGAAAAACACCAACAAATTCAACAACAACCTCAACATTGAAAAACTACAACCACCTCAACATTGAAAAACACCAACAAATACAACAACCACCTCAACATTGAAAAACAACAACAACCTCAACATTGAAAAACACCAACAAATTCAACAACAACCTCAACATTGAAAAACACCAACAAATTCACCAACAACCTCAACATTGAAAAATAACAACAACCTCAACATTGGAAAACAACAACAACCTCAACATTGAAAAACACCAACAAATTCAACAACAACCTCAACATTGAAAAACAACAACAACCTCAACATAAAAAACACCAACAAATTCAACAACAACTTCAACATTGAAAAACACCAACAAATTCAACAACAAACTCGACATTGAAAAACACCAACAAATTCAACAACAACCTCAATATTGAAAAATAACAACAACCTCAACATTGAAAAACAACAACAACCTCAACATTGAAAAACAACAACAACCTCGAAATTGAAAAACACCAACACTTTCAACAACAACCTCAACATTCAAAAACAACAACAACCTCAACATTGAAAAACACCAATAAATTCAACAACAACTACAACACTGAAAAACACCAACAAATTCAACAACAACCTCGAAATTGAAAAACACCAACAAATTCAACAACAACCTCAACATTGAAAAACAACAACAACCTCAACATTGAAAAACACCAACAAATTCAACAACAACATGAACATTGATAAACACCAACAAATTCAACATAAACCTCAACATTTAAAAACGAACACAAATTCAACAACAACCTCAACATTGAAAAACACCAACAAATTCAACAACAACCTCAACATTGAAAAACACCAACAAATTCAACAACAACCTCAACATTGAAAAACAACAACAACCTCAACATTGAAAAACACCAACAAATTCAACAACAACCTCAACATTGAAAAACAACAACAACCTCAACATTGAAAAACACCAACAAATTCAACAACAACCTCAAAATTGAAAAACACCAACAAATTCAACAACAGCCTCAGCATTGAAAAACAACAACAACCTCAACATTGAAAAACACGAACAAATTCAACAACAACCTCAACATTGAAAAACACCAACAAATTCAACAATCACCTCAACATTGAAAAATAACAACAACCTCAACATAGAAAAACAACAACAACCTCCACATAAAAACACCAACAAATTCAACAACAACCTCAACATTGAAAAACAACAACAACCTCAACATTGAAAAACTCCAACAAATTCAACAACAACCTCAACATTGAAAACACCAACAAATTCAACAAGAACCTCAACATTGAAAAACAACAACAACCTCAACATTGAAAAACACCAACAAGTTCAACAACAACCTCAACATTGAAAAACACCAACAAATTCAACAACAACCTCAACATTGAAAAATAACAACAACCTCAACATTGAAAAACAACAACCTCAACATTGAAAAACACCAACAAATTCAACAACAACCTCAACATTGATAAACACCAACAAATTCAACAACAACTTCAACTTTGAAAAACACCAACAAATTCAACAACAACCTCGACATTGAAAAACACCAACAAATTCAACAACAACCTCAACATTGAAAAACTACAACAACCTCAACATTGAAAACCACCAACAAATTCAACAACAACCTCAACATTTAAAAACACCAACAAATTCAACAACAACCTCAACACTGAAAAACAACAACAACCTCAACATTGAAAAACACCAACAAATTCAACAACAACCTCAACATTGAAAAACAACAACAAATTCAACAACAACCTCAGCATTGAAAAACAACAACAACCTCAACATTGAAAAACACGAACAAATTCAACAACAACCTCAACATTGAAAAACAACAACAACCGCAACATTGAAAAACACCAACAAATTCAACAACAACCTCAACATTGAAAAACAACAACAAATTCAACAACAACCTCAACATTGAAAAACAACAACAACCTCAACATTGAAAAACACCAACAAATACAACAACAACCTCAACAGAGAAAAACAACAACAACCTCAACATTGAAAAACACCAACAAATTCAACAATCACCTCAACATTGAAAAATAACAACAACCTCAACATTGAAAAACAACAACAACCTCAACATTGAAAAACACCAAGAAATTCAACAACAACTTCAACTTTGAAAAACACCATCAAATTCAGCAACAACCTCGAAATTGAAAAACACCAACAAATTCAACAACAACCTCAACATTGAAAAACAACAACAACCTCAACATTGAAAAACACCAACAAATTCAACAACAACCTCAACATTGAAAAACAACAACAACCTCAACATTGAAAAACACCAACAAATTCAACAACAACCTCAACATTTAAAAACAACAACAACCTCAACATAAAAAACACCAACAAATTCAACAACAACCTCCACATTGAAAAACACCAACAAATTCAACAACAACCTCAACATTGAAAAACAACAACAACCTCAACATTGAAAAACACCAACAAATTCAACAACAACCTCAACATTTAAAAACACCAACAAATTCAACAATAACCTCAACATTGAAAAACAACAACAACCTCAACATTGAAAAACACCAACAAGTTCAACAACAACCTCAACATTGAAAAACACCAACAAATTCAACAACAACCTCAACATTGAAAAACAACAACAACCTCAACATTGAAAAACACCAAGAAATTCAAGAACAACTTCAACATTGAAAAAGACCAACAAATTCAACAACAACCTCAACATTGAAAAACACCAACAAATTCAACAACAACCTCAACATTGAAAAATAACAACAACCTCAACATTGAAAAACAACAACAACCTCAACATTGAAAAACACCATCAAATTCAACAACAACCTCAACATTGAAAAACAACAAGAACCTCAACATAAAAAACACCAACAAATTCAACAACAACTTCAACATTGAAAAACACCAACAAATTCAACAACAAACTCGACATTGAAAAACACCAACAAATTCAACAACAACCTCAATATTGAAAAATAACAACAACCTCAACATTGAAAAACACCAACAAATTCAACAACAACCTCAACATTGAAAAACACCAACAAATTCAACAACAACCTCAACATTGAAAAAAAACAACAACCTCAACATTGAAAAACACCAACAAATTCAACAACAACCTCAACATTTAAAAACACCAACAAATTCAACAACAACCTCAACATTGAAAAACACCAACAAATTCAACAACAACTTCAACATTGAAAAACACCAACAAATTCAACAACAACCTCGACATTGAAAAACACCAACAAATTCAACAACAACCTCAACATTGAAAAACTACAACCACCTCAACATTGAAAAACACCAACAAATACAACAACCACCTCAACATTGAAAAACAACAACAACCTCAACATTGAAAAACACCAACAAATTCAACAACAACCTCAACATTGAAAACACCAACAAATTGAACAACAACCTCAACATTGAAAAACAACAACAACCTCAACATTGAAAAACAACAACAACCTCGAAATTGAAAAACACCAACACTTTCAACAACAACCTCAACATTCAAAAACAACAACAACCTCAACATTGAAAAACACCAATAAATTCAACAACAACTACAACACTGAAAAACACCAACAAATTCAACAACAACCTCAACATTGAAAAACAACAACAACCTCAACATTGAAAAACACCAACAAATTCAACAACAACATGAACATTGAAAAACACCAACAAATTCAACATAAACCTCAACATTTAAAAACGAAAACAAATTCAACAACAACCTCAACATTGAAAAACACCAACAAATTCAACAACAACCTCAACATTGAAAAACACCAACAAATTCAACAACAACCTCAACATTGAAAAACAACAACAACCTCAACATTGAAAAACACCAACAAATTCAACAACAACCTCAACATTGAAAAACAACAACAACCTCAACATTGAAAAACACCAACAGATTCAACAACCTCAAAATTGAAAAACACCAACAAATTCAACAACAACCTCAGCATTGAAAAACAACAACAACCTCAACATTGAAAAACACGAACAAATTCAACAACAACCTCAACATTGAAAAACACCAACAAATTCAACAACAACCTCAACATTGAAAAACAACAACAACCTCAACATTGAAAAACACCAAGAAATTCAAGAACAACTTCAACATTGAAAAAGACCAACAAATTCAACAACAACCTCAACATTGAAAAACACCAACAAATTCAACAACAACCTCAACATTGAAAAATAACAACAACCTCAACATTGAAAAACAACAACAACCTCAACATTGAAAAACACCATCAAATTCAACAACAACCTCAACATTGAAAAACAACAAGAACCTCAACATAAAAAACACCAACAAATTCAACAACAACTTCAACATTGAAAAACACCAACAAATTCAACAACAAACTCGACATTGAAAAACACCAACAAATTCAACAACAACCTCAATATTGAAAAATAACAACAACCTCAACATTGAAAAACACCAACAAATTCAACAACAACCTCAACATTGAAAAACACCAACAAATTCAACAACAACCTCAACATTGAAAAAAAACAACAACCTCAACATTGAAAAACACCAACAAATTCAACAACAACCTCAACATTTAAAAACACCAACAAATTCAACAACAACCTCAACATTGAAAAACACCAACAAATTCAACAACAACTTCAACATTGAAAAACACCAACAAATTCAACAACAACCTCGACATTGAAAAACACCAACAAATTCAACAACAACCTCAACATTGAAAAACTACAACCACCTCAACATTGAAAAACACCAACAAATACAACAACCACCTCAACATTGAAAAACAACAACAACCTCAACATTGAAAAACACCAACAAATTCAACAACAACCTCAACATTGAAAACACCAACAAATTGAACAACAACCTCAACATTGAAAAACAACAACAACCTCAACATTGAAAAACAACAACAACCTCGAAATTGAAAAACACCAACACTTTCAACAACAACCTCAACATTCAAAAACAACAACAACCTCAACATTGAAAAACACCAATAAATTCAACAACAACTACAACACTGAAAAACACCAACAAATTCAACAACAACCTCAACATTGAAAAACAACAACAACCTCAACATTGAAAAACACCAACAAATTCAACAACAACATGAACATTGAAAAACACCAACAAATTCAACATAAACCTCAACATTTAAAAACGAAAACAAATTCAACAACAACCTCAACATTGAAAAACACCAACAAATTCAACAACAACCTCAACATTGAAAAACACCAACAAATTCAACAACAACCTCAACATTGAAAAACAACAACAACCTCAACATTGAAAAACACCAACAAATTCAACAACAACCTCAACATTGAAAAACAACAACAACCTCAACATTGAAAAACACCAACAAATTCAACAACAACCTCAAAATTGAAAAACACCAACAAATTCAACAACAACCTCAGCATTGAAAAACAACAACAACCTCAACATTGAAAAACACGAACAAATTCAACAGCAACCTCAACATTGAAAAACAACAACAACCTCAACATTGAAAAACTCCAACAAATTGAACAACAACCTCAACATTTAAAAACACCAACAAATTCAACAAGAACCTCAACATTAAAAAACAACAACAACCTCAACATTGAAAAACACCAACAAGTTCAACAACAACCTCAACATTGAAAAACACCAACAAATTCAACAACAACCTCAACATTGAAAAATAACAACAACCTCAACATTGAAAAACCACAACCTCAACATTGAAAAACACCAACAAATTCAACAACAACCTCAACATTGATAAACACCAACAAATTCAACAACAACTTCAACTTTGAAAAACACCAACAAATTCAACAACAACCTCGACATTGAAAAACACCAACATATTCAACAACAACCTCAACATTGAAAAACTACAACAACCTCAACATTGAAAAACACCAACAAATTCAACAGTCACCTCAACATTGAAAAATAACAACAACCTCAACATTGAAAAACAACAACCTCAACATTGAAAAACACCAACAAATGCAACAAACAACCTCAACATTGAAAAACAACAACAACCTCAACATTGAAAAACACCAAGAAATTCAACAACAACTTCAACATTGAAAAACACCATCAAATTCAGCAACAACCTCGAAATTGAAAAACACCAACAAATTCAACAACAACCTCAACATTGAAAAACAACAACAACCTCAACATTGAAAAACACCAACAAATTCAACAACAACCTCAACATTGAAAAACAACAACAACCTCAACATTGAAAAACACCAACAAATTCAACAACAACTACAACACTGAAAAACACCAACAAATTCAACAACAACCTCGAAATTGAAAAACACCAACAAATTCAACAACAACCTCAGCATTGAAAAACAACAACAACCTCAACATTGAAAAACACCAACAAATTCAACAACAACCTCAACATTGAAAAACACCAACAAATTCAACAATCACCTCAACATTGAAAAATAACAACAACCTCAACAGAGAAAAACAACAACAACCTCCACATAAAAACACCAACAAATTCAACAACAACCTCAACATTGAAAAACAACAACAACCTCAACATTGAAAAACTCCAACAAATTCAACAACAACCTCAACATTTAAAAACACCAACAAATTCAACAAGAACCTCAACATTGAAAAACAACAACAACCTCAACATTGAAAAACACCAACAAGTTCAACAACAACCTCAACATTGAAAAACACCAACAAATTCAACAACAATATCAACATTGAAAAATAACAACAACCTCAACATTGAAAAACAACAACTTCAACTTTGAAAAACACCAACAAATTCAACAACAACCTCGACATTGAAAAACACCAACAAATTCAACAACAACCTCAACATTGAAAAACTACAACAACCTCAACATTGAAAAACACCAAAAAATTCAACAATCACCTCAACATTGAAAAATAACAACAACCTCAACATTGAAAAACAACAACAACCTCAACATTGAAAAACAGCAACAAATGCAACAACAACCTCAACATTGAAAAACAACAACAACCTCAACATTGAAAAACACCAAGAAATTCAACAACAACTTCAACATTGAAAAACACCATCAAATTCAGCAACAACCTAGAAATAGAAAAACACCAACAAATTCAACAACAACCTCAACATTGAAAAACAACAACAACCTCAACATTGAAAAACACCAACAAATTCAACAACAACCTCAACATTTAAAAACACCAACAAATTCAACAACAACCCCAACATTGAAAAACAACAACAACCTCAACATTGAAAAACACCAACAAATTCACCAACAACCTCAACATAGAAAAACAACAACAACCTCAACATAAAAACACCAACAAATTCAACAACAACCTCAACATTGAAAAACAACAACAACCTCAACATTGAAAAACACCAACAAATTCAACAACAACCTCAACATTTAAAAACACCAACAAATTCAACAAGAACCTCAACATTGAAAAACAACAACAACCTCAACATTGAAAAACACCAACAAGTTCAACAACAACCTCAACATTGAAAAACACCAACAAATTCAACAACAACCTCAACATTGAAAAATAACAACAACCTCAACATTGAAAAACAACAACCTCAACATTGAAAAACACCAACAAATTCAACAACAACCTCAACATTGAAAAACAACAACAACCTCAACATTGAAAAACACCAAGAAATTCAACAACTTCAACAGTGAAAAACACCAACAAATTCAACAACAACCTCAACATTGAAAAACACCAACAAATTCAACAAAAACCTCAACATTGAAAAACAGCAACAACCTCAACATTGAAAAACACCAACAAATGCAACAACAACCTCAACATTGAAAAACAACAACAACCTCAACATTGAAAAACACCAAGAAATTCAACAATAACCTCGACATTTAAAAACACCAACAAATTCAACAACAACCTCCACATTGAACAACAACAACCTCAACATTGAAAAACACCAACAAATTCAACAACAACCTTAACATTTAAAAACACCAACAATTTCAACAACAACCTCAACATTGATAAACACCAACAAATTCAACAACAACATCAACTTTGAAAAACACCAATAAATTCAACAACAACCTCGACATTGAAAAACACCAACAAATTCAACAACAACCTCAACATTGAAAAACTACAACAACCTCAACATTGAAAAACACCAACAAATACAACAACAACCTCAACAGTGAAAAACAACAACAACCTCAACATTTAAAAACACCAACAAATTCAAAAATCACCTCAACATTGAAAAATAACAACAACCTCAACAATGAAAAACAACAACAACCTCAACATTGAAAAACACCAACAAATTCAACAACAACCTCAACATTGAAAAACAACAACAACCTCAACATTGAAAAACACCAAGAAATTCAACAACAACTTCAACATTGAAAAACACCATCAAATTCAGCAACAACCTCGAAATTGAAAAACACCAACAAATTCAACAACAACCTCAACATTGAAAAACAACAACAACCTCAACATTGAAAAACATCAACAAATTCAACAACAACCTCAACATTGAAAAACAACAACAACCTCAACATTGAAAAACACCAACAAATTCAACAACAACCTCAACATTTAAAAACACCAACAAATTCAACAACAACCTCAACATTGAAAAACAACAACAACCTCAACATTGAAAAACACCAACAAATTCACAAACAACCTCAACATAGAAAAACAACAACAACCTCAACATAAAAAACACCAACAAATTCAACAACAACCTCAACATTGAAAAACACCAACAAATTCAACAACAACCTCAACATTGAAAAATAACAACAACCTCAACATTTAAAAACAACAACAACCTCAACATTGAAAAACACCAACAAATTCACCAACAACCTCAACATAGAAAAACAACAGCAACCTCAACATAAAAACACCAACAAATTCAACAACAACCTCAACATTGAAAAACAACAACAACCTCAACATTGAAAAACACCAACAAATTCAACAACAACCTCAACATTCAAAAACACCAACAAATTCAACAAGAACCTCAACATTGAAAAACAACAACAACCTCAACATTGAAAAACACCAACAAGTTCAACAACAACCTCAACATTGAAAAACACCAACAAATTCAACAACAACCTCAACATTGAAAAATAACAACAACCTCAACATTGAAAAACAACAACCTCAACATTGAAAAACACCAACAAATTCAACAACAACCTCAACATTGAAAAACAACAACAACCTCAACATTGAAAAACACCAAGAAATTCAACAACAACTTCAACAGTGAAAAACACCAACAAATTCAACAACAACCTCAACATTGAAAAACACCAACAAATTCAACAAAAACCTCAACATTGAAAAACAGCAACAACCTCAACATTGAAAAACACCAACGAATGCAACAACAACCTCAACATTGAAAAACAACAACAACCTCAACATTGAAAAACACCAAGAAATTCAACAATAACCTCGACATTGAAAAACACCAACAAATTCAACAACAACCTTAACATTTAAAAACACCAACAAATTCAACAACATCAACTTTGAAAAACACCAACAAATTCAACAACAACCTCGACATTGAAAAACACCAACAAATTCAACAACAACCTCAACATTGAAAAACTACAACAACCTCAACATTGAAAAACACCAACAAATACAACAACAATCTCAACAGTGAAAAACAACAACAACCTCAACATTGAAAAACACCAACAAATTCAACAATCACCTCAACATTGAAAAATAACAACAACCTCAACATTGAAACACAACAACAACCTCAACATTGAAAAACACCAACAAATTCAACAACAACCTCAACATTGAAAAACAACAACAACCTCAACATTGAAAAACACCAATAAATTCAACAACAACTTCAACATTGAAAAATATCATCAAATTCAGCAACAACCTCGAAATTGAAAAACACCAACAAATTCAACAACAACCTCAACATTGAAAAACAACAACAACCTCAACATTGAAAAACATCAACAAATTCAACAACAACCTCAACATTGAAAAACAACAACAACCTCAACATTGAAAAACACCAACAAATTCAACAACAACCTCAACATTTAAAAACACCAACAAATTCAACAACAACCTCAACATTGAAAAACAACAACAACCTCAACATTGAAAAACACCAACAAATTCACAAACAACCTCAACATAGAAAAACAACAACAACCTCAACATAAAAAACACCAACAAATTCAACAACAACCTCAACATTGAAAAACACCAACAAATTCAACAACAACCTCAACATTGAAAAATAACAACAACCTCAACATTGAAAAACAACAACAACCTCAACATTGAAAAACACCAACAAATTCAACAACAACCTCAACATTGAAAAACAACAACAACCTCAACAATGAAAAACACCAACAAATTCAACAACAACCTCAACATTTAAAAACACCAACAAATTCAACAACAACCTCAACATTGAAAAACACCAACAAATTCAACAACAACTTCAACATTGAAAAACACCAACAAATTCAACAACAACCTCGACATTGAAAAACACCAACAAATTCAACAACAACCTCAACATTGAAAAACTACTACAACCTCAACATTGAAAAACACCAACAAATACAACAACAACCTCAACATTGAAAAACAACAAGAACCTCAACATTGAAAAACACCAACAAATTCAACAACAACCTCAACATTGAAAACACCAACAAATTGAACAACAACCTCAACATTGAAAAACAACAACAACCTCAACATTGAAAAACAACAACAACCTCGAAATTGAAAAACACCAACAAATTCAACAACAACCTCAACATTGAAAAACAACTACAACCTCAACATTGAAAAACACCAACAAATTCAACAACAACTTTCACATTGAAAAACACCAACAAATTCAACAACAACCTCGAAATTGAAAAACACCAACAAATTCAACAACAACCTCAACATTGAAAAACAACAACAACCTCAACATTGAAAAACACCAACAAATTCAACATAAACCTCAACATTTAAAAACGAAAACAAATTCAACAACAACCTCAACATTGAAAAACACCAACAAATTCAACATTATCCTCAACATTGAAAAACAACAACAACCTTAACATTGAAAAACACCAACAAATTCAACAACAACCTCAACATTGAAAAACACCAACAAATTCAACAACAACCTCAACATTGAAAAACAACAACAACCTCAACATTGAAAAACACCAACAAATTCAACAACAACCTCAACATTGAAAAACAACAACAACCTCAACATTGAAAAACACCAACAAATTCAACAACAACCTCAACATTGAAAAACACCAACAAATTCAACAACAACGTCAGCATTGAAAAACAACAACAACCTCAACATTGAAAAACACCAACAAATTCAACAACAACCTCAACATTGAAAAACCCCAACAAATTCAACAATCACCTCAACATTGAAAAATAACAACAACCTCAACATTGAAAAACAACAACAACTTCAACATTGAAAAACACCAAGAAATTCAACAACAACCTCGACATTTAAAAAAACCAACAAATTCAACAACAACCTCCACATTGAACAACAACAACAACCTCAACATTGAAAAACACCAACAAATTCAACAACAACCTTAACATTTAAAAACACCAACAAATTCAACAACAACCTCAACATTGATAACCACCAACAAATTCAACAACAACTTCAACTTTGAAAAACACCAACAAATTCAACAACAACCTCGATATTGAAAAACACCAACAAATTCAACAATCACCTCAACATTGAAAAATAACAACAACCTCAACATTGAAAAACAACAAGAACCTCAACATTGAAAAACACCAACAAATTCAACAACAACCTCAACATTGAAAACACCAACAAATTGAACAACAACCTCAACATTGAAAAACAACAACAACCTCAACATTGAAAAACAACAACAACCTCGAAATTGAAAAACACCAACAAATTCAACAACAACCTCAACATTGAAAAACAACTACAACCTCAACATTGAAAAACACCAACAAATTCAACAACAACTTTCACATTGAAAAACACCAACAAATTCAACAACAACCTCGAAATTGAAAAACACCAACAAATTCAACAACAACCTCAACATTGAAAAACAACAACAACCTCAACATTGAAAAACACCAACAAATTCAACAACAACTACAACACTGAAAAACACCAACAAATTCAACAACAACCTCGAAATTGAAAAACACCAACAAATTCAACAACAACCTCAGCATTGAAAAACAACAACAACCTCAACATTGAAAAACACCAACAAATTCAACAACAACCTCAACATTGAAAAACACCAACAAATTCAACAATCACCTCAACATTGAAAAATAACAACAACCTCAACAGAGAAAAACAACAACAACCTCCACATAAAAACACCAACAAATTCAACAACAACCTCAACATTGAAAAACAACAACAACCTCAACATTGAAAAACTCCAACAAATTCAACAACAACCTCAACATTTAAAAACACCAACAAATTCAACAAGAACCTCAACATTGAAAAACAACAACAACCTCAACATTGAAAAACACCAACAAGTTCAACAACAACCTCAACATTGAAAAACACCAACAAATTCAACAACAATATCAACATTGAAAAATAACAACAACCTCAACATTGAAAAACAACAACTTCAACTTTGAAAAACACCAACAAATTCAACAACAACCTCGACATTGAAAAACACCAACAAATTCAACAACAACCTCAACATTGAAAAACTACAACAACCTCAACATTGAAAAACACCAAAAAATTCAACAATCACCTCAACATTGAAAAATAACAACAACCTCAACATTGAAAAACAACAACAACCTCAACATTGAAAAACAGCAACAAATGCAACAACAACCTCAACATTGAAAAACAACAACAACCTCAACATTGAAAAACACCAAGAAATTCAACAACAACTTCAACATTGAAAAACACCATCAAATTCAGCAACAACCTAGAAATAGAAAAACACCAACAAATTCAACAACAACCTCAACATTGAAAAACAACAACAACCTCAACATTGAAAAACACCAACAAATTCAACAACAACCTCAACATTTAAAAACACCAACAAATTCAACAACAACCCCAACATTGAAAAACAACAACAACCTCAACATTGAAAAACACCAACAAATTCACCAACAACCTCAACATAGAAAAACAACAACAACCTCAACATAAAAACACCAACAAATTCAACAACAACCTCAACATTGAAAAACAACAACAACCTCAACATTGAAAAACACCAACAAATTCAACAACAACCTCAACATTTAAAAACACCAACAAATTCAACAAGAACCTCAACATTGAAAAACAACAACAACCTCAACATTGAAAAACACCAACAAGTTCAACAACAACCTCAACATTGAAAAACACCAACAAATTCAACAACAACCTCAACATTGAAAAATAACAACAGCCTCAACATTGAAAAACAACAACCTCAACATTGAAAAACACCAACAAATTCAACAACAACCTCAACATTGAAAAACAACAACAACCTCAACATTGAAAAACACCAAGAAATTCAACAACTTCAACAGTGAAAAACACCAACAAATTCAACAACAACCTCAACATTGAAAAACACCAACAAATTCAACAAAAACCTCAACATTGAAAAACAGCAACAACCTCAACATTGAAAAACACCAACAAATGCAACAACAACCTCAACATTGAAAAACAACAACAACCTCAACATTGAAAAACACCAAGAAATTCAACAATAACCTCGACATTTAAAAACACCAACAAATTCAACAACAACCTCCACATTGAACAACAACAACCTCAACATTGAAAAACACCAACAAATTCAACAACAACCTTAACATTTAAAAACACCAACAATTTCAACAACAACCTCAACATTGATAAACACCAACAAATTCAACAACAACATCAACTTTGAAAAACACCAATAAATTCAACAACAACCTCGACATTGAAAAACACCAACAAATTCAACAACAACCTCAACATTGAAAAACTACAACAACCTCAACATTGAAAAACACCAACAAATACAACAACAACCTCAACAGTGAAAAACAACAACAACCTCAACATTTAAAAACACCAACAAATTCAAAAATCACCTCAACATTGAAAAATAACAACAACCTCAACAATGAAAAACAACAACAACCTCAACATTGAAAAACACCAACAAATTCAACAACAACCTCAACATTGAAAAACAACAACAACCTCAACATTGAAAAACACCAAGAAATTCAACAACAACTTCAACATTGAAAAACACCATCAAATTCAGCAACAACCTCGAAATTGAAAAACACCAACAAATTCAACAACAACCTCAACATTGAAAAACAACAACAACCTCAACATTGAAAAACATCAACAAATTCAACAACAACCTCAACATTGAAAAACAACAACAACCTCAACATTGAAAAACACCAACAAATTCAACAACAACCTCAACATTTAAAAACACCAACAAATTCAACAACAACCTCAACATTGAAAAACAACAACAACCTCAACATTGAAAAACACCAACAAATTCACAAACAACCTCAACATAGAAAAACAACAACAACCTCAACATAAAAAACACCAACAAATTCAACAACAACCTCAACATTGAAAAACACCAACAAATTCAACAACAACCTCAACATTGAAAAATAACAACAACCTCAACATTTAAAAACAACAACAACCTCAACATTGAAAAACACCAACAAATTCACCAACAACCTCAACATAGAAAAACAACAGCAACCTCAACATAAAAACACCAACAAATTCAACAACAACCTCAACATTGAAAAACAACAACAACCTCAACATTGAAAAACACCAACAAATTCAACAACAACCTCAACATTCAAAAACACCAACAAATTCAACAAGAACCTCAACATTGAAAAACAACAACAACCTCAACATTGAAAAACACCAACAAGTTCAACAACAACCTCAACATTGAAAAACACCAACAAATTCAACAACAACCTCAACATTGAAAAATAACAACAACCTCAACATTGAAAAACAACAACCTCAACATTGAAAAACACCAACAAATTCAACAACAACCTCAACATTGAAAAACAACAACAACCTCAACATTGAAAAACACCAAGAAATTCAACAACAACTTCAACAGTGAAAAACACCAACAAATTCAACAACAACCTCAACATTGAAAAACACCAACAAATTCAACAAAAACCTCAACATTGAAAAACAGCAACAACCTCAACATTGAAAAACACCAACGAATGCAACAACAACCTCAACATTGAAAAACAACAACAACCTCAACATTGAAAAACACCAAGAAATTCAACAATAACCTCGACATTGAAAAACACCAACAAATTCAACAACAACCTTAACATTTAAAAACACCAACAAATTCAACAACATCAACTTTGAAAAACACCAACAAATTCAACAACAACCTCGACATTGAAAAACACCAACAAATTCAACAACAACCTCAACATTGAAAAACTACAACAACCTCAACATTGAAAAACACCAACAAATACAACAACAATCTCAACAGTGAAAAACAACAACAACCTCAACATTGAAAAACACCAACAAATTCAACAATCACCTCAACATTGAAAAATAACAACAACCTCAACATTGAAACACAACAACAACCTCAACATTGAAAAACACCAACAAATTCAACAACAACCTCAACATTGAAAAACAACAACAACCTCAACATTGAAAAACACCAATAAATTCAACAACAACTTCAACATTGAAAAATATCATCAAATTCAGCAACAACCTCGAAATTGAAAAACACCAACAAATTCAACAACAACCTCAACATTGAAAAACAACAACAACCTCAACATTGAAAAACATCAACAAATTCAACAACAACCTCAACATTGAAAAACAACAACAACCTCAACATTGAAAAACACCAACAAATTCAACAACAACCTCAACATTTAAAAACACCAACAAATTCAACAACAACCTCAACATTGAAAAACAACAACAACCTCAACATTGAAAAACACCAACAAATTCACAAACAACCTCAACATAGAAAAACAACAACAACCTCAACATAAAAAACACCAACAAATTCAACAACAACCTCAACATTGAAAAACACCAACAAATTCAACAACAACCTCAACATTGAAAAATAACAACAACCTCAACATTGAAAAACAACAACAACCTCAACATTGAAAAACACCAACAAATTCAACAACAACCTCAACATTGAAAAACAACAACAACCTCAACAATGAAAAACACCAACAAATTCAACAACAACCTCAACATTTAAAAACACCAACAAATTCAACAACAACCTCAACATTGAAAAACACCAACAAATTCAACAACAACTTCAACATTGAAAAACACCAACAAATTCAACAACAACCTCGACATTGAAAAACACCAACAAATTCAACAACAACCTCAACATTGAAAAACTACTACAACCTCAACATTGAAAAACACCAACAAATACAACAACAACCTCAACATTGAAAAACAACAAGAACCTCAACATTGAAAAACACCAACAAATTCAACAACAACCTCAACATTGAAAACACCAACAAATTGAACAACAACCTCAACATTGAAAAACAACAACAACCTCAACATTGAAAAACAACAACAACCTCGAAATTGAAAAACACCAACAAATTCAACAACAACCTCAACATTGAAAAACAACTACAACCTCAACATTGAAAAACACCAACAAATTCAACAACAACTTTCACATTGAAAAACACCAACAAATTCAACAACAACCTCGAAATTGAAAAACACCAACAAATTCAACAACAACCTCAACATTGAAAAACAACAACAACCTCAACATTGAAAAACACCAACAAATTCAACATAAACCTCAACATTTAAAAACGAAAACAAATTCAACAACAACCTCAACATTGAAAAACACCAACAAATTCAACATTATACTCAACATTGAAAAACAACAACAACCTTAACATTGAAAAACACCAACAAATTCAACAACAACCTCAACATTGAAAAACACCAACAAATTCAACAACAACCTCAACATTGAAAAACAACAACAACCTCAACATTGAAAAACACCAACAAATTCAACAACAACCTCAACATTGAAAAACAACAACAACCTCAACATTGAAAAACACCAACAAATTCAACAACAACCTCAACATTGAAAAACACCAACAAATTCAACAACAACGTCAGCATTGAAAAACAACAACAACCTCAACATTGAAAAACACCAACAAATTCAACAACAACCTCAACATTGAAAAACCCCAACAAATTCAACAATCACCTCAACATTGAAAAATAACAACAACCTCAACATTGAAAAACAACAACAACTTCAACATTGAAAAACACCAAGAAATTCAACAACAACCTCGACATTTAAAAAAACCAACAAATTCAACAACAACCTCCACATTGAACAACAACAACAACCTCAACATTGAAAAACACCAACAAATTCAACAACAACCTTAACATTTAAAAACACCAACAAATTCAACAACAACCTCAACATTGATAACCACCAACAAATTCAACAACAACTTCAACTTTGAAAAACACCAACAAATTCAACAACAACCTCGATATTGAAAAACACCAACAAATTCAACAATCACCTCAACATTGAAAAATAACAACAACCTCAACATTGAAAAACAACAACAACCTCAACATTGAAAAACACCAAGAAATTCAACAACAACTTCAACATTGAAAAACACCATCAAATTCAGCAACAACCTCGAAATTGAAAAACACCAACAAATTCAACAACAACCTCAACATTGAAAAACAACAACAACCTCAACATTGAAAAACACCAACAAATTCAACAACAACCTCAACATTTAAAAACACCAACAAATTCAACAACAACCTCAACATTGAAAAACAACAACAACCTCAACATTGAAAAACACCAACAAATTCAACAACAACCTCAACATTTAAAAACACCAACAAATTCAACGAGAACCTCAACATTGAAAAACAACAACAACCGCAACATTGAAAAACACCAACAAGTTCAACAACAACCTCAACATTGAAAAACACCAACAAATTCAACAACAACCTCAACATTGAAAAATAACAACAACCTCAACATTGAAAAACAACAACCTCAACATTGAAAAACACCAACAAATTCAACAACAACCTCAACATTGAAAAACAACAACAACCTCAACATTGAAAAACACCAAGAAATTCAACAACAACTTCAACAGTGAAAAACACCAACAAATTCAACAACAACCTCAACATTGAAAAATACCAACAAATTCAACAAAAACCTCAACATTGAAAAACAGCAACAACCTCAACATTGAAAAACACCAACGAATGCAACAACAACCTCAACATTGAAAAACAACAACAACCTCAACATTGAAAAACACCAAGAAATTCAACAATAACCTCGACATTGAAAAACACCAACAAATTCAACAACAACCTTAACATTTAAAAACACCAACAAATTCAACAACAACATCAACTTTGAAAATCACCAACAAATTCAACAACAACCTCGACATTGAAAAACACCAACAAATTCAACAACAACCTCAACATTGAAAAACTACAACAACCTCAACATTGAAAAACACCAACAAATACAACAACAACCTCAACAGTGAAAAACAACAACAACCTCAACATTGAAAAACACCAACAAATTCAACAATCACCTCAACATTGAAAAATAACAACAACCTCAACATTGAAAAACAACAACAACCTCAACACTGAAAAACACCAACAAATTCAACAACAACCTCAACATTCAAAAACAACAACAACCTCAACATTGAAAAACACCAATAAATTCAACAACAACTTCAACATTGAAAAATATCATCAAATTCAGCAACAACCTCGAAATTGAAAAACACCAACAAATTCAACAACAACCTCAACATTGAAAAACAACAACAACCTCAACATTGAAAAACATCAACAAATTCAACAACAACCTCAACATTGAAAAACAACAACAACCTCAACATTGAAAAACACCAACAAATTCAACAACAACCTCAACATTTAAAAACACCAACAAATTCAACAACAACCTCAACATTGAAAAACAACAACAACCTCAACATTGAAAAACACCAACAAATTCACAAACAACCTCAACATAGAAAAACAACAACAACCTCAACATAAAAAACACCAACAAATTCAACAACAACCTCAACATTGAAAAACACCAACAAATTCAACAACAACCTCAACATTGAAAAATAACAACAACCTCAACATTGAAAAACAACAACAACCTCAACATTGAAAAACACCAACAAATTCAACAACAACCTCAACATTGAAAAACAACAACAACCTCAACAATGAAAAACACCAACAAATTCAACAACAACCTCAACATTTAAAAACACCAACAAATTCAACAACAACCTCAACATTGAAAAACACCAACAAATTCAACAACAACTTCAACATTGAAAAACACCAACAAATTCAACAACAACCTCGACATTGAAAAACACCAACAAATTCAACAACAACCTCAACATTGAAAAACTACTACAACCTCAACATTGAAAAACACCAACAAATACAACAACAACCTCAACATTGAAAAACAACAAGAACCTCAACATTGAAAAACACCAACAAATTCAACAACAACCTCAACATTGAAAACACCAACAAATTGAACAACAACCTCAACATTGAAAAACAACAACAACCTCAACATTGAAAAACAACAACAACCTCGAAATTGAAAAACACCAACAAATTCAACAACAACCTCAACATTGAAAAACAACTACAACCTCAACATTGAAAACACCAACAAATTGAACAACAACCTCAACATTGAAAAACAACAACAACCTCAACATTGAAAAACAACAACAACCTTGAAATTGAAAAACACCAACAAATTCAACAACAACCTCAACATTGAAAAACAACAACAACCTCAACATTGAAAAACACCAACAAATTCAACATAAACCTCAACATTTAAAAACGAAAACAAATTCAACAACAACCTCAACATTGAAAAACACCAACAAATTCAACAACAACCTCAACATTGAAAAACAACAACAACCTCAACATTGAAAAACACCAACAAATTCAACAACAACGTCAGCATTGAAAAACAACAACAACCTCAACATTGAAAAACACCAACAAATTCAACAACAACCTCAACATTGAAAAACCCCAACAAATTCAACAATCACCTCAACATTGAAAAATAACAACAACCTCAACATTGAAAAACAACAACAACTTCAACATTGAAAAACACCAAGAAATTCAACAACAACCTCGACATTTAAAAAAACCAACAAATTCAACAACAACCTCCACATTGAACAACAACAACAACCTCAACATTGAAAAACACCAACAAATTCAACAACAACCTTAACATTTAAAAACGCCAACAAATTCAACAACAACCTCAACATTGATAACCACCAACAAATTCAACAACAACTTCAACTTTGAAAAACACCAACAAATTCAACAACAACCTCGATATTGAAAAACAACAACAAATTCAACAACAACCTCAACATTGAAAAACTACAACAAATTCAACAACAACCTCAACATTGAAAACACCAACAAATTCAACAAGAACCTCAACATTGAAAAACAACAACAACCTCAACATTGAAAAACACCAACAAGTTCAACAACAACCTCAACATTGAAAAACACCAACAAATTCAACAACAACCTCAACATTGAAAAATAACAACAACCTCAACATTGAAAAACAACAACCTCAACATTGAAAAACACCAACAAATTCAACAACAACCTCAACATTGATAAACACCAACAAATTCAACAACAACTTCAACTTTGAAAAACACCAACAAATTCAACAACAACCTCGACATTGAAAAACACCAACAAATTCAACAACAACCTCAACATTGAAAAACTACAACAACCTCAACATTGAAAAACACCAACAAATTCAACAACAACCTCAACATTTAAAAACACCAACAAATTCTACAACAACCTCAACACTGAAAAACAACAACAACCTCAACATTGAAAAACACCAACAAATTCAACAACAACCTCAACATTGAAAAACAACAACAAATTCAACAACAACCTCAGCATTGAAAAACAACAACAACCTCAACATTGAAAAACACGAACAAATTCAACAACAACCTCAACATTGAAAAACAACAACAACCGCAACATTGAAAAACACCAACAAATTCAACAACAACCTCAACATTGAAAAACAACAACAAATTCAACAACAACCTCAACATTGAAAAACAACAACAACCTCAACATTGAAAAACACCAACAAATACAACAACAACCTCAACAGAGAAAAACAACAACAACCTCAACATTGAAAAACACCAACAAATTCAACAATCACCTCAACATTGAAAAATAACAACAACCTCAACATTGAAAAACAACAACAACCTCAACATTGAAAAACACCAAGAAATTCAACAACAACTTCAACTTTGAAAAACACCATCAAATTCAGCAACAACCTCGAAATTGAAAAACACCAACAAATTCAACAACAACCTCAACATTGAAAAACAACAACAACCTCAACATTGAAAAACACCAACAAATTCAACAACAACCTCAACATTGAAAAACAACAACAACCTCAACATTGAAAAACACCAACAAATTCAACAACAACCTCAACATTTAAAAACAACAACAACCTCAACATAAAAAACACCAACAAATTCAACAACAACCTCCACATTGAAAAACACCAACAAATTCAACAACAACCTCAACATTGAAAAACAACAACAACCTCAACATTGAAAAACACCAACAAATTCAACAACAACCTCAACATTTAAAAACACCAACAAATTCAACAATAACCTCAACATTGAAAAACAACAACAACCTCAACATTGAAAAACACCAACAAGTTCAACAACAACCTCAACATTGAAAAACACCAACAAATTCAACAACAACCTCAACATTGAAAAACAACAACAACCTCAACATTGAAAAACACCAAGAAATTCAAGAACAACTTCAACATTGAAAAAGACCAACAAATTCAACAACCTCAACATTGAAAAACACCAACAAATTCAACAACAACCTCAACATTGAAAAATAACAACAACCTCAACATTGAAAAACAACAACAACCTCAACATTGAAAAACACCATCAAATTCAACAACAACCTCAACATTGAAAAACAACAAGAACCTCAACATAAAAAACACCAACAAATTCAACAACAACTTCAACATTGAAAAACACCAACAAATTCAACAACAAACTCGACATTGAAAAACACCAACAAATTCAACAACAACCTCAATATTGAAAAATAACAACAACCTCAACATTGAAAAACACCAACAAATTCAACAACAACCTCAACATTGAAAAACACCAACAAATTCAACAACAACCTCAACATTGAAAAAAAACAACAACCTCAACATTGAAAAACACCAACAAATTCAACAACAACCTCAACATTTAAAAACACCAACAAATTCAACAACAACCTCAACATTGAAAAACACCAACAAATTCAACAACAACTTCAACATTGAAAAACACCAACAAATTCAACAACAACCTCGACATTGAAAAACACCAACAAATTCAACAACAACCTCAACATTGAAAAACTACAACCACCTCAACATTGAAAAACACCAACAAATACAACAACCACCTCAACATTGAAAAACAACAACAACCTCAACATTGAAAAACACCAACAAATTCAACAACAACCTCAACATTGAAAACACCAACAAATTGAACAACAACCTCAACATTGAAAAACATCAACAACCTCAACATTGAAAAACAACAACAACCTCGAAATTGAAAAACACCAACACTTTCAACAACAAACTCAACATTCAAAAACAACAACAACCTCAACATTGAAAAACACCAATAAATTCAACAACAACTACAACACTGAAAAACACCAACAAATTCAACAACAACCTCAACATTGAAAAACAACAACAACCTCAACATTGAAAAACACCAACAAATTCAACAACAACATGAACATTGAAAAACACCAACAAATTCAACATAAACCTCAACATTTAAAAACGAAAACAAATTCAACAACAACCTCAACATTGAAAAACACCAACAAATTCAACAACAACCTCAACATTGAAAAACACCAACAAATTCAACAACAACCTCAACATTGAAAAACAACAACAACCTCAACATTGACAAACACCAACAAATTCAACAACAACCTCAACATTGAGAAACAACAACAACCTCAACATTGAAAAACACCAACAAATTCAACAACAACCTCAAAATTGAAAAACACCAACAAATTCAACAACAACCTCAGCATTGAAAAACAACAACAACCTCAACATTGAAAAACACGAACAAATTCAACAGCAACCTCAACATTGAAAAACAACAACAACCTCAACATTGAAAAACTCCAACAAATTGAACAACAACCTCAACATTTAAAAACACCAACAAATTCAACAAGAACCTCAACATTGAAAAACAACAACAACCTCAACATTGAAAAACACCAACAAGTTCAACAACAACCTCAACATTGAAAAACACCAACAAATTCAACAACAACCTCAACATTGAAAAATAACAACAACCTCAACATTGAAAAACAACAACCTCAACATTGAAAAACACCAACAAATTCAACAACAACCTCAACATTGATAAACACCAACAAATTCAACAACAACTTCAACTTTGAAAAACACCAACAAATTCAACAACAACCTCGACATTGAAAAACACCAACATATTCAACAACAACCTCAACATTGAAAATCTACAACAACCTCAACATTGAAAAACACCAACAAATTCAACAATCACCTCAACATTGAAAAATAACAACAACCTCAACATTGAAAAACAACAACCTCAACATTGAAAAACACCAACAAATGCAACAAACAACCTCAACATTGAAAAACAACAACAACCTCAACATTGAAAAACACCAAGAAATTCAACAACAACTTCAACATTGAAAAACACCATCAAATTCAGCAACAACCTCGAAATTGAAAAACACCAACAAATTCAACAACAACCTCAACATTGAAAAACAACAACAACCTCAACATTGAAAAACACCAACAAATTCAACAACAACCTCAACATTGAAAAACAACAACAACCTCAACATTGAAAAACACCAACAAATTCAACAACAACTACAACACTGAAAAACACCAACAAATTCAACAACAACCTCGAAATTGAAAAACACCAACAAATTCAACAACAACCTCAGCATTGAAAAACAACAACAACCTCAACATTGAAAAACACCAACAAATTCAACAACAACCTCAACATTGAAAAACACCAACAAATTCAACAATCACCTCAACATTGAAAAATAACAACAACCTCAACAGAGAAAAACAACAACAACCTCCACATAAAAACACCAACAAATTCAACAACAACCTCAACATTGAAAAACAACAACAACCTCAACATTGAAAAACTCCAACAAATTCAACAACAACCTCAACATTTAAAAACACCAACAAATTCAACAAGAACCTCAACATTGAAAAACAACAACAACCTCAACATTGAAAAACTCCAACAAATTCAACAACAACCTCAACATTTAAAAACACCAACAAATTCAACAAGAACCTCAACATTGAAAAACAACAACAACCTCAACATGGAAAAACACCAACAAGTTCAACAACAACCTCAACATTGAAAAACACCAACAAATTCAACAACAACCTCAACATTGAGAAACAACAACAACCTCAACATTGAAAAACACCAACAAATTCAACAACAACCTCAAAATTGAAAAACACCAACAAATTCAACAACAACCTCAGCATTGAAAAACAACAACAACCTCAACATTGAAAAACACGAACAAATTCAACAGCAACCTCAACATTGAAAAACAACAACAACCTCAACATTGAAAAACTCCAACAAATTGAACAACAACCTCAACATTTAAAAACACCAACAAATTCAACAAGAACCTCAACATTGAAAAACAACAACAACCTCAACATTGAAAAACACCAACAAGTTCAACAACAACCTCAACATTGAAAAACACCAACAAATTCAACAACAACCTCAACATTGAAAAATAACAACAACCTCAACATTGAAAAACAACAACCTCAACATTGAAAAACACCAACAAATTCAACAACAACCTCAACATTGATAAACACCAACAAATTCAACAACAACTTCAACTTTGAAAAACACCAACAAATTCAACAACAACCTCGACATTGAAAAACACCAACATATTCAACAACAACCTCAACATTGAAAAACTACAACAACCTCAACATTGAAAAACACCAACAAATTCAACAATCACCTCAACATTGAAAAATAACAACAACCTCAACATTGAAAAACAACAACCTCAACATTGAAAAACACCAACAAATGCAACAAACAACCTCAACATTGAAAAACAACAACAACCTCAACATTGAAAAACACCAAGAAATTCAACAACAACTTCAACATTGAAAAACACCATCAAATTCAGCAACAACCTCGAAATTGAAAAACACCAACAAATTCAACAACAACCTCAACATTGAAAAACAACAACAACCTCAACATTGAAAAACACCAACAAATTCAACAACAACCTCAACATTGAAAAACAACAACAACCTCAACATTGAAAAACACCAACAAATTCAAGAACAACTACAACACTGAAAAACACCAACAAATTCAACAACAACCTCGAAATTGAAAAACACCAACAAATTCAACAACAACCTCAGCATTGAAAAACAACAACAACCTCAACATTGAAAAACACCAACAAATTCAACAACAACCTCAACATTGAAAAACACCAACAAATTCAACAATCACCTCAACATTGAAAAATAACAACAACCTCAACAGAGAAAAACAACAACAACCTCCACATAAAAACACCAACAAATTCAACAACAACCTCAACATTGAAAAACAACAACAACCTCAACATTGAAAAACTCCAACAAATTCAACAACAACCTCAACATTTAAAAACACCAACAAATTCAACAAGAACCTCAACATTGAAAAACAACAACAACCTCAACATTGAAAAACACCAACAAGTTCAACAACAACCTCAACATTGAAAAACACCAACAAATTCAACAACAACATCAACATTGAAAAATAACAACAACCTCAACATTGAAAAACAACAACTTCAACTTTGAAAAACACCAACAAATTCAACAACAACCTCGACATTGAAAAACACCAACAAATTCAACAACAACCTCAACATTGAAAAACTACAACAACCTCAACATTGAAAAACACCAAAAAATTCAACAATCACCTCAACATTGAAAAATAACAACAACCTCAACATTGAAAAACAACAACAACCTCAACATTGAAAAACAGCAACAAATGCAACAACAACCTCAACATTGAAAAACAACAACAACCTCAACATTGAAAAACACCAAGAAATTCAACAACAACTTCAACATTGAAAAACACCATCAAATTCAGCAACAACCTAGAAATAGAAAAACACCAACAAATTCAACAACAACCTCAACATTGAAAAACAACAACAACCTCAACATTGAAAAACACCAACAAATTCAACAACAACCTCAACATTGAAAAACAACAACAACCTCAACATTGAAAAACACCAACAAATTCAACAACAACCTCAACATTGAAAAACACCAACAAATTCAACAACAACCCCAACATTGAAAAACAACAACAACCTCAACATTGAAAAACACCAACAAATTCACCAACAACCTCAACATAGAAAAACAACAACAACCTCAACATAAAAACACCAACAAATTCAACAACAACCTCAACATTGAAAAACAACAACAACCTCAACATTGAAAAACACCAACAAATTCAACAACAACCTCAACATTTAAAAACACCAACAAATTCAACAAGAACCTCAACATTGAAAAACAACAACAACCTCAACATTGAAAAACACCAACAAGTTCAACAACAACCTCAACATTGAAAAACACCAACAAATTCAACAACAACCTCAACATTGAAAAATAACAACAACCTCAACATTGAAAAACAACAACCTCAACATTGAAAAACACCAACAAATTCAACAACAACCTCAACATTGAAAAACAACAACAACCTCAACATTGAAAAACACCAAGAAATTCAACAACTTCAACAGTGAAAAACACCAACAAATTCAACAACAACCTCAACATTGAAAAACACCAACAAATTCAACAAAAACCTCAACATTGAAAAACAGCAACAACCTCAACATTGAAAAACACCAACAAATGCAACAACAACCTCAACATTGAAAAACAACAACAACCTCAACATTGAAAAACACCAAGAAATTCAACAATAACCTCGACATTTAAAAACACCAACAAATTCAACAACAACCTCCACATTGAACAACAAAAACCTCAACATTGAAAAACACCAACAAATTCAACAACAACCTTAACATTTAAAAACACCAACAATTTCAACAACAACCTCAACATTGATAAACACCAACAAATTCAACAACAACATCAACTTTGAAAAACACCAACAAATTCAACAACAACCTCGACATTGAAAAACACCAACAAATTCAACAACAACCTCAACATTGAAAAACTACAACAACCTCAACATTGAAAAACACCAACAAATACAACAACAACCTCAACAGTGAAAAACAACAACAACCTCAACATTTAAAAACACCAACAAATTCAAAAATCACCTCAACATTGAAAAATAACAACAACCTCAACATTGAAAAACAACAACAACCTCAACATTGAAAAACACCAACAAATTCAACAACAACCTCAACATTGAAAAACAACAACAACCTCAACATTGAAAAACACCAAGAAATTCAACAACAACTTCAACATTGAAAAACACCATCAAATTCAGCAACAACCTCGAAATTGAAAAACACCAACAAATTCAACAACAACCTCAACATTGAAAAACAACAACAACCTCAACATTGAAAAACATCAACAAATTCAACAACAACCTCAACATTGAAAAACAACAACAACCTCAACATTGAAAAACACCAACAAATTCAACAACAACCTCAACATTTAAAAACACCAACAAATTCAACAACAACCTCAACATTGAAAAACAACAACAACCTCAACATTGAAAAACACCAACAAATTCACAAACAACCTCAACATAGAAAAACAACAACAACCTCAACATAAAAAACACCAACAAATTCAACAACAACCTCAACATTGAAAAACACCAACAAATTCAACAACAACCTCAACATTGAAAAATAACAACAACCTCAACATTTAAAAACAACAACAACCTCAACATTGAAAAACACCAACAAATTCACCAACAACCTCAACATAGAAAAACAACAGCAACCTCAACATAAAAACACCAACAAATTCAACAACAACCTCAACATTGAAAAACAACAACAACCTCAACATTGAAAAACACCAACAAATTCAACAACAACCTCAACATTCAAAAACACCAACAAATTCAACAAGAACCTCAACATTGAAAAACAACAACAACCTCAACATTGAAAAACACCAACAAGTTCAACAACAACCTCAACATTGAAAAACACCAACAAATTCAACAACAACCTCAACATTGAAAAATAACAACAACCTCAACATTGAAAAACAACAACCTCAACATTGAAAAACACCAACAAATTCAACAACAACCTCAACATTGAAAAACAACAACAACCTCAACATTGAAAAACACCAAGAAATTCAACAACAACTTCAACAGTGAAAAACACCAACAAATTCAACAACAACCTCAACATTGAAAAACACCAACAAATTCAACAAAAACCTCAACATTGAAAAACAGCAACAACCTCAACATTGAAAAACACCAACGAATGCAACAACAACCTCAACATTGAAAAACAACAACAACCTCAACATTGAAAAACACCAAGAAATTCAACAATAACCTCGACATTGAAAAACACCAACAAATTCAACAACAACCTTAACATTTAAAAACACCAACAAATTCAACAACATCAACTTTGAAAAACACCAACAAATTCAACAACAACCTCGACATTGAAAAACACCAACAAATTCAACAACAACCTCAACATTGAAAAACTACAACAACCTCAACATTGAAAAACACCAACAAATTCAACAACAACCTCAACATTGAAAAACAACAACAACCTCAACATTGAAAAACACCAACAAATTCAACAACAACCTCAACATTTAAAAACAACAACAACCTCAACATAAAAAACACCAACAAATTCAACAACAACCTCCACATTGAAAAACACCAACAAATTCAACAACAACCTCAACATTGAAAAACAACAACAACCTCAACATTGAAAAACACCAACAAATTCAACAACAACCTCAACATTTAAAAACACCAACAAATTCAACAATAACCTCAACATTGAAAAACAACAACAACCTCAACATTGAAAAACACCAACAAGTTCAACAACAACCTCAACATTGAAAAACACCAACAAATTCAACAACAACCTCAACATTGAAAAACAACAACAACCTCAACATTGAAAAACACCAAGAAATTCAAGAACAACTTCAACATTGAAAAAGACCAACAAATTCAACAACCTCAACATTGAAAAACACCAACAAATTCAACAACAACCTCAACATTGAAAAATAACAACAACCTCAACATTGAAAAACAACAACAACCTCAACATTGAAAAACACCATCAAATTCAACAACAACCTCAACATTGAAAAACAACAAGAACCTCAACATAAAAAACACCAACAAATTCAACAACAACTTCAACATTGAAAAACACCAACAAATTCAACAACAAACTCGACATTGAAAAACACCAACAAATTCAACAACAACCTCAATATTGAAAAATAACAACAACCTCAACATTGAAAAACACCAACAAATTCAACAACAACCTCAACATTGAAAAACACCAACAAATTCAACAACAACCTCAACATTGAAAAAAAACAACAACCTCAACATTGAAAAACACCAACAAATTCAACAACAACCTCAACATTTAAAAACACCAACAAATTCAACAACAACCTCAACATTGAAAAACACCAACAAATTCAACAACAACTTCAACATTGAAAAACACCAACAAATTCAACAACAACCTCGACATTGAAAAACACCAACAAATTCAACAACAACCTCAACATTGAAAAACTACAACCACCTCAACATTGAAAAACACCAACAAATACAACAACCACCTCAACATTGAAAAACAACAACAACCTCAACATTGAAAAACACCAACAAATTCAACAACAACCTCAACATTGAAAACACCAACAAATTGAACAACAACCTCAACATTGAAAAACAACAACAACCTCAACATTGAAAAACAACAACAACCTCGAAATTGAAAAACACCAACACTTTCAACAACAAACTCAACATTCAAAAACAACAACAACCTCAACATTGAAAAACACCAATAAATTCAACAACAACTACAACACTGAAAAACACCAACAAATTCAACAACAACCTCAACATTGAAAAACAACAACAACCTCAACATTGAAAAACACCAACAAATTCAACAACAACATGAACATTGAAAAACACCAACAAATTCAACATAAACCTCAACATTTAAAAACGAAAACAAATTCAACAACAACCTCAACATTGAAAAACACCAACAAATTCAACAACAACCTCAACATTGAAAAACACCAACAAATTCAACAACAACCTCAACATTGAAAAACAACAACAACCTCAACATTGACAAACACCAACAAATTCAACAACAACCTCAACATTGAGAAACAACAACAACCTCAACATTGAAAAACACCAACAAATTCAACAACAACCTCAAAATTGAAAAACACCAACAAATTCAACAACAACCTCAGCATTGAAAAACAACAACAACCTCAACATTGAAAAACACGAACAAATTCAACAGCAACCTCAACATTGAAAAACAACAACAACCTCAACATTGAAAAACTCCAACAAATTGAACAACAACCTCAACATTTAAAAACACCAACAAATTCAACAAGAACCTCAACATTGAAAAACAACAACAACCTCAACATTGAAAAACACCAACAAGTTCAACAACAACCTCAACATTGAAAAACACCAACAAATTCAACAACAACCTCAACATTGAAAAATAACAACAACCTCAACATTGAAAAACAACAACCTCAACATTGAAAAACACCAACAAATTCAACAACAACCTCAACATTGATAAACACCAACAAATTCAACAACAACTTCAACTTTGAAAAACACCAACAAATTCAACAACAACCTCGACATTGAAAAACACCAACATATTCAACAACAACCTCAACATTGAAAATCTACAACAACCTCAACATTGAAAAACACCAACAAATTCAACAATCACCTCAACATTGAAAAATAACAACAACCTCAACATTGAAAAACAACAACCTCAACATTGAAAAACACCAACAAATGCAACAAACAACCTCAACATTGAAAAACAACAACAACCTCAACATTGAAAAACACCAAGAAATTCAACAACAACTTCAACATTGAAAAACACCATCAAATTCAGCAACAACCTCGAAATTGAAAAACACCAACAAATTCAACAACAACCTCAACATTGAAAAACAACAACAACCTCAACATTGAAAAACACCAACAAATTCAACAACAACCTCAACATTGAAAAACAACAACAACCTCAACATTGAAAAACACCAACAAATTCAACAACAACTACAACACTGAAAAACACCAACAAATTCAACAACAACCTCGAAATTGAAAAACACCAACAAATTCAACAACAACCTCAACATTGAAAAACAACAACAACCTCAACATTGAAAAACACCAACAAATTCAACAACAACTACAACACTGAAAAACACCAACAAATTCAACAACAACCTCGAAATTGAAAAACACCAACAAATTCAACAACAACCTCAACATTGAAAAACACCAACAAATTCAACAACAACTTCAACATTGAAAAACACCAACAAATTCAACAACAACCTCGACATTGAAAAACACCAACAAATTCAACAACAACCTCAACATTGAAAAACTACAACCACCTCAACATTGAAAAACACCAACAAATACAACAACCACCTCAACATTGAAAAACAACAACAACCTCAACATTGAAAAACACCAACAAATTCAACAACAACCTCAACATTGAAAACACCAACAAATTGAACAACAACCTCAACATTGAAAAACAACAACAACCTCAACATTGAAAAACAACAACAACCTCGAAATTGAAAAACACCAACACTTTCAACAACAAACTCAACATTCAAAAACAACAACAACCTCAACATTGAAAAACACCAATAAATTCAACAACAACTACAACACTGAAAAACACCAACAAATTCAACAACAACCTCAACATTGAAAAACAACAACAACCTCAACATTGAAAAACACCAACAAATTCAACAACAACATGAACATTGAAAAACACCAACAAATTCAACATAAACCTCAACATTTAAAAACGAAAACAAATTCAACAACAACCTCAACATTGAAAAACACCAACAAATTCAACAACAACCTCAACATTGAAAAACACCAACAAATTCAACAACAACCTCAACATTGAAAAACAACAACAACCTCAACATTGACAAACACCAACAAATTCAACAACAACCTCAACATTGAGAAACAACAACAACCTCAACATTGAAAAACACCAACAAATTCAACAACAACCTCAAAATTGAAAAACACCAACAAATTCAACAACAACCTCAGCATTGAAAAACAACAACAACCTCAACATTGAAAAACACGAACAAATTCAACAGCAACCTCAACATTGAAAAACAACAACAACCTCAACATTGAAAAACTCCAACAAATTGAACAACAACCTCAACATTTAAAAACACCAACAAATTCAACAAGAACCTCAACATTGAAAAACAACAACAACCTCAACATTGAAAAACACCAACAAGTTCAACAACAACCTCAACATTGAAAAACACCAACAAATTCAACAACAACCTCAACATTGAAAAATAACAACAACCTCAACATTGAAAAACAACAACCTCAACATTGAAAAACACCAACAAATTCAACAACAACCTCAACATTGATAAACACCAACAAATTCAACAACAACTTCAACTTTGAAAAACACCAACAAATTCAACAACAACCTCGACATTGAAAAACACCAACATATTCAACAACAACCTCAACATTGAAAATCTACAACAACCTCAACATTGAAAAACACCAACAAATTCAACAATCACCTCAACATTGAAAAATAACAACAACCTCAACATTGAAAAACAACAACCTCAACATTGAAAAACACCAACAAATGCAACAAACAACCTCAACATTGAAAAACAACAACAACCTCAACATTGAAAAACACCAAGAAATTCAACAACAACTTCAACATTGAAAAACACCATCAAATTCAGCAACAACCTCGAAATTGAAAAACACCAACAAATTCAACAACAACCTCAACATTGAAAAACAACAACAACCTCAACATTGAAAAACACCAACAAATTCAACAACAACCTCAACATTGAAAAACAACAACAACCTCAACATTGAAAAACACCAACAAATTCAACAACAACTACAACACTGAAAAACACCAACAAATTCAACAACAACCTCGAAATTGAAAAACACCAACAAATTCAACAACAACCTCAGCATTGAAAAACAACAACAACCTCAACATTGAAAAACACCAACAAATTCAACAACAACCTCAACATTGAAAAACACCAACAAATTCAACAATCACCTCAACATTGAAAAATAACAACAACCTCAACAGAGAAAAACAACAACAACCTCCACATAAAAACACCAACAAATTCAACAACAACCTCAACATTGAAAAACAACAACAACCTCAACATTGAAAAACTCCAACAAATTCAACAACAACCTCAACATTTAAAAACACCAACAAATTCAACAAGAACCTCAACATTGAAAAACAACAACAACCTCAACATTGAAAAACTCCAACAAATTCAACAACAACCTCAACATTTAAAAACACCAACAAATTCAACAAGAACCTCAACATTGAAAAACAACAACAACCTCAACATGGAAAAACACCAACAAGTTCAACAACAACCTCAACATTGAAAAACACCAACAAATTCAACAACAACCTCAACATTGAGAAACAACAACAACCTCAACATTGAAAAACACCAACAAATTCAACAACAACCTCAAAATTGAAAAACACCAACAAATTCAACAACAACCTCAGCATTGAAAAACAACAACAACCTCAACATTGAAAAACACGAACAAATTCAACAGCAACCTCAACATTGAAAAACAACAACAACCTCAACATTGAAAAACTCCAACAAATTGAACAACAACCTCAACATTTAAAAACACCAACAAATTCAACAAGAACCTCAACATTGAAAAACAACAACAACCTCAACATTGAAAAACACCAACAAGTTCAACAACAACCTCAACATTGAAAAACACCAACAAATTCAACAACAACCTCAACATTGAAAAATAACAACAACCTCAACATTGAAAAACAACAACCTCAACATTGAAAAACACCAACAAATTCAACAACAACCTCAACATTGATAAACACCAACAAATTCAACAACAACTTCAACTTTGAAAAACACCAACAAATTCAACAACAACCTCGACATTGAAAAACACCAACATATTCAACAACAACCTCAACATTGAAAAACTACAACAACCTCAACATTGAAAAACACCAACAAATTCAACAATCACCTCAACATTGAAAAATAACAACAACCTCAACATTGAAAAACAACAACCTCAACATTGAAAAACACCAACAAATGCAACAAACAACCTCAACATTGAAAAACAACAACAACCTCAACATTGAAAAACACCAAGAAATTCAACAACAACTTCAACATTGAAAAACACCATCAAATTCAGCAACAACCTCGAAATTGAAAAACACCAACAAATTCAACAACAACCTCAACATTGAAAAACAACAACAACCTCAACATTGAAAAACACCAACAAATTCAACAACAACCTCAACATTGAAAAACAACAACAACCTCAACATTGAAAAACACCAACAAATTCAACAACAACTACAACACTGAAAAACACCAACAAATTCAACAACAACCTCGAAATTGAAAAACACCAACAAATTCAACAACAACCTCAGCATTGAAAAACAACAACAACCTCAACATTGAAAAACACCAACAAATTCAACAACAACCTCAACATTGAAAAACACCAACAAATTCAACAATCACCTCAACATTGAAAAATAACAACAACCTCAACAGAGAAAAACAACAACAACCTCCACATAAAAACACCAACAAATTCAACAACAACCTCAACATTGAAAAACAACAACAACCTCAACATTGAAAAACTCCAACAAATTCAACAACAACCTCAACATTTAAAAACACCAACAAATTCAACAAGAACCTCAACATTGAAAAACAACAACAACCTCAACATTGAAAAACACCAACAAGTTCAACAACAACCTCAACATTGAAAAACACCAACAAATTCAACAACAACATCAACATTGAAAAATAACAACAACCTCAACATTGAAAAACAACAACTTCAACTTTGAAAAACACCAACAAATTCAACAACAACCTCGACATTGAAAAACACCAACAAATTCAACAACAACCTCAACATTGAAAAACTACAACAACCTCAACATTGAAAAACACCAAAAAATTCAACAATCACCTCAACATTGAAAAATAACAACAACCTCAACATTGAAAAACAACAACAACCTCAACATTGAAAAACAGCAACAAATGCAACAACAACCTCAACATTGAAAAACAACAACAACCTCAACATTGAAAAACACCAAGAAATTCAACAACAACTTCAACATTGAAAAACACCATCAAATTCAGCAACAACCTAGAAATAGAAAAACACCAACAAATTCAACAACAACCTCAACATTGAAAAACAACAACAACCTCAACATTGAAAAACACCAACAAATTCAACAACAACCTCAACATTGAAAAACAACAACAACCTCAACATTGAAAAACACCAACAAATTCAACAACAACCTCAACATTTAAAAACACCAACAAATTCAACAACAACCCCAACATTGAAAAACAACAACAACCTCAACATTGAAAAACACCAACAAATTCACCAACAACCTCAACATAGAAAAACAACAACAACCTCAACATAAAAACACCAACAAATTCAACAACAACCTCAACATTGAAAAACAACAACAACCTCAACATTGAAAAACACCAACAAATTCAACAACAACCTCAACATTTAAAAACACCAACAAATTCAACAAGAACCTCAACATTGAAAAACAACAACAACCTCAACATTGAAAAACACCAACAAGTTCAACAACAACCTCAACATTGAAAAACACCAACAAATTCAACAACAACCTCAACATTGAAAAATAACAACAACCTCAACATTGAAAAACAACAACCTCAACATTGAAAAACACCAACAAATTCAACAACAACCTCAACATTGAAAAACAACAACAACCTCAACATTGAAAAACACCAAGAAATTCAACAACTTCAACAGTGAAAAACACCAACAAATTCAACAACAACCTCAACATTGAAAAACACCAACAAATTCAACAAAAACCTCAACATTGAAAAACAGCAACAACCTCAACATTGAAAAACACCAACAAATGCAACAACAACCTCAACATTGAAAAACAACAACAACCTCAACATTGAAAAACACCAAGAAATTCAACAATAACCTCGACATTTAAAAACACCAACAAATTCAACAACAACCTCCACATTGAACAACAACAACCTCAACATTGAAAAACACCAACAAATTCAACAACAACCTTAACATTTAAAAACACCAACAATTTCAACAACAACCTCAACATTGATAAACACCAACAAATTCAACAACAACATCAACTTTGAAAAACACCAACAAATTCAACAACAACCTCGACATTGAAAAACACCAACAAATTCAACAACAACCTCAACATTGAAAAACTACAACAACCTCAACATTGAAAAACACCAACAAATACAACAACAACCTCAACAGTGAAAAACAACAACAACCTCAACATTTAAAAACACCAACAAATTCAAAAATCACCTCAACATTGAAAAATAACAACAACCTCAACATTGAAAAACAACAACAACCTCAACATTGAAAAACACCAACAAATTCAACAACAACCTCAACATTGAAAAACAACAACAACCTCAACATTGAAAAACACCAAGAAATTCAACAACAACTTCAACATTGAAAAACACCATCAAATTCAGCAACAACCTCGAAATTGAAAAACACCAACAAATTCAACAACAACCTCAACATTGAAAAACAACAACAACCTCAACATTGAAAAACATCAACAAATTCAACAACAACCTCAACATTGAAAAACAACAACAACCTCAACATTGAAAAACACCAACAAATTCAACAACAACCTCAACATTTAAAAACACCAACAAATTCAACAACAACCTCAACATTGAAAAACAACAACAACCTCAACATTGAAAAACACCAACAAATTCACAAACAACCTCAACATAGAAAAACAACAACAACCTCAACATAAAAAACACCAACAAATTCAACAACAACCTCAACATTGAAAAACACCAACAAATTCAACAACAACCTCAACATTGAAAAATAACAACAACCTCAACATTTAAAAACAACAACAACCTCAACATTGAAAAACACCAACAAATTCACCAACAACCTCAACATAGAAAAACAACAGCAACCTCAACATAAAAACACCAACAAATTCAACAACAACCTCAACATTGAAAAACAACAACAACCTCAACATTGAAAAACACCAACAAATTCAACAACAACCTCAACATTCAAAAACACCAACAAATTCAACAAGAACCTCAACATTGAAAAACAACAACAACCTCAACATTGAAAAACACCAACAAGTTCAACAACAACCTCAACATTGAAAAACACCAACAAATTCAACAACAACCTCAACATTGAAAAATAACAACAACCTCAACATTGAAAAACAACAACCTCAACATTGAAAAACACCAACAAATTCAACAACAACCTCAACATTGAAAAACAACAACAACCTCAACATTGAAAAACACCAAGAAATTCAACAACAACTTCAACAGTGAAAAACACCAACAAATTCAACAACAACCTCAACATTGAAAAACACCAACAAATTCAACAAAAACCTCAACATTGAAAAACAGCAACAACCTCAACATTGAAAAACACCAACGAATGCAACAACAACCTCAACATTGAAAAACAACAACAACCTCAACATTGAAAAACACCAAGAAATTCAACAATAACCTCGACATTGAAAAACACCAACAAATTCAACAACAACCTTAACATTTAAAAACACCAACAAATTCAACAACATCAACTTTGAAAAACACCAACAAATTCAACAACAACCTCGACATTGAAAAACACCAACAAATTCAACAACAACCTCAACATTGAAAAACTACAACAACCTCAACATTGAAAAACACCAACAAATACAACAACAACCTCAACAGTGAAAAACAACAACAACCTCAACATTGAAAAACACCAACAAATTCAACAATCACCTCAACATTGAAAAATAACAACAACCTCAACATTGAAACACAACAACAACCTCAACATTGAAAAACACCAACAAATTCAACAACAACCTCAACATTGAAAAACAACAACAACCTCAACATTGAAAAACACCAATAAATTCAACAACAACTTCAACATTGAAAAATATCATCAAATTCAGCAACAACCTGGAAATTGAAAAACACCAACAAATTCAACAACAACCTCAACATTGAAAAACAACAACAACCTCAACATTGAAAAACATCAACAAATTCAACAACAACCTCAACATTGAAAAACAACAACAACCTCAACATTGAAAAACACCAACAAATTCAACAACAACCTCAACATTTAAAAACACCAACAAATTCAACAACAACCTCAACATTGAAAAACAACAACAACCTCAACATTGAAAAACACCAACAAATTCACAAACAACCTCAACATAGAAAAACAACAACAACCTCAACATAAAAAACACCAACAAATTCAACAACAACCTCAACATTGAAAAACACCAACAAATTCAACAACAACCTCAACATTGAAAAATAACAACAACCTCAACATTGAAAAACAACAACAACCTCAACATTGAAAAACACCAACAAATTCAACAACAACCTCAACATTGAAAAACAACAACAACCTCAACAATGAAAAACACCAACAAATTCAACAACAACCTCAACATTTAAAAACACCAACAAATTCAACAACAACCTCAACATTGAAAAACACCAACAAATTCAACAACAACTTCAACATTGAAAAACACCAACAAATTCAACAACAACCTCGACATTGAAAAACACCAACAAATTCAACAACAACCTCAACATTGAAAAACTACTACAACCTCAACATTGAAAAACACCAACAAATACAACAACAACCTCAACATTGAAAAACAACAAGAACCTCAACATTGAAAAACACCAACAAATTCAACAACAACCTCAACATTGAAAACACCAACAAATTGAACAACAACCTCAACATTGAAAAACAACAACAACCTCAACATTGAAAAACAACAACAACCTCGAAATTGAAAAACACCAACAAATTCAACAACAACCTCAACATTGAAAAACAACTACAACCTCAACATTGAAAAACACCAACAAATTCAACAACAACTTTCACATTGAAAAACACCAACAAATTCAACAACAACCTCGAAATTGAAAAACACCAACAAATTCAACAACAACCTCAACATTGAAAAACAACAACAACCTCAACATTGAAAAACACCAACAAATTCAACATAAACCTCAACATTTAAAAACGAAAACAAATTCAACAACAACCTCAACATTGAAAAACACCAACAAATTCAACATTATCCTCAACATTGAAAAACAACAACAACCTTAACATTGAAAAACACCAACAAATTCAACAACAACCTCAACATTGAAAAACACCAACAAGTTCAACAACAACCTCAACATTGAAAAACAACAACAACCTCAACATTGAAAAACACCAACAAATTCAACAACAACCTCAACATTGAAAAACAACAACAACCTCAACATTGAAAAACACCAACAAATTCAACAACAACCTCAACATTGAAAAACACCAACAAATTCAACAACAACGTCAGCATTGAAAAACAACAACAACCTCAACATTGAAAAACACCAACAAATTCAACAACAACCTCAACATTGAAAAACCCCAACAAATTCAACAATCACCTCAACATTGAAAAATAACAACAACCTCAACATTGAAAAACAACAACAACTTCAACATTGAAAAACACCAAGAAATTCAACAACAACCTCGACATTTAAAAAAACCAACAAATTCAACAACAACCTCCACATTGAACAACAACAACAACCTCAACATTGAAAAACACCAACAAATTCAACAACAACCTTAACATTTAAAAACACCAACAAATTCAACAACAACCTCGATATTGAAAAACACCAACAAATTCAACAATCACCTCAACATTGAAAAATAACAACAACCTCAACATTGAAAAACAACAACAACCTCAACATTGAAAACCACCAAGAAATTCAACAACAACTTCAACATTGAAAAACACCATCAAATTCAGCAACAACCTCGAAATTGAAAAACACCAACAAATTCAACAACAACCTCAACATTGAAAAACAACAACAACCTCAACATTGAAAAACACCAACAAATTCAACAACAACCTCAACATTTAAAAACACCAACAAATTCAACAACAACCTCAACATTGAAAAACAACAACAACCTCAACATTGAAAAACACCAACAAATTCACCAACAACCTCAACATTTAAAAACACCAACAAATTCAACGAGAACCTCAACATTGAAAAACAACAACAACCGCAACATTGAAAAACACCAACAAGTTCAACAACAACCTCAACATTGAAAAACACCAACAAATTCAACAACAACCTCAACATTGAAAAATAACAACAACCTCAACATTGAAAAACAACAACCTCAACATTGAAAAACACCAACAAATTCAACAACAACCTCAACATTGAAAAACAACAACAACCTCAACATTGAAAAACACCAAGAAATTCAACAACAACTTCAACAGTGAAAAACACCAACAAATTCAACAACAACCTCAACATTGAAAAACACTAACAAATTCAACAAAAACCTCAACATTGAAAAACAGCAACAACCTCAACATTGAAAAACACCAACGAATGCAACAACAACCTCAACATTGAAAAACAACAACAACCTCAACATTAAAAAACACCAAGAAATTCAACAATAACCTCGACATTGAAAAACACCAACAAATTCAACAACAACCTTAACATTTAAAAACACCAACAAATTCAACAACAACATCAACTTTGAAAAACACCAACAAATTCAACAACAACCTCGACATTGAAAAACACCAACAAATTCAACAACAACCTCAACATTGAAAAACTACAACAACCTCAACATTGAAAAACACCAACAAATACAACAACAACCTCAACAGTGAAAAACAACAACAACCTCAACATTGAAAAACACCAACAAATTCAACAATCACCTCAACATTGAAAAATAACAACAACCTCAACATTGAAAAACAACAACAACCTCAACACTGAAAAACACCAACAAATTCAACAACAACCTCAACATTGAAAAACAACAACAACCTCAACATTGAAAAACACCAATAAATTCAACAACAACTTCAACATTGAAAAATATCATCAAATTCAGCAACAACCTCGAAATTGAAAAACACCAACAAATTCAACAACAACCTCAACATTGAAAAACAACAACAACCTCAACATTGAAAAACATCAACAAATTCAACAACAACCTCAACATTGAAAAACAACAACAACCTCAACATTGAAAAACACCAACAAATTCAACAACAACCTCAACATTTAAAAACACCAACAAATTGAACAACAACCTCAACATTGAAAAACAACAACAACCTCAACATTGAAAAACACCAACAAATTCACAAACAACCTCAACATAGAAAAACAACAACAACCTCAACATAAAAAACACCAACAAATTCAACAACAACCTCAACATTGAAAAACACCAACAAATTCAACAACAACCTCAACATTGAAAAATAACAACAACCTCAACATTGAAAAACAACAACAACCTCAACATTGAAAAACACCAACAAATTCAACAACAACCTCAACATTGAAAAACAACAACAACCTCAACAATGAAAAACACCAACAAATTCAACAACAACCTCAACATTTAAAAACACCAACAAATTCAAGAACAACCTCAACATTGAAAAACACCAACAAATTCAACAACAACTTCAACATTGAAAAACACCAACAAATTCAACAACAACCTCGACATTGAAAAACACCAACAAATTCAACAACAACCTCAACATTGAAAAACTACTACAACCTCAACATTGAAAAACACCAACAAATACAACAACAACCTCAACATTGAAAAACAACAAGAACCTCAACATTGAAAAACACCAACAAATTCAACAACAACCTCAACATTGAAAACACCAACAAATTGAACAACAACCTCAACATTGAAAAACAACAACAACCTCAACATTGAAAAACAACAACAACCTCGAAATTGAAAAACACCAACAAATTCAACAACAACCTCAACATTGAAAAACAACTACAACCTCAACATTGAAAACACCAACAAATTGAACAACAACCTCAACATTGAAAAACAACAACAACCTCAACATTGAAAAACAACAACAACCTCGAAATTGAAAAACACCAACAAATTCAACAACAACCTCAACATTGAAGAACAACAACAACCTCAACATTGAAAAACACCAACAAATTCAACATAAACCTCAACATTTAAAAACGAAAACAAATTCAACAACAACCTCAACATTGAAAAACACCAACAAATTCAACAACAACCTCAACATTGAAAAACAACAACAACCTCAACATTGAAAAACACCAACAAATTCAACAACAACGTCAGCATTGAAAAACAACAACAACCTCAACATTGAAAAACACCAACAAATTCAACAACAACCTCAACATTGAAAAACCCCAACAAATTCAACAATCACCTCAACATTGAAAAATAACAACAACCTCAACATTGAAAAACAACAACAACTTCAACATTGAAAAACACCAAGAAATTCAACAACAACCTCGACATTTAAAAAAACCAACAAATTCAACAACAACCTCCACATTGAACAACAACAACAACCTCAACATTGAAAAACACCAACAAATTCAACAACAACCTTAACATTTAAAAACACCAACAAATTCAACAACAACCTCAACATTGATAACCACCAACAAATTCAACAACAACTTCAACTTTGAAAAACACCAACAAATTCAACAACAACCTCGATATTGAAAAACAACAACAAATTCAACAACAACCTCAACATTGAAAAACTACAACAACCTCAACATTGAAAAACACCAACAAATTCAACAATCACCTCAACATTGAAAAATAACAACAACCTCAACATTGAAAAACAACAACAACCTCAACATTGAAAAACACCAAGAAATTCAACAACAACTTCAACATTGAAAAACACCATCAAATTCAGCAACAACCTCGAAATTGAAAAACACCAACAAATTCAACAACAACCTCAACATTGAAAAACAACAACAACCTCAACATTGAAAAACACCAACAAATTCAACAACAACCTCAACATTGAAAAACAACAACAACCTCAACATTGAAAAACACCAACAAATTCAACAACAACCTCAACATTTAAAAACACCAACAAATTCAACAACAACCTCAACATTGAAAAACAACAACAACCTCAACATTGAGAAACACCAACAAATTCACCAACAACCTCAACATTTAAAAACACCAACAAATTCAACGAGAACCTCAACATTGAAAAACAACAACAACCGCAACATTGAAAAACACCAACAAGTTCAACAACAACCTCAACATTGAAAAACACCAACAAATTCAACAACAACCTCAACATTGAAAAACAACAACAACCTCAACATTGAAAAACACCAAGAAATTCAACAACAACTTCAACATTGAAAAACACCAACAAATTCAACAACAACCTCAACATTGAAAAACACCAACAAATTCAACAACAACCTCAACATTGAAAAACAACAACAACCTCAACATTGAAAAACACCAACAAATGCAACAACAACCTCAACATTGAAAAACAACAACAACCTCAACATTGAAAAACACCAAGAAATTCAACAATAACCTCGACATTTAAAAACACCAACAAATTCAACAACAACCTCCACATTGAACAACAACAACAACCTCAACATTGAAAAACACCAACAAATTCAACAACAACCTCAACAGTGAAAAACAACAACAAACTCAACATTGAAAAACACCAACAAATTCAACAATCACCTCAACATTGAAAAATAACAACAACCTCAACATAGAAAAACAACAACAACCTCAACATAAAAAACAGCAACAATTCAACAACAACCTCAACATTGAAAAACACCAACAAATTCAACAACAACCTCAACATTGAAAAACAACAACAACCTCAACATTGAAAAACACCAACAAATTCAACAACCTCAACATTTAAAAACACCAACAAATTCAACAATAACCTCAACATTGAAAAACAAGAACAACCTCAACATTGAAAAACACCAACAAGTTCAACAACAACCTCAACATTGAAAAACACCAACAAATTCAACAACAACCTCAACATTGAAAAATAACAACAACCTCAACATTGAAAAACAACAACAACCTCAACATTGAAAAACACCAACAAATTCAACAACAACCTCAACATTGAAAAACAACAACAACCTCAACATTGAAAAACACCAAGAAATTCAACAACAACTACAACATTGAAAAACACAAACAAATTCAACAACAACCTCAACATTGAAAAACACCAACAAATTCAACAACAACCTCAACATTGAAAAATAACAACAACCTCAACATTGGAAAACAACAACCTCAACATTGAAAAACACCAACAAATTCAACAACAACCTCAACATTGAAAAACAACAACAACCTCAACATAAAAAACACCAACAAATTCAACAACAACTTCAACATTGAAAAACACCAACAAATTCAACAAGAAACTCGACATTGAAAAACACCATCAAATTCAACAACAACCTCAATATTGAAAAACAACAACAACCTCAACATTGAAAAACACCAACAAATTCAACAACAACCTCAACATTGAAAAACACCAACAAATTCAACAACAACCTCAACATGTAAAAACGCCAACAAATTCAACAACAACCTCAACATTGAAAAACACCAACAAATTCAACAACAACCTCAACATTTAAAAACGCCAACAAATTCAACAAGAACCTCCACATTGAACAACAACAACAACCTCAACATTGTAAAACACCAACAAATTCAACAACAACCTCAACATTGACAAAAAACAACAACTTCAACATTGAAAAACACCAACAATTTAAACAACAACCTCAACATTTAAAAACACCAACAAATTCAACAACAACCTCAACATTGAAAAACACCAACAAATTCAACAACAACTTCAACATTGAAAAACACCAACAAATTCAACAACAACGTCGACATTGAAAAACACCAACAAAATCAACAACAACCTCAACATTGAAAAACACCAACAAATTCAACAACAACCTCAACATTGAAAACACCAACAAATTGAACAACAACCTCAACATTGAAAAACAACAACAACCTCAACATTGAAAAACAACAACAACCTCGAAATTGAAAAACACCAAAAAATTCAACAACAACCTCAACATTGAAAAACAACAACAACCTCAACATTGAAAAACACCAACAAATTCAACAACAACTTCAACATTGAAAAACACCAACAAATTCAACAACAACCTCGAAATTGAAAAACACCAACAAATTCAACAACAACCTCAACATTGAAAAACAACAACAACCTCAACATTGAAAAACACCAACAAATTCAACAACAACCTCAACATTGAAAAACACCAACAAATTCAACATAAACCTCAACATTTAAAAACGAAAACAAATTCAACAACAACCTCAACTTTGAAAAACACCAACAAATTCAACAATATCCTCAACATTGAAAAACAACAACAACCTCAACATTGAAAAACACCAACAAATTCAACAACAACCTCAACATTGAAAAACACCAACAAATTCAACAACAACCTCAACATTGAAAAACAACAACAACCTCAACATTGAAAAACACCAACAAATTCAACAACAACCTCAACACTGAAAAACAACAACAACCTCAACATTGAAAAACACCAACAAATTCAACAACAACCTCAACATTGAAAAACAACAACAAATTCAACAACAACCTCAGCATTGAAAAACAACAAGAACCTCAACATTGAAAAACACGAACAAATTCAACAACAACCTCAACATTGAAAAACAACAACAACCGCAACATTGAAAAACACCAACAAATTCAACAACAACCTCAACATTGAAAAACAACAACAACCTCAACATTGAAAAACACCAACAAATTCAACAACAACCTCAACATTGAAAAACACCAACAAATTCAACAATCACCTCAACATTGAAAAATAACAACAACCTCAACATTGAAAAACAACAACAACCTCAACATTGAAAAACACCAAGAAATTCAACAACAACCTCGACATTTAAAAACACCAACAAATTCAACAACAACCTCCACATTGAACAACAACAACAACCACAACATTGAAAAACACCAACTAATTCAACAACAACCTCAACAATAAAAACAACAACAACCTGAACATTGAAAAACACCAACAAATTCAACAACAACCTTAACATTTAAAAACACCAACAAATTCAACAACAACCTCAACATTGAAAAACACCAACAAATTCAACAACAACCTCAACATTGAAAAACTGCAACAACCTCAACATTGAAAAACACCAACAAATACAACAACAACCTCAACATTGAAAAACAACAACAACCTCAACATTGAAAAACACCAACAAATTCAACAATCACCTCAACATTGAAAAATAACAACAACCTCAACATTGAAAAACAACAACAACCTCAACATTGAAAAACACCAAGAAATTCAACAACAACCTCGACATTTAAAAACACCAACAAATTCAACAACAACCTCCACATTGAACAACAACAACAACCTCAACATTGAAAAACACCAACTAATTCAACAACAACCTCAACAATAAAAACAACAACAACCTGAACATTGAAAAACACCAACAAATTCAAAAACAACCTTAACATTGAAAAACACCAACAAATTCAACAACAACCTCAACATTGAAAAACACCAACAAATTCAACAACAACCTCAACATTGAAAAACTGCAACAACCTCAACATTGAAAAACACCAACAAATACAACAACAACCTCAACATTGAAAAACAACAACAACCTCAACATTGAAAAACACCAACAAATTCAACAATCACCTCAACATTGAAAAACAACAACAACCTCAACATTGAAAAAACACCAACAAATTCGACAACAACCTCAACATTGAAAAACAACAGCAACCTCAACATTGAAAAACACCAACAAATTCAACAACAACCTCAACATTTAAAAAGACCAACAAATTCAACAACAACCTCAACATTGAAAAACAAGAACAACCTCAACATTGAAAAACACTAACAAATTAAACAACAACCTCAACATTTAAAAACACCAACAAATTCAACAATAACCTCAACATTGAAAAACAACAACCTCAACATAGAAAAACACCAACAAGGTCAACAACAACCTCAACATTGAAAAACAGCAACAAATTCAACAACAACCTCAACATTGAAAAATAACAACAACCTCAACATTGAAAAACAACAACAACCTCAACATTGAAAAACACCAACAAATTCAACAACAACCTCAACATTGAAAAACAACAACAACCTCAACATTGAAAAACACCAAGAAATTCAACAACAACTTCAACATTGAAAAACACCAACAAATTCAACAACAACCTCCACAATAAAAACAACAACAACCTGAACATTGAAAAACACCAACAAATTCAACAACAACCTTAACATTTAAAAACACCAACAAATTCAACAACAACCTCAACATTGATAAACACGAACAAATTCAACAACAACTTCAACATTGAAAAACACCATCAAATTGAGCAACAACCTCGAAATTTAAAAACACCAACAAATTCAACAACAACCTCAACATTGAAAAACAACAACAACCTCAACATTGAAAAACACCAACAAGTTCAACAACAACCTCAACATTGAAAAACACCAACAAATTCAACAACAACTTCAACATTGAAAAACACCAACAAATTGAACAACAACCTCAACAGTGAAAAACAACAACAAATTCAACAACAACCTCAACATTGAAAAACAACAACAACCTCAACATTGAAAAACACCAACAAATTCAACAACAACCTCAACATTGAAAAACACCAACAAATTCAACAATCACCTCAACATTGAAAAATAACAACAACCTCAACATTGAAAAACAACAACAACCTCAACATTGAAAAACACCAACAAATTCAACATAAACCTCAACATTTAAAAACGAAAACAAATTCAACAACAACCTCAACATTGAAAAACACCAACAAATTCAACAACAACCTCAGCATTGAAAAACAACAGCAACCTCAACATTGAAAAACACCAACAAATTCAACAACAACCTCAACATTGAAAAACACCAACAAATTCAACAATCACCTCAACATTGAAAAATAACAACAACCTCAACATTGAAAAACAACAACAACCTCAACATTGAAAAACACCAACAAATTCAACATAAACCTCAACATTTAAAAACGAAAACAAATTCAACAACAACCTCAACATTGAAAAACAACAACAAATTCAACAATATCCTCAACATTGAAAAACAACAACTACCTCAACATTGAAAAACACCAACAAATTCAACAACAACCTCAACATTGAAAAACACCAACAAATTCAACAACAACCTCAACATTGAAAAACAACAACAACCTCAACATTGAAAAACACCAACAAATTCAACAACAACCTCAACATTGAAAAACAACAACAACCTCAACATTGAAAAACACCAACAAATTCAACAACCACCTCAACATTGAAAAACAACAACAAATTCAACAACAACCTCAGCATTGAAAAACAACAACAACCTCAACATTGAAAAACACGAACAAATTCAACAACAACCTCAACATTGATAAACAACAACAACCTCAACATTGAAAAACACCAACAAATTCAACAACAACCTCAACATTGAAAAACAACAACAAATTCAACAACAACCTCAGCATTGAAAAACAACAACAACCTCAACATTAAAAAAGACCAACAAATTCAACAACAACCTCAACATTGAAAAACACCAACAAATTCAACAATCACCTCAACATTGAAAAATAACAACAACCTCAACATTGAAAAACAACAACAACCTCAACATTGAAAAACACCAAGAAATTCAACAACAACCTCGACATTTAAAAACACCAACAATTTCAACAACAACCTCCACATTGAACAACAACAACAACCTCAACATTGAAAAACACCAACAAATTCAACAACAACCTCAACAATAAAAACAACAACAACCTGAACATTGAAAAACACCAACAAATTCAACAACAACCTTAACATTTAAAAACACCAACAAATTCAACAACAACCTCAACATTGAAAAACACCAACAAATTCAACAACAACCTCAACATTGAAAAACTGCAACAAACTCAACATTGAAAAACACCAACAAATACAACAACAACCTCAACATTGAAAAACAACAACAACCTCAACATTGAAAAACACCAAATTCAACAATCACCTCAACATTGAAAAATAACAACAACCTCAACATTGAAAAACACCAACAACTTCAACAACAACTTCAACATTGAAAAACACCATCAAATTGAGCAACAACCTCGAAATTGAAAAACATCAACAAATTCAGCAAATACCTCAACATTGAAAAACAACAACAACCTCAACATTGAAAAACACCAACAAATTCGACAACAACCTCAACATTGAAAAACAACAGCAACCTCAACATTGAAAAACACCAACAAATTCAACAACAACCTCAACATTTAAAAACACCAACATGTTCAACAACAACCTCAACATTGAAAAACACCAACAAATTCAACAACAACCTCAACATTGAAAAATAACAACAACCTCAACATTGAAAAACAACAACAACCTCAACATTGAAAAACACCAACAAATTCAACAACAACCTCAACATTGAAAAACAACAACAACCTCAACATTGAAAAACACCAACAAATTCAACAACAACTTCAACATTGAAAAACACCAACAAATTCAACAACAACCTCAACAATAAAAACAACAACAACCTGAACATTGAAAAACACCAACAAATTCAACAACAACCTTATCATTTAAAAACACCAACAAATTCAACAACAACCTCAACATTGATAAACACCAACAAATTCAACAACAACTTCAACATTGAAAAACACCATCAAATTCAGCAACAACCTCGAAATTGAAATACACCAACAAATTCAACAACAACCTCAACATTGAAAAACAACAACAACCTCAACATTGAAAAACACCAACAAATTCAACAACAACCTCAACATTGAAAAACAACAACAACCTCAACATTGAAAAACACCAACAAATTCAACAACAACCTCAACATTGAAAAACACCAACAAAATCAACAACTACCTCAAAATTGAAAAACAACAACAACCTCAACATTGAAAAACAACAACCTCAACATAAAAAACACCAACAAATTCAACAACAACCTCAACATTGAAAAACACCAACAAATTCAACAACAACCTCAACATTGAAAAACAACAAGACCCTCAACATTGAAAAACAACAACAAATTCAACAACAACCTCAACATTTAAAAACACCAACAAATTCAACAATAACCTCAACATTGAAAAATAACAACAACGTCAACATTGAAAAACACCAACAAGTTCAACAACAACCTCAACATTGAAAAACACCAACAACCTCAACATTGAAAAACAACAACAACCACAACATTGAAAAACACCAACAAATTCAACAACAACCTCAACATTGAAAAACAACAACAACCTCAACATTGAAAAACACCAAGAAATTCAACAACAACTTCAACATTGTAAAACACCAACAAATTCAACAACAACCTCAACATTGAAAAACACCAACAAATTCAACAACAACCTCAACATTGAAAAATAACAACAACCTCAACATTTGAAAAACAACAACCTCAACATTGAAAAACACCAACAAATTCAACTACAACCTCAACATTGAAAAACAACAACAAACTCAACATAAAAAACACCAACAAATTCAACAACAACTTTTAACATTGAAAAACACCAACAAATTCAACAAGAAACTCGACATTGAAAAACACCAACAAATTCAACAACAACCTCAACATTGAAGAACACCAACAAATTCAACAACAACCTCAACATTTAAAAACACCAACAAATTCAACAACAACCTCAACATTGAAAAACACCAACAAATTCAACAACAACTTCAACATTGAAAAACACCAACAAATTCAACAACAACCTCGACATTGAAAAACACCAACAAATTCAACAACAACCTCAACATTGAAAAACAACAACAACCTCAACATTGAAAATACCAAGAAATTCAACAACAACTTCAACATTGTAAAACACCAACAAATTCAACAACAACCTCAACATTGGAAAAACACCAACAAATTCAACAACAACCTCAACATTGAAAAATAACAACAACCTCAACATTGAAAAACAACAACCTCAACATTGAAAAACACCAACAAATTCAACTACAACCTCAACATTGAAAAACAACAACAAACTCAACATAAAAAACACCAACAAATTCAACAACAACTTTAACATTGAAAAACACCAACAAATTCAACAAGAAACTCGACATTGAAAAACACCAACAAATTCAACAACAACCTCAACATTGAAGAACACCAAGAAATTCAACAACAACCTCAACATTTAAAAACACCAACAAATTCAACAACAACCTCAACATTGAAAAACACCAACAAATTCAACAACAACTTCAACATTGAAAAACACCAACAAATTCAACAACAACCTCGACATTGAAAAACACCAACAAATTCAACAACAACCTCAACATTGAAACAACCTCAACATTGAAAAACACCAATAAATACAACAACAACCTCAACATTGAAAAACAACAACAACCTCAACATTGAAAAACACCAACAAATTCAACAACAACCTCAACATTGAAAAACAACAACAACCTCAACATTGAAAAACAACAACAACCTCGAAATTGAAAAACACCAACATATTCAACAACAACCTCAACATTGAAAAACAACAACAACCTCAACATTGAAAAACACCAACAAATTCAACAACAAACTCGAAATTGAAAAACACCAACAAATTCAACAACAACCTCAACATTGAAAAACAACAACAACCTCAACATTGAAAAAGACCAACAAATTCAACAACAACCTCAACATTGAGAAACACCAACAAATGCAACATAAACCTCAACATTTAAAACGAAAAAACAAATTCAACAACAACCTCAACATTGAAAAACACGAACAAATTCAACAATATCCTCAGCATTGAAAAACAACAACAACCTCAACATTGAAAAACACCAACAAATTCAACAACAACCTCAACATTGAAAAACACCAACAAATTCAACAACAACCTCAACATTGAAAAACAACAACAACCTCAACATTGAAAAACACCAACAAATTCAAAAACAACCTCAACATTGAAAAACAACAACCTCAACATTGAAAAACACCAACAAATTCAACAACAACCTCAACATTGAAAAACACCAACAAATTCAACAACAACCTCAGCATTGAAAAACAACAACAACCTCAACATTGAAAAACACCAACAAATTCAACAACAAACCTCAACATTGAAAAACACCAACAAATTCAACAATCACCTCAACATTGAAAAATAACAACAACCTCAACATTGAAAAGCAACAACAACCTCAACATTGAAAAACACCAACAAATTCAACAACAACCTCAACATTGAAAAACACAACAACCTCAACATTGAAAAACACCAAGAAATTCAACAACAACCTCGACATTTAAAAACACCAACAAATTCAACAACAACCTCAACATTGAAAAACAACAATAACCTCAACATTGAAAAACACCAACAAATTCAACAACAACCTCAACATTGAAAAACAACAACAACCTCAACATTGAAAAACACCAACAAATTCAAACAACAACCTCAACATTGAAAAACACCAACAAATTCAACAACAACCTCAACATTGAAAAACAACAACAACCTCAACATTGAAAAACACCAACAAATTCAACAACAACCTCAACATTGAAAAACAACAACAACCTCAACATAAAAAACACCAACAAATTCAACAACAACCTCAACATTGAAAAACACCAACAAATTCAACAACAACCTCAACATTGAAAAACAACAACAACCTCAACATTGAAAAACACCAACAAATTCAACAACAACCTCAACATTTAAAAACACCAGCAAATTCAACAACAACCTCAACATTGAAGAACAACAACAACTTCAACATTAAAATACAACAACAACCTCAACATTGAAAAACACCAACAAATTCAACAACAAACTCGACATTGAAAAACACCAACAAATTCAACAACAACCTCAACTTTCAAAAACAACAACAACCTCAACATGGAAAAACACCAACAAATTCAACAACAACCTCAACATTGAAAAAACACCAACAAATTCAACAACAACCTCAACGTTGAAAAACAACAACAACCTCAACATTGAAAAACACCAACAAATTCAACAACAACCTCAACATTGAAAAACACCGACAAATTCAACAACAACCTCAACATTGAAAAACAACAACAACCTCAACATTGAAAAACACCAACAAATTCAACAACAACCTCAACATTGAAAAAACAACAACAACCTCAACATTGAAAAACACCAACAAATTCAACAACAACCTCGACATTGAAAAAACACCAACAAATTCAACAACAACCTCAGCATTGAAAAACAACAACAACCTCAACATTGAAAAACACCAACAAATTCAACAACAACCACAACATTGAAAAACACCAACAAATTCAGCAATCACCTCAACATTGAAAAATAACAACAACCTCAACATTGAAAAACAACAGCAACCTCAACATTGAAAAAAACCAACAAATTCAACAACAACCTCAACACTGAAAAAAAACAACAACCTCAACATTGAAAAACACCAAGAAATTGAACAACAACCTCGACATTTAAAAACAACAACAAATTCAACAACAACCTCAACATTGAAAAACAACAACAACCTCAACATTGAAAAACACCAACAAATGCAACAACAACCTCAACATTGAAAAACAACAACAACCTCAACATTGAAAAACACCAACAAATTCAACAACAACCTCAACATTTAAAAACACCAACAAATTCAACAACAACCTCAACATTGACAAACAACAACAACCTCAACATAAAAAACAGCAACAAATTCAACAACAACCTCAACATTGAAAAACACCAACAAATTCAACAACAACCTCAACATTGAAAAGCAACAACAACCTCAACATTGAAAAACACCAACAAATTCAACAACAACCTCAACATTTAAAAACACCAACAAATTCAACAATAACCTCAACATTGAAAAACAACAACAACCTCAACATTGAAAAACACCAACAAGTTCAACAACAACCTCAACATTGAAAAACACCAACAAATTCAACAACAACCTCAACATTGAAAAATAACAACAACCTCAACATTGAAAAACAACAACAACCTCAACATTGAAAAACACCAACAAATTCAACAACAACCTCAACAATAAAAACAACAACAACCAGAACATTGAAAAACACCAACAAATTCAACAACAACCTCAACATTGATAAACACCAACAAATTCAACAACAACTTCAACATTGAAAAACACCAACAAATTCAACAACAACCTCGACATTGAAAAACACCAACAAATTCAACAACAACCTCAACATTGAAAAACAACAACAACCTCAACATTGAAAAACACCAACAAATGCAACAACAACCTCAACATTGAAAAACAACAACAACCTCAACAGTAAAAACACCAACAAATTCAACAACAAACTCAACATTGAAAAACAACAACAACCTCAACATTGAAAAACACCAACAAATTCAACAACAACCTCAACATTTAAAAACACCAACAAATTCAACAACAACCTCAACATTGAAAAATAACAACAACCTCAACATGGAAAAACAACAGCAACCTCAACATTGAAAAACACGAACCAATTCAACAACAACTTCAACATTGAAAAACTACAACAACCTCAACATTGAAAAACACCAACAAATACAACAACAACCTCAACATTAAAAAACAACAACAACCTCAACATTGAAAAACACCAACAAATTCAACAACAACCTCAACATTGAAAAACAACAACAACCTCAACATTGAAAAACAACAACAAATACAACAACAACCTCAACATTGAAAAACAACAACAACCTCAACATTGAAAAACACCAACAAATTCAACAACAACCTCAACATTGAAAAACACCAACAAATTCAACAACAACCTCAACATTGAAAAGCAACAACAACCTCAACATTAAAATGCAACAACAACCTCAACATTGAAAAACACCAACAAATTCAACAACAAATTCACCATTGAAAAACACCAAAAAATTCAACAACAACCTCGACATTGAAAAACACCAACAAATTCAACAACAACCTCAACTTTGAAAAACAACAACAACCTCAACATGGAAAAAAACCAACAAATTCAACATCAACCTCAACATTGAAAGACACCAACAAATTCAACAACAACCTCAACATTGAAAAACACTAACAAATTCAACAACAACCTCAACATTGAAAAACAACAACAACCTCAACATTGAAAAACACCAACCAATTCAAGAACAACCTCAACATTGAAAAACAACAACAACCTCAACATTGAAAAACACCAACAAATTCAACACCAACCTCAATATTGAAAAACATCAACAAATTCAACAACAACCTCAACATTGAAAAACAACAACCTCAACATTGAAAAACACCAAGAAATTCAACAACAACCTCGACATTTAAAAACACCAACAAATTCAACAACAACCTCCACATTGAACAACAACAACAACCACAACATTGAAAAACACCAACTAATTCAACAACAACCTCAACAATAAAAACAACAACAACCTGAACATTGAAAAACACCAACAAATTCAACAACAACCTCAACATTGAAAAACACCAACAAATTCAACAACAACCTCAACATTGAAAAACTGCAACAACCTCAACATTGAAAAACACCAACAAATACAACAACAACCTCAACATTGAAAAACAACAACAACCTCAACATTGAAAAACACCAACAAATTCAACAATCACCTCAACATTGAAAAATAACAACAACCTCAACATTGAAAAACAACAACAACCTCAACATTGAAAAACACCAAGAAATTCAACAACAACCTCGACATTTAAAAACACCAACAAATTCAACAACAACCTCCACATTGAACAACAACAACAACCTCAACATTGAAAAACACCAACAAATTCAACAACAACCTCAACAATAAAAACAACAACAACCTGAACATTGAAAAACACCAACAAATTCAACAACAACCTTAACATTTAAAAACACCAACAAATTCAACAACAACCTCAACATTGAAAAACACCAACAAATTCAACAACAACCTCAACATTGAAAAACTGCAACAACCTCAACATTGAAAAACACCAACAAATACAACAACAACCTCAACATTGAAAAACAACAACAACCTCAACATTGAAAAACACCAACAAATTCAACAATCACCTCAACATTGAAAAACAACAACAACCTCAACATTGAAAAACACCAACAAATTCGACAACAACCTCAACATTGAAAAACAACAGCAACCTCAACATTGAAAAACACCAACAAATTCAACAACAACCTCAACATTTAAAAACACCAACAAATTCAACAACAACCTCAACATTGAAAAACAACAACAACCTCAACATTGAAAAACACTAACGAATTCAACAACAACCTCAACATTTAAAAACACCAACAAATTCAACAATAACCTCAACATTGAAAAACAACAACAACCTCAACATAGAAAAATACCAACAAGTTCAACAACAACCTCAACATTGAAAAACAGCAACAAATTCAACAACAACCTCAACATTGAAAAATAACAACAACCTCAACATTGAAAAACAACAACAACCTCAACATTGAAAAACACCAACAAATTCAACAACAACCTCAACATTGAAAAACAACAACAACCTCAACATTGAAAAACACCAAGAAATTCAACAACAACTTCAACATTGAAAAACACCAACAAATTCAACAACAACCTCCACAATAAAAACAACAACAACCTGAACATTGAAAAACACCAACAAATCAAGAACAACCTTAACATTTAAAAACACCAACAAATTCAACAACAACCTCAACATTGATAAACACGACCAAATTCAACAACAACTTCAACATTGAAAAACACCATCAAATTGAGCAACAACCTCGAAATTGAAAAACACCAACAAATTCAACAACAACCTCAACATTGAAAAACAACAACAACCTCAACATTGAAAAACACCAACAAGTTCAACAACAACCTCAACATTGAAAAACACCAACAAATTCAACAACAACTTCAACATTGAAAAACACCAACAAATTCAACAACAACCTCGACATTGAAAAACACCAACAAATTCAACAACAACCTCAACATTGAAAAACACCAACAAATTCAACAACAACCTCAACATTGAAAACACCAACAAATTGAACAACAACCTCAACATTGAAAAACAACAACAACCTCAACATTGAAAAACAACAACAACCTCAACATTGAAAAACACCAACAAATTCAACAACAACCTCAACATTGAAAAACAACAACAACCTCAACATTGAAAAACACCAAAAAATTCAACAACAACCTCAACATTTAAAAACACCAACAAATTCAACAATAACCTCAACATTGAAAAACAACAACAACCTCAACATTGAAAAACACCAACAAGTTCAACAACAACCTCAACATTGAAAAACACCAACAAATTCAACAACAACCTCAACATTGAAAAATAACAACAACCTCAACATTGAAAAACAACAACAACCTCAACATTGAAAAACACCAACAAATTCAACAACAACCTCAACAATAAAAACAACAACAACCAGAACATTGAAAAACACCAACAAATTCAACAACAACCTCAACATTGATAAACACCAACAAATTCAACAACAACTTCAACATTGAAAAACACCAACAAATTCAACAACAACCTCGACATTGAAAAACACCAACAAATTCAACAACAACCTCAACATTGAAAAACAACAACAACCTCAACATTGAAAAACACCAACAAATTCAACAACAACCTCAACATTGAAAAACAACAACAACCTCAACAGTAAAAACACCAACAAATTCAACAACAACCTCAACATTGAAAAACACCAACAAATTCAACAACAAACTCAACATTGAAAAACAACAACAACCTCAACATTGAAAAACACCAACAAATTCAACAACAACCTCAACATTTAAAAACACCAACAAATTCAACAACAACCTCAACATTGAAAAATAACAACAACCTCAACATTGAAAAACAACAGCAACCTCAACATTGAAAAACACGGACAAATTCAACAACAACCTCAACATTGAAAAACACCAAGAAATTGAACAACAACTTCAACATTGAAAAACTACAACAACCTCAACATTGAAAAACACCAACAAATACAACAACAACCTCAAAATAAAAAAAAAAAACAACCTCAACATTGAAAAACACCAACAAATTCAACAACAACCTCAACATTGAAAAACAACAACAACCTCAACATTGAAAAACAACAACAACCTCAACATTGAAAAACAACAACAAATACCACAACAACCTCAACATTGAAAAACAACAACAACCTCAACATTGAAAAACACCAACAAATTCAACAACAACCTCAACATTGAAAAACACCAACAAATTCAACAACAACCTCAACATTGAAAAGCAACAACAACCTCAACATTAAAATACAACAACAACCTCAACATTGAAAAACACCAACAAATTCAACAACAACCTCAACATGGAAAAAAACCAACAAATTCAACAACAACCTCAACATTGAAAAACACCAACAAATTCAACAACAACCTCAACATTGAAAAACACTAACAAATTCAACAACAACCTCAACATTGAAAAACAACAACAACCTCAACATTGAAAAACACCAACCAATTCAAGAACAACCTCAACATTGAAAAACAACAACAACCTCAACATTGAAAAACACCAACAAATTCAACACCAACCTCGACATTTAAAAACACCAACAAATTCAACAACAACCTCCACATTGAACAACAACAACAACCACAACATTGAAAAACACCAACTAATTCAACAACAACCTCAACAATAAAAACAACAACAACCTGAACATTGAAAAACACCAACAAATTCAACAACAACCTCAACATTGAAAAACACCAACAAATTCAACAACAACCTCAACATTGAAAAACTGCAACAACCTCAACATTGAAAAACACCAACAAATACAACAACAACCTCAACATTGAAAAACAACAACGACCTCAACATTGAAAAAAAAACAAATTCAACAATCACCTCAACATTGAAAAACAACAACAACCTCAACATTGAAAAACACCAACAAATTCAACAATCACCTCAACATTGAAAAACAACAACAACCTCAACATTGAAAAACACCAACAAATTCGACAACAACCTCAACATTGAAAAACAACAGCAACCTCAACATTGAAAAACACCAACAAATTCAACAACAACCTCAACATTTAAAAACACCAACAAATTCAACAACAACCTCAACATTGAAAAATAACAACAACCTCAACATTGAAAAACAACAACAACCTCAACATTGAAAAACACCAAGAAATTCAACAACAACCTCGACATTTAAAAACACCAACAAATTCAACAACAACCTCCACATTGAACAACAACAACAACCTCAACATTGAAAAACACCAACAAATTCAACAACAACCTCAACAATAAAAACAACAACAACCTGAACATTGAAAAACACCAACAAATTCAACAACAACCTTAACATTTAAAAACACCAACAAATTCAACAACAACCTCAACATTGAAAAACACCAACAAATTCAACAACAACCTCAACATTGAAAAACTGCAACAACCTCAACATTGAAAAACACCAACAAATACAACAACAACCTCAACATTGAAAAACAACAACAACCTCAACATTGAAAAACACCAACAAATTCAACAATCACCTCAACATTGAAAAACAACAACAACCTCAACATTGAAAAACACCAACAAATTCGACAACAACCTCAACATTGAAAAACAACAACAACCTCAACATTTAAAAACACCAACAAATTCAACAACAACCTCAACATTGAAAAACAACAACAACCTCAACATTGAAAAACACTAACAAATTCAACAACAACCTCAACATTCAAAAACACCAACAAATTCAACAATAACCTCAACATTGAAAAACAACAACAACCTCAACATAGAAAAATACCAACAAGTTCAACAACAACCTCAACATTGAAAAACAGCAACAAATTCAACAACAACCTCAACATTGAAAAATAACAACAAGCTCAACATTGAAAAACAACAACAACCTCAACATTGAAAAACACCAACAAATTCAACAAGAACCTCAACATTGAAAAACAACAACAACCTCAACATTGAAAAACACCAGGAAATTCAACAACAACTTCAACATTGAAAAACACCAACAAATTCAACAACAGCCTCCACAATAAAAACAACAACAAACTGAACATTGAAAAACACCAACAAATCAAGAACAACCTTAACATTTAAAAACACCAACAAATTCAACAACAACCTCAACATTGATAAACACGAACAAATTCAACAACAACTTCAACATTGAAAAACACCATCAAATTGAGCAACAACCTCGAAATTGAAAAACACCAACAAATTCAACAACAACCTCAACATTGAAAAACAACAACAACCTCAACATTGAAAAACACCAACAAGTTCAACAACAACCTCAACATTGAAAAACACCAACAAATTCAACAACAACTTCAACATTGAAAAACACCAACAAATTCAACAACAACCTCGACATTGAAAAACACCAACAAATTCAACAACAACCTCAACATTGAAAAACACCAACAAATTCAACAACAGCCTCAACATTGAAAACACCAACAAATTGAACAACAACCTCAACATTGAAAAACAACAACAACCTCAACATTGAAAAACAACAACAACCTCGAAATTGAAAAACACCAACAAATTCAACAACAACCTCAACATTGAAAAACAACAACAACCTCAACATTGAAAAACACCAACAAATTCAACAACAACCTCAACATTGAAAAACAACAACAACCTCAACATTGAAAAACACCAACAAATTCAACAACAACCTCAAAATTGAAAAACACCAACAAATTCAACAACAACCTCAGCATTGAAAAACAACAGCAACCTCAACATTGAAAAACACCAACAAATTCAACAACAACCTCAACATTGAAAAACACCAACAAATTCAACAACAACCTCAACATTGAAAAACAACAACAACCTCAACATTGAAAAACACCAACAAATTCAACAACAACCTCAACATTGAAAAACACCAACAAATTCAACAATCACCTCAACATTGAAAAATAACAACAACCTCAACATTGAAAAACAACAACAACCTCAACATTGAAAAACACCAACAAATTCAACATAAACCTCAACATTGAAAAACGAAAACAAATTCAACAACAACCTCAACATTGAAAAACACCAACAAATTCAACAATATCCTCAACATTGAAAAACAACAACTACCTCAACATTGAAAAACACCAACAAATTCAACAACAACCTCAACATTGAAAAACACCAACAAACTCAACAACAACCTCAACATTGAAAAACAACAACAACCTCAACATTGAAAAACACCAACAAATTCAACAACAACCTCAACATTGAAAAACAACAACAACCTCAACATTGAAAAACACCAACAAATTCAACAACAACCTCAACATTGAAAAACAACAACAAATTCAACAACAACCTCAGCATTGAAACACAACAACAACCTCAACATTGAAAAACACGAACAAATTCAACAACAACCTCAACATTGAAAAACAACAACAACCGCAACAATGAAAAACACCAACAAATTCAACAACAACCTCAACATTGAAAAACAACAACAAATTCAACAACAACCTCAGCATTGAAAAACAACAACAACCTCAACATTAAAAAACACCAACAAATTCAACAACAACCTCAACATTGAAAAACACCAACAAATTCAACAATCACCTCAACATTGAAAAATAACAACAACCTCAACATTGAAAAACAACAACAACCTCAACATTGAAAAACACCAAGAAATTCAACAACAACCTCAACAATAAAAACAACAACAACCTGAACATTGAAAAACACGAACAAATTCAACAACAACCTTAACATTTAAAAACACCAGCAAATTCAACAACAACCTCAACATTGAAAAACACCAACAAATTCAACAACAACCTCAACATTGAAAAACTGCAACAACCTCAACATTGAAAAACACCAACAAATACAACAACAACCTCAACATTGAAAAACAACAACAACCTCAACATTGAAAAACACCAACAAATTCAACAATCACCTCAACATTGAAAAATAACAACAACCTCAACATTGAAAAACACCAACAAATTCAACAACAACTTCAACATTGAAAAACACCATCAAATTGAGCAACAACCTCGAAATTGAAAAACATCAACAAATTCAGCAAATACCTCAACATTGAAAAATAACACCAACCTCAACATTGAAAAACACCAACAAATTCGACAACAACCTCAACATTGAAAAACAACAGCAACCTCAACATTGAAAAACACCAACAAATTCAACAACAACCTCAACATTTAAAAACACCAACAAATTCAACAACAACCTCAACATTGAAAAACAAGAACAACTTCAACATTGAAAAACACTAACAAATTCAACAACAACCTCAACATTTAAAAACACCAACAAATTCAACAATAACCTCAACATTGAAAAACAACAACAACCTCAACATTGAAAAACACCAACAAGTTCAACAACAACCTCAACATTGAAAAACACCAACAAATTCAACAACAACCTCAACATTGAAAAATAACAACAACCTCAACATTGAAAAACAACAACAACCTCAACATTGAAAAACACCAACAAATTCAACAACAACCTCAACATTGAAAAACAACAACAACCTCAACATTGAAAAACACCAAGAAATTCAACAACAACTTCAACATTGAAAAACACCAACAAATTCAACAACAAACTCAACAATAAAAACAACAACAACCTGAACATTGAAAAACACCAACAAATTCAACAACAACCTTATCATTTAAAAACACCATCAAATTCAACAACAACCTCAACATTGAAAAACACCAACAAATTCAACAACAACCTCAACATTGAAAAACACTAACAAATTCAACAACAACCTCAACATTGAAAAACAACAACAACCTCAACAATGAAAAACACCAACCAATTCAAGAACAACCTCAACATTGAAAAACAACAACAACCTCAACATTGAAAAACACCAACAAATTCAACACCAACCTCAACATTGAAAAACATCAACAAATTCAACAACAACCTCAACATTGAAAAACAACAACCTCAACATTGAAAAACACCAAGAAATTCAACAACAACCTCGACATTTAAAAACACCAACAAATTCAACAACAACCTCCACATTGAACAACAACAACAATCACAACATTGAAAAACACCAACTAATTCAACAACAACCTCAACAATAAAAACAACAACAACCTGAACATTGAAAAACACCAACAAATTCAACAACAACCTCAACATTGAAAAACACCAACAAATTCAACAACAACCTCAACATTGAAAAACTGCAACAACCTCAACATTGAAAAACACCAACAAATACAACAACAACCTCAACATTGAAAAACAACAACGACCTCAACATTGAAAAAAAAACAAATTCAACAATCACCTCAACATTGAAAAACAACAACTACCTCAACATTGAAAAACACCAACAAATTCAACAACAACCTCAACATTGAAAAACACCAACAAACTCAACAACAACCTCAACATTGAAAAACAACAACAACCTCAACATTGAAAAACACCAACAAATTCAACAACAACCTCAACATTGAAAAACAACAACAACCTCAACATTGAAAAACACCAACAAATTCAACAACAACCTCAACATTGAAAAACAACAACAAATTCAACAACAACCTCAGCATTGAAACACAACAACAACCTCAACATTGAAAAACACGAACAAATTCAACAACAACCTCAACATTGAAAAACAACAACAACCGCAACAATGAAAAACACCAACAAATTCAACAACAACCTCAACATTGAAAAACAACAACAAATTCAACAACAACCTCAGCATTGAAAAACAACAACAACCTCAACATTAAAAAACACCAACAAATTCAACAACAACCTCAACATTGAAAAACACCAACAAATTCAACAATCACCTCAACATTGAAAAATAACAACAACCTCAACATTGAAAAACAACAACAACCTCAACATTGAAAAACACCAAGAAATTCAACAACAACCTCAACAATAAAAACAACAACAACCTGAACATTGAAAAACACGAACAAATTCAACAACAACCTTAACATTTAAAAACACCAGCAAATTCAACAACAACCTCAACATTGAAAAACACCAACAAATTCAACAACAACCTCAACATTGAAAAACTGCAACAACCTCAACATTGAAAAACACCAACAAATACAACAACAACCTCAACATTGAAAAACAACAACAACCTCAACATTGAAAAACACCAACAAATTCAACAATCACCTCAACATTGAAAAATAACAACAACCTCAACATTGAAAAACACCAACAAATTCAACAACAACTTCAACATTGAAAAACACCATCAAATTGAGCAACAACCTCGAAATTGAAAAACATCAACAAATTCAGCAAATACCTCAACATTGAAAAATAACACCAACCTCAACATTGAAAAACACCAACAAATTCGACAACAACCTCAACATTGAAAAACAACAGCAACCTCAACATTGAAAAACACCAACAAATTCAACAACAACCTCAACATTTAAAAACACCAACAAATTCAACAACAACCTCAACATTGAAAAACAAGAACAACTTCAACATTGAAAAACACTAACAAATTCAACAACAACCTCAACATTTAAAAACACCAACAAATTCAACAATAACCTCAACATTGAAAAACAACAACAACCTCAACATTGAAAAACACCAACAAGTTCAACAACAACCTCAACATTGAAAAACACCAACAAATTCAACAACAACCTCAACATTGAAAAATAACAACAACCTCAACATTGAAAAACAACAACAACCTCAACATTGAAAAACACCAACAAATTCAACAACAACCTCAACATTGAAAAACAACAACAACCTCAACATTGAAAAACACCAAGAAATTCAACAACAACTTCAACATTGAAAAACACCAACAAATTCAACAACAAACTCAACAATAAAAACAACAACAACCTGAACATTGAAAAACACCAACAAATTCAACAACAACCTTATCATTTAAAAACACCATCAAATTCAACAACAACCTCAACATTGAAAAACACCAACAAATTCAACAACAACCTCAACATTGAAAAACACTAACAAATTCAACAACAACCTCAACATTGAAAAACAACAACAACCTCAACAATGAAAAACACCAACCAATTCAAGAACAACCTCAACATTGAAAAACAACAACAACCTCAACATTGAAAAACACCAACAAATTCAACACCAACCTCAACATTGAAAAACATCAACAAATTCAACAACAACCTCAACATTGAAAAACAACAACCTCAACATTGAAAAACACCAAGAAATTCAACAACAACCTCGACATTTAAAAACACCAACAAATTCAACAACAACCTCCACATTGAACAACAACAATCACAACATTGAAAAACACCAACTAATTCAACAACAACCTCAACAATAAAAACAACAACAACCTGAACATTGAAAAACACCAACAAATTCAACAACAACCTCAACATTGAAAAACACCAACAAATTCAACAACAACCTCAACATTGAAAAACTGCAACAACCTCAACATTGAAAAACACCAACAAATACAACAACAACCTCAACATTGAAAAACAACAACGACCTCAACATTGAAAAAAAAACAAATTCAACAATCACCTCAACATTGAAAAACAACAACAACCTCAACATTGAAAAACACCAACAAATTCAACAATCACCTCAACATTGAAAAACAACAACAACCTCAACATTGAAAAACACCAACAAATTCGACAACAACCTCAACATTGAAAAACAACAGCAACCTCAACATTGAAAAACACCAACAAATTCAACAACAACCTCAACATTTAAAAACACCAACAAATTCAACAACAACCTCAACATTGAAAAATAACAACAACCTCAACATTGAAAAACAACAACAACCTCAACATTGAAAAACACCAAGAAATTCAACAACAACCTCGACATTTAAAAACACCAACAAATTCAACACCAACCTCCACATTGAACAACAACAACAACCTCAACATTGAAAAACACCAACAAATTCAACAACAACCTCAACAATAAAAACAACAACAACCTGAACATTGAAAAACACCAACAAATTCAACAACAACCTTAACATTTAAAAACACCAACAAATTCAACAACAACCTCAACATTGAAAAACACCAACAAATTCAACAACAACCTCAACATTGAAAAACTGCAACAACCTCAACATTGAAAAACACCAACAAATACAACAACAACCTCAACATTGAAAAACAACAACAACCTCAACATTGAAAAACACCAACAAATTCAACAATCACCTCAACATTGAAAAACAACAACAACCTCAACATTGAAAAACACCAACAAATTCGACAACAACCTCAACATTGAAAAACAACAGCAACCTCAACATTGAAAAACACCAACAAATTCAACAACAACCTCAACATTTAAAAACACCAACAAATTCAACAACAACCTCAACATTGAAAAACAACAACAACCTCAACATTGAAAAACACTAACAAATTCAACAACAACCTCAACATTTAAAAACACCAACAAATTCAACAATAACCTCAACATTGAAAAACAACAACAACCTCAACATAGAAAAATACCAACAAGTTCAACAACAACCTCAACATTGAAAAACAGCAACAAATTCAACAACAACCTCAACATTGAAAAATAACAACAAGCTCAACATTGAAAAACAACAACAACCTCAACATTGAAAAACACCAACAAATTCAACAAGAACCTCAACATTGAAAAACAACAACAACCTCAACATTGAAAAACACCAGGAAATTCAACAACAACTTCAACATTGAAAAACACCAACAAATTCAACAACAGCCTCCACAATAAAAACAACAACAAACTGAACATTGAAAAACACCAACAAATCAAGAACAACCTTAACATTTAAAAACACCAACAAATTCAACAACCTCAACATTGATAAACACGAACAAATTCAACAACAACTTCAACATTGAAAAACACCATCAAATTGAGCAACAACCTCGAAATTGAAAAACACCAACAAATTCAACAACAACCTCAACATTGAAAAACAACAACAACCTCAACATGGAAAAACACCAACAAGTTCAACAACAACCTCAACATTGAAAAACACCAACAAATTCAACAACAACTTCAACATTGAAAAACACCAACAAATTCAACAACAACCTCGACATTGAAAAACACCAACAAATTCAACAACAACCTCAACATTGAAAAACACCAACAAATTCAACAACAACCTCAACATTGAAAACACCAACAAATTGAACAACAACCTCAACATTGAAAAACAACAACAACCTCAACATTGAAAAACAACAACAACCTCGAAATTGAAAAACACCAACAAATTCAACAACAACCTCAACATTGAAAAACAACAACAACCTCAACATTGAAAAACACCAACAAATTCAACAACAACCTCAACATTGAAAAACAACAACAACCTCAACATTGAAAAACACCAACAAATTCAACAACAACCTCAAAATTGAAAAACACCAACAAATTCAACAACAACCTCAGCATTGAAAAACAACAGCAACCTCAACATTGAAAAACACCAACAAATTCAACAACAACCTCAACATTGAAAAACACCAACAAATTCAACAACAACCTCAACATTGAAAAACAACAACAACCTCAACATTGAAAAACACCAACAAATTCAACAACAACCTCAACATTGAAAAACACCAACAAATTCAACAATCACCTCAACATTGAAAAATAACAACAACCTCAACATTGAAAAACAACAACAACCTCAACATTGAAAAACACCAACAAATTCAACATAAACCTCAACATTGAAAAACGAAAACAAATTCAACAACAACCTCAACATTGAAAAACACCAACAAATTCAACAATATCCTCAACATTGAAAAACAACAACTACCTCAACATTGAAAAACACCAACAAATTCAACAACAACCTCAACATTGAAAAACACCAACAAACTCAACAACAACCTCAACATTGAAAAACAACAACAACCTCAACATTGAAAAACACCAACAAATTCAACAACAACCTCAACATTGAAAAACAACAACAACCTCAACATTGAAAAACACCAACAAATTCAACAACAACCTCAACATTGAAAAACAACAACAAATTCAACAACAACCTCAGCATTGAAACACAACAACAACCTCAACATTGAAAAACACGAACAAATTCAACAACAACCTCAACATTGAAAAACAACAACAACCGCAACAATGAAAAACACCAACAAATTCAACAACAACCTCAACATTGAAAAACAACAACAAATTCAACAACAACCTCAGCATTGAAAAACAACAACAACCTCAACATTAAAAAACACCAACAAATTCAACAACAACCTCAACATTGAAAAACACCAACAAATTCAACAATCACCTCAACATTGAAAAATAACAACAACCTCAACATTGAAAAACAACAACAACCTCAACATTGAAAAACACCAAGAAATTCAACAACAACCTCAACAATAAAAACAACAACAACCTGAACATTGAAAAACACGAACAAATTCAACAACAACCTTAACATTTAAAAACACCAGCAAATTCAACAACAACCTCAACATTGAAAAACACCAACAAATTCAACAACAACCTCAACATTGAAAAACTGCAACAACCTCAACATTGAAAAACACCAACAAATACAACAACAACCTCAACATTGAAAAACAACAACAACCTCAACATTGAAAAACACCAACAAATTCAACAATCACCTCAACATTGAAAAATAACAACAACCTCAACATTGAAAAACACCAACAAATTCAACAACAACTTCAACATTGAAAAACACCATCAAATTGAGCAACAACCTCGAAATTGAAAAACATCAACAAATTCAGCAAATACCTCAACATTGAAAAATAACAACAACCTCAACATTGAAAAACACCAACAAATTCGACAACAACCTCAACATTGAAAAACAACAGCAACCTCAACATTGAAAAACACCAACAAATTCAACAACAACCTCAACATTTAAAAACACCAACAAATTCAACAACAACCTCAACATTGAAAAACAAGAACAACTTCAACATTGAAAAACACTAACAAATTCAACAACAACCTCAACATTTAAAAACACCAACAAATTCAACAATAACCTCAACATTGAAAAACAACAACAACCTCAACATTGAAAAACACCAACAAGTTCAACAACAACCTCAACATTGAAAAACACCAACAAATTCAACAACAACCTCAACATTGAAAAATAACAACAACCTCAACATTGAAAAACAACAACAACCTCAACATTGAAAAACACCAACAAATTCAACAACAACCTCAACATTGAAAAACAACAACAACCTCAACATTGAAAAACACCAAGAAATTCAACAACAACTTCAACATTGAAAAACACCAACAAATTCAACAACAAACTCAACAATAAAAACAACAACAACCTGAACATTGAAAAACACCAACAAATTCAACAACAACCTTATCATTTAAAAACACCAACAAATTCAACAACAACCTCAGCATTGAAAAACAACAACAACCTCAACATTGAAAAACACCAACAAATTCAACAACAACCACAACATTGAAAAACACCAACAAATTCAACAACAACTTCAACATTGAAAAACACCAACAAATTCAACAACAACCTCGACATTGAAAAACACCAACAAATTCAACAACAACCTCAACATTGAAAAACACCAACAAATTCAACAACAACCTCAACATTGAAAACACCAACAAATTGAACAACAACCTCAACATTGAAAAACAACAACAACCTCAACATTGAAAAACAACAACAACCTCGAAATTGAAAAACACCAACAAATTCAACAACAACCTCAACATTGAAAAACAACAACAACCTCAACATTGAAAAACACCAACAAATTCAACAACAACCTCGAAATTGAAAAACACCAACAAATTCAACAACAACCTCAACATTGAAAAACAACAACAACCTCAACATTGAAAAACACCATCAAATTCAACAACAACCTCAACAGTGAAAAACAACAACAACCTCAACATTGAATAACACCAACAAATTCAACAACAACTTCAACATTGAAAAACACCAACAAATTCAACAACAACCTCAACATTGAAAAACAACAACAACCTCAACATTTAAAAACACCAACAAATTCAACAACAACCTCAACATTGAAAAACAACAACAACCTCAACATTGAAAAACACCAACAAATTCAACAACAACCTCAACATTGAAAAACAACAACAACCACAACATTGAAAAACACCAACAAATTCAACAACAACCTCAACATTGAAAAACACCAACAAATTCAACAACAACCTCAACATTGAAAAACAACAACAACCTCAACATTGAAAAACAACAAAAACCTCAACATTGAAAAACACCAACAAATTCAACAACAACCTCAACATTGAAAAACAACAACAACCTCAACATTGAAAAACACCAAGAAATTCAACAACAACTTCAACAATGAAAAACACCATCAAATTCAGCAACAACCTCGAAATTGAAAAACACCAACAAATTCAACAACAACCTCAACATTGAAAAACAACAACAACCTCAACATTGAAAAACATCAACAAATTCAACACCAACCTCAACATTGAAACACAACAACAACCTCAACATTGAAAAACACCAACAAATTCAACAACAACCTCAACATTGAAAAACAACAACAACCTCAACATTGAAAAACACCAAGAAATTCAACAACAACCTCGACATTTAAAAACACCAACAAATTCAACAACAACCTCCACATTGAACAACAACAACCTCAACATTGAAAAACACCAACAAATTCAACAACAACCTCAACACTGAAAAACAACAACAACCTCAACATTGAAAAACACCAACAAATTCAACAACAACCTCAACATTGAAAAACAACAACAACCTCAACATTGAAAAACACCAAGAAATTCAACAACAACCTCGACATTGAAAAACACCATCAAATTCAACAACAACCTCAATATTGAAAAACAACAACAACTTCAACATTGAAATACACCAACAAATTCAACAACAACCTCAACATTGAAAAATACCAACAAATTCAAAAACAACCTCAACATTGAAAAACAACAACAACCTCAACATTGAAAAACACCAACAAATTCAACAACAACCTCAACATTTAAAAACACCAACAAATTCAACAACAACCTCAACATAGAAAAACAACAACAACCTCAACATAAAAAACACCAACAAATTCAACAACAACCTCAACATTGAAAAACACCAACAAATTCAACAACAACCTCGACATTGAAAATCACCAACAAATTCAACAACAACCTCAACATTGAAAAACAACAACCACCTCAACATTGAAAAACACCAACAAATTCAACAACAACCACAACATTGAAAACACCAACAAATTCAACAACAACCTCAACATTGAAAAACAACAACAACCTCAACATTGAGAAACAACAACAACCTCGAAATTGAAAAACACCAACAAATTCAACAACAACCTCAACATTGAAAAACAACATCCACCTCAACATTGAGAAACACCAACAAATTCAACAACAACCTCAACATTGAAAAACAACAACAACCTCGAAATTGAAAAACACCAACAAATTCAACAACAACCTCAACATTGAAAAACAACAACAACCTCAACATTGAAAAACACCAACAAATTCAACAACAACCTCAACATTGAAAAACACCAACAAATTCAACATAAACCTCAACATTGAAAAACACCAACAAATTCAACAACAACCTCAACATTGAAAAACACCAACAAATTCAACAAGAACCTCAACATTGAAAAACACCATCGAATTCAACAACAACCTCAACATTGAAAAACAACAACAACCTCAACATTGAACAACACCATCAAATTCAACAACAACTTCAACATTGAAAAACACCAACAAATTCAACAACAACCTCGAAATTGAAAAACACCAACAAATTCAACAACAACCTCAACATTGAAAAACAACAACAACCTGAACATTGAAAAACACCAACAAATTCAACAACAACCTCAGCATTGAAAAACAACAACAACCTCAACATTGAAAAACACCAATATATTCAACAACAACCTCAACATTGAAAAACACCAACAAATTCAACAACAACCTCAACATTGAAAAACAACAACAACCTCAACATTGAAAAACACCAAGAAATTCAACAACAACTTCAACATTGAAAAACAACAACAACCTCAACATTGAAAAACACCAAGAAATTCAACAACAACCTCGACATTGAAAAACACCATCAAATTCAACAACAACCTCAATATTGAAAAACAACAACAACTTCAACATTGAAATACACCAACAAATTCAACAACAACCTCAACATTGAAAAATACCAACAAATTCAAAAACAACCTCAACATTGAAAAACAACAACAACCTCAACATTGAAAAACACCAACAAATTCAACAACAACCTCAACATTTAAAAACACCAACAAATTCAACAACAACCTCAACATAGAAAAACAACAACAACCTCAACATAAAAAACACCAACAAATTCAACAACAACCTCAACATTGAAAAACACCAACAAATTCAACAACAACCTCGACATTGAAAATCACCAACAAATTCAACAACAACCTCAACATTGAAAAACAACAACCACCTCAACATTGAAAAACACCAACAAATTCAACAACAACCACAACATTGAAAACACCAACAAATTCAACAACAACCTCAACATTGAAAAACAACAACAACCTCAACATTGAGAAACAACAACAACCTCGAAATTGAAAAACACCAACAAATTCAACAACAACCTCAACATTGAAAAACAACATCCACCTCAACATTGAGAAACACCAACAAATTCAACAACAACCTCAACATTGAAAAACAACAACAACCTCGAAATTGAAAAACACCAACAAATTCAACAACAACCTCAACATTGAAAAACAACAACAACCTCAACATTGAAAAACACCAACAAATTCAACAACAACCTCAACATTGAAAAACACCAACAAATTCAACATAAACCTCAACATTGAAAAACACCAACAAATTCAACAACAACCTCAACATTGAAAAACACCAACAAATTCAACAAGAACCTCAACATTGAAAAACACCATCGAATTCAACAACAACCTCAACATTGAAAAACAACAACAACCTCAACATTGAACAACACCATCAAATTCAACAACAACTTCAACATTGAAAAACACCAACAAATTCAACAACAACCTCGAAATTGAAAAACACCAACAAATTCAACAACAACCTCAACATTGAAAAACAACAACAACCTGAACATTGAAAAACACCAACAAATTCAACAACAACCTCAGCATTGAAAAACAACAACAACCTCAACATTGAAAAACACCAATATATTCAACAACAACCTCAACATTGAAAAACACCAACAAATTCAACAACAACCTCAACATTGAAAAACAACAACAACCTCAACATTGAAAAACACCAAGAAATTCAACAACAACTTCAACATTGAAAAACACCATCAAATTCAGCAACAACCTCGAAATTGAAAAACACCAACAAATTCAACAACAACCTCAACATTGAAAAACAACAACAACCTCAACATTGAAAAACACCAACAAATTCAACACCAACCTCAACATTGAAAAACAACAACAACCTCAACATTGAAAAACACCAACAAATTCAACAACAACCTCAACATTGAAAAAAAACAACAACCTCAACATTGAAAAACACCAACAAATTCAACAACAACCTCAACATTGAAAAACAACAACAACCTCAACATTGAAAAACGCCAACAAATTCACCAACAACCTCAACATAGAAAAACAACAACAACCTCAACATAAAAAACACCAACAAATTCAACAACAACCTCAACATTGAAAAACACCAACAAATTCAACAACAACCTCAACATTGAAAAACACCAACAAATTCAACAACAACCTCAACATTGAAAAACTACAACAACCTCAACATTGAAAAACACCAACAAATACAACAACAACCTCAACATTGAAAAACAACAACCACCTCAACAGTGAAAAACACCAACAAATTCAACAACAACCACAACATTGAAAACACCAACAAATTCAACAACAACCTCAACATTGAAAAACAACAACAACCTCAACATTGAAAAACAACAACCTCGAAATTGAAAAACACCAACAAATTCAACAACAACCTCAACATTGAAAAACAACAACAACCTCAACATTGAAAAACACCAACAAATTCAACAACAACTTCAACATTGAAAAACACCAACAAATTCAACAACAACCTCGAAATTGAAAAACACCAACAAATTCAACAACAACCTCAACATTGAAAAACAACAACAACCTCAACATTGAAAAACACCAACAAATTCAACAACAACCTCAACATTGAAAAACACCAACAAATTCAACATAAACCTCAACATTGAAAAACACCAACAAATTCAACAACAACCTCAACATTGAAAAACACCAACAAATTCAACAACAACCTCAGCATTTAAAAACAACAACAACCTCAACATTGAAAAACACCAACAAATTCAACAACAACCTCAACATTGAAAAACAACAACAACCTCAACATTGAAAAACAACAACAAATTCAACAACAACCTCAACATTGAAAAACACCAACAAATTCAACAACAACCTCAGCATTGAAAAACAACAACAACCTCAACATTGAAAAACACCAACAAATTCAACAACAACCTCAACATTGAAAAATAACAACATCCTCAACATTGAAAAACAACAACACCCTCAACATTGAAAAACACCAACAAATTCAACAACAACCTCAACATTGAAAAACAACAACAACAACCTCAACATTGAAAAACACCGAGAAATTCAACAACAACCTCGACATTTAAAAACACCAACAAATTCAACAACAACCTCCACATTGAACAACAACAACAACCTCAACATTGAAAAACACCAACAAATTCAACAACAACCTCAACAATAAAAACAACAAACTGAACATTGAAAAACACCAACAAATTCAACAAAAATCTTAACATTTAAAAACACCAACAAATTCAACAACAACCTCAACATTGATAAACACCAAATTCAACAACTTCAACTTTGAAAAGCACCAACAAATTCAACAACAACTTCGACATTGATAAACACGAACAAATTCAACAACAACCTCAACATTGAAAAACTACAACAACCTCAACATTGAAAAACACCAACAAATACAACAACAACCTCAACATTGAAAAACAACAACAACCTCAACATTGAAAAACAACAACAAATTCAACAATCACCTCAACATTGAAAAATAACAACAACCTCAACATTGAAAAACAACAACAAACTCAACATTGAAAAACACCAACAAATTCAACAACAACCTCAACATTGAAAAACAACAACAACCTCAACATTGAAAAACACCAAGAAATTCAACAACAACTTCAACATTGAAAAACAGCAACAAATTCAACAACAACCTCAACATTGAAAAACAACAACAACCTCAACATTGAAAAACACCAACAAATTCAACAACAACCTCAACATTGAAAAACAACAACAACCTCAACATTGAAAAACACCAACAAATTCAACAACAACCTCAACATTTAAAAACACCAACAAATTCAACAACAACCTCAACATTGAAAAACAACAACAACCTCAACATAAAAAACACCAACAAATTCAACAACAACCTCAACATTGAAAAACACCAACAAATTCAACAACAACTTCAACATTGAAAAACACCAACAAATTCAACAACAACCTCGAAATTGAAAAACACCAACAAATTCAACAACAACCTCAACATTGAAAAACAACAACCTCAACATTGAAAAACACCAACAAATTCAGCAACAACCTCAACATTGAAAAACACCAACAAATTCAACATAAACCTCAACATTGAAAAACACCAACAAATTCAACAACAACCTCAACATTGAAAAACACCAACAAATTCAACAACAACTTCAACATTGAAAAACACCAACCAATTCAACAACAACCTCGAAATTGAAAAACACCAACAAATTCAACAACAACCTCAACATTGAAAAACAACAACAACCTGAACATTGAAAAACACCAACAAATTCAACAACAACCTCAGCATTGAAAAACAACAACAACCTCAACATTGAAAAACACCAATATATTCAACAACAACCTCAACATTTAAAAACACCAACAAATTCAACAACAACCTCAACATTGAAAAACAACAACAATCTCAACATTGAAAAACACCAACAAATTCAACAACAACCTCAACAGTGAAAAACAACAACAACCTCAACATTGAAAAACACCAACAAATTCAACAACAACCTCAACATTGAAAAACACCAACAAATTCAACAACAACCTGAACATTTAAAAACGCCAACAAATTCAACAACAACCTCAACATTGAAAAACACCAACAAATTCAACAACAACCTCAACATTGAAAAACTACAACAACCTCACAATTGAAAAACACCAACAAATACAACAACAACCTCAACATTGAAAAACAACAACAACCTCAACATTGAAAAACACCAACAAATTCAACAATCACCTCAACATTGAAAAATAACAACAACCTCAACATTGAAAAACAACAACAACCTCAACATTGAAAAACACGAAGAAATTCAACAACAACCTCGACATTTAAAAACACCAACAAATTCAACAACGACCTCCACATTGAACAACAACAACAACCTCAACATTGAAAAACACCAACAAATTCAACAACAACCTCGACATTGAAAAACACCAACAAATTCAACAACAACCTCAACATTGAAAAACTACAACAACCTCAACATTGAAAAACACCAACAAATACAACAACAACCTCAACATTGAAAAACAACAACCACCTCAACATTGAAAAACACCAACAAATTCAACAACAACCACAACATTGAAAACACCAACAAATTCAACAACAACCTCAACACTGAAAAACAACAACAACCTCAACATTGAAAAACAACAACAACCTCGAAATTGAAAAACACCAACAAATTCAACAACAACCTCAACATTGAAAAACAACAACAACCTCAACATTGAAAAACACCAACAAATTCAACAACAACTTCAACATTGAAAAACACCAACAAATTCAACAACAACCTCGAAATTGAAAAACACCAACAAATTCAACAACAACCTCAACATTGAAAAACAACAACAACCTCAACATTGAAAAACACCAACAAATTCAACAACAACCTCAACATTGAAAAACACCAACAAATTCAACATAAACCTCAACATTAAAAAACACCAACAAATTCAACAACAACCTCAACATTGAAAAACACCAACAAATTCAACAACAACCTCAACATTGAAAAACAACAACAACCTCAACATTGAAAAACAACAACAAATTCAACAACAACCTCAACATTGAAAAACACCAACAAATTCAACAACAACCTCAGCATTGAAAAACAACAACAACCTCAACATTGAAAAACACCAACAAATTCAACAACAACCTCATCATTGAAAAACAACAACAACCTCAACATTGAAAAACACCAACAAATTCAACAACAACCTCAACATTGAAAAACAACAACAACCTCAACATTGAAAAACACGAAGAAATTCAACAACAACCTCGACATTTAAAAACACCAACAAATTCAACAACGACCTCCACATTGAACAACAACAACAACCTCAACATTGAAAAACACCAACAAATTCAACAACAACCTCGACATTGAAAAACACCAACAAATTCAACAACAACCTCAACATTGAAAAACTACAACAACCTCAACATTGAAAAACACCAACAAATACAACAACAACCTCAACATTGAAAAACAACAACCACCTCAACATTGAAAAACACCAACAAATTCAACAACAACCACAACATTGAAAACACCAACAAATTCAACAACAACCTCAACACTGAAAAACAACAACAACCTCAACATTGAAAAACAACAACAACCTCGAAATTGAAAAACACCAACAAATTCAACAACAACCTCAACATTGAAAAACAACAACAACCTCAACATTGAAAAACACCAACAAATTCAACAACAACTTCAACATTGAAAAACACCAACAAATTCAACAACAACCTCGAAATTGAAAAACACCAACAAATTCAACAACAACCTCAACATTGAAAAACAACAACAACCTCAACATTGAAAAACACCAACAAATTCAACAACAACCTCAACATTGAAAAACACCAACAAATTCAACATAAACCTCAACATTAAAAAACACCAACAAATTCAACAACAACCTCAACATTGAAAAACACCAACAAATTCAACAACAACCTCAACATTGAAAAACAACAACAACCTCAACATTGAAAAACAACAACAAATTCAACAACAACCTCAACATTGAAAAACACCAACAAATTCAACAACAACCTCAGCATTGAAAAACAACAACAACCTCAACATTGAAAAACACCAACAAATTCAACAACAACCTCAACATTGAAAAACAACAACAACCTCAACATTGAAAAACACCAACAAATTCAACAACAACCTCAACATTGAAAAACAACAACAACAACCTCAACATTGAAAAACACCAAGAAATTCAACAACAACCTCGATATTTAAAAACACCAACAAATTCAACAACAACCTCAACATTGATAAACACCAAATTCAACAACAACTTCAACTTTGAAAAGCACCAACAAATTCAACAACAACCTCGACATTGAAAAACACCAACAAATTCAACAACAACCTCAACATTGAAAAACTACAACAACCTCAACATTGAAAAACACCAACAAATACAACAACAACCTCAACATTGAAAAACAACAACAACCTCAACATTGAAAAACAACAACAAATTCAACAATCACCTCAACATTGAAAAATAACAACAACCTCAACATTGAAAAACAACAACAAACTCAACATTGAAAAACACCAACAAATTCAACAAGAACCTCAACATTGAAAAACAACAACAACCTCAACATTGAAAAACACCAAGAAATTCAACAACAACCTCAACATTGAAAAACAACAACAACCACAACATTGAAAAACACCAACAAATTCAACAACAACCTCAACATTGAAAAACAACAACAACCTCAACATTGAAAAACACCAACAAATTCAACAACAACCTCAACATTTAAAAACACCAACAAATTCAACAACAACCTCAACATTCAAAAACAACAACAACCTCAACATAAAAAACACCAACAAATTCAACAACAACCTCAACATTGAAAAACACCAACAAATTCAACAACAACTTCAACATTGAAAAACACCAACAAATTCAACAACAACCTCGAAATTGAAAAACACCAACAAATTCAACAACAACCTCAACATTGAAAAACAACAACCTCAACATTGAAAAACACCAGCAAATTCAGCAACAACCTCAACATTTAAAAACACCAACAAATTCAACAACAACCTCAACATTGATAAACACCAAATTCAACAACAACTTCAACTTTGAAAAGCACCAACAAATTCAACAACAACCTCGACATTGAAAAACACCAACAAATTCAACAACAACCTCAACATTGAAAAACTACAACAACCTCAACATTGAAAAACACCAACAAATACAACAACAACCTCAACATTGAAAAACAACAACAACCTCAACATTGAAAAACAACAACAAATTCAACAATCACCTCAACATTGAAAAATAACAACAACCTCAACATTGAAAAACAACAACAAACTCAACATTGAAAAACACCAACAAATTCAACAAGAACCTCAACATTGAAAAACAACAACAACCTCAACATTGAAAAACACCAAGAAATTCAACAACAACCTCAACATTGAAAAACACCAACAAATTCAACAACAACCTCAACATTGAAAAACAACAACAACCACAACATTGAAAAACACCAACAAATTCAACAACAACCTCAACATTGAAAAACAACAACAACCTCAACATTGAAAAACACCAACAAATTCAACAACAACCTCAACATTTAAAAACACCAACAAATTCAACAACAACCTCAACATTGAAAAACAACAACAACCTCAACATAAAAAACACCAACAAATTCAACAACAACCTCAACATTGAAAAACACCAACAAATTCAACAACAACCTCAACATTGAAAAACACCAACAAATTCAACAACAACTTCAACATTGAAAAACACCAACAAATTCAACAACAACCTCGAAATTGAAAAACACCAACAAATTCAACAACAACCTCAACATTGAAAAACAACAACCTCAACATTGAAAAACACCAGCAAATTCAGCAACAACCTCAACATTGAAAAACACCAACAAATTCAACATAAACCTCAACATTGAAAAACACCAACAAATTCAACAACCTCAACATTGAAAAACACCAACAAATTCAACAACAACCTCAGCATTGAAAAACAACAACAACCTCAACATTGAAAAACACCAACAAATTCAACAACAACTTCAACATTGAAAAACACCAACAAATTCAACAACAACCTCGAAATTGAAAAACACCAACAAATTCAACAACAACCTCAACATTGAAAAACAACAACAACCTGAACATTGAAAAACACCAACAAATTCAACAACAACCTCAGCATTGAAAAACAACAACAACCTCAACATTGAAAAACACCAATATATTCAACAACAACCTCAACATTTAAAAACACCAACAAATTCAACAACAACCTCAACATTGAAAAACAACAACAATCTCAACATTGAAAAACACCAACAAATTCAACAACAACCTCAACAGTGAAAAACAACAACAACCTCAAAATTGAAAAACACCAACAAATTCAACAACAACCTCAACATTGAAAAACTACAACAACCTCACAATTGAAAAACACCAACAAATACAACAACAACCTCAACATTGAAAAACAACAACAACCTCAACATTGAAAAACACCAACAAATTCAACAATCACCTCAACATTGAAAAATAACAACAACCTCAACATTGAAAAACAACAACAACCTCAACATTGAAAAACACCAACAAATTCAACAACAACCTCAACATTGAAAAACAACAACAACCTCAACATTGAAAAACACCAAGAAATTCAACAACAACTTCAACATTGAAAAACACCATCAAATTCAGCAACAACCTCGAAATTGAAAAACACCAACAAATTCAACAACAACCTCAACATTGAAAAACAAGAACAACCTCAACATTGAAAAACACCAACAAATTCAACACCAACCTCAACATTGAAAAACAACAACAACCTCAACATTGAAAAACACCAACAAATTCAACAACAACCTCAACATTGAAAAACAACAACAACCTCAACATTGAAAAACACGAAGAAATTCAACAACAACCTCGACATTTAAAAACACCAACAAATTCAACAACGACCTCCACATTGAACAACAACAACAACCTCAACATTGAAAAACACCAACAAATTCAACAACAACCTCGACATTGAAAAACACCAACAAATTCAACAACAACCTCAACATTGAAAAACTACAACAACCTCAACATTGAAAAACACCAACAAATACAACAACAACCTCAACATTGAAAAACAACAACCACCTCAACATTGAAAAACACCAACAAATTCAACAACAACCACAACATTGAAAACACCAACAAATTCAACAACAACCTCAACACTGAAAAACAACAACAACCTCAACATTGAAAAACAACAACAACCTCGAAATTGAAAAACACCAACAAATTCAACAACAACCTCAACATTGAAAAACAACAACAACCTCAACATTGAAAAACACCAACAAATTCAACAACAACTTCAACATTGAAAAACACCAACAAATTCAACAACAACCTCGAAATTGAAAAACACCAACAAATTCAACAACAACCTCAACATTGAAAAACAACAACAACCTCAACATTGAAAAACACCAACAAATTCAACAACAACCTCAACATTGAAAAACACCAACAAATTCAACATAAACCTCAACATTAAAAAACACCAACAAATTCAACAACAACCTCAACATTGAAAAACACCAACAAATTCAACAACAACCTCAACATTGAAAAACAACAACAACCTCAACATTGAAAAACAACAACAAATTCAACAACAACCTCAACATTGAAAAACACCAACAAATTCAACAACAACCTCAGCATTGAAAAACAACAACAACCTCAACATTGAAAAACACCAACAAATTCAACAACAACCTCATCATTGAAAAACAACAACAACCTCAACATTGAAAAACACCAACAAATTCAACAACAACCTCAACATTGAAAAACAACAACAACCTCAACATTGAAAAACACGAAGAAATTCAACAACAACCTCGACATTTAAAAACACCAACAAATTCAACAACGACCTCAACATTGAAAAACTACAACAACCTCAACATTGAAAAACACCAACAAATACAACAACAACCTCAACATTGAAAAACAACAACCACCTCAACATTGAAAAACACCAACAAATTCAACAACAACCACAACATTGAAAACACCAACAAATTCAACAACAACCTCAACACTGAAAAACAACAACAACCTCAACATTGAAAAACAACAACAACCTCGAAATTGAAAAACACCAACAAATTCAACAACAACCTCAACATTGAAAAACAACAACAACCTCAACATTGAAAAACACCAACAAATTCAACAACAACTTCAACATTGAAAAACACCAACAAATTCAACAACAACCTCGAAATTGAAAAACACCAACAAATTCAACAACAACCTCAACATTGAAAAACAACAACAACCTCAACATTGAAAAACACCAACAAATTCAACAACAACCTCAACATTGAAAAACACCAACAAATTCAACATAAACCTCAACATTAAAAAACACCAACAAATTCAACAACAACCTCAACATTGAAAAACACCAACAAATTCAACAACAACCTCAACATTGAAAAACAACAACAACCTCAACATTGAAAAACAACAACAAATTCAACAACAACCTCAACATTGAAAAACACCAACAAATTCAACAACAACCTCAGCATTGAAAAACAACAACAACCTCAACATTGAAAAACACCAACAAATTCAACAACAACCTCAACATTGAAAAACAACAACAACCTCAACATTGAAAAACACCAACAAATTCAACAACAACCTCAACATTGAAAAACAACAACAACAACCTCAACATTGAAAAACACCAAGAAATTCAACAACAACCTCGATATTTAAAAACACCAACAAATTCAACAACAACCTCAACATTGATAAACACCAAATTCAACAACAACTTCAACTTTGAAAAGCACCAACAAATTCAACAACAACCTCGACATTGAAAAACACCAACAAATTCAACAACAACCTCAACATTGAAAAACTACAACAACCTCAACATTGAAAAACACCAACAAATACAACAACAACCTCAACATTGAAAAACAACAACAACCTCAACATTGAAAAACAACAACAAATTCAACAATCACCTCAACATTGAAAAATAACAACAACCTCAACATTGAAAAACAACAACAAACTCAACATTGAAAAACACCAACAAATTCAACAAGAACCTCAACATTGAAAAACAGCAACAACCTCAACATTGAAAAACACCAAGAAATTCAACAACAACCTCAACATTGAAAAACACCAACAAATTCAACAACAACCTCAACATTGAAAAACAACAACAACCACAACATTGAAAAACACCAACAAATTCAACAACAACCTCAACATTGAAAAACAACAACAACCTCAACATTGAAAAACACCAACAAATTCAACAACAACCTCAACATTTAAAAACACCAACAAATTCAACAACAACCTCAACATTCAAAAACAACAACAACCTCAACATAAAAAACACCAACAAATTCAACAACAACCTCAACATTGAAAAACACCAACAAATTCAACAACAACCTCAACATTGAAAAACACCAACAAATTCAACAACAACTTCAACATTGAAAAACACCAACAAATTCAACAACAACCTCGAAATTGAAAAACACCAACAAATTCAACAACAACCTCAACATTGAAAAACAACAACCTCAACATTGAAAAACACCAGCAAATTCAGCAACAACCTCAACATTTAAAAACACCAACAAATTCAACAACAACCTCAACATTGATAAACACCAAATTCAACAACAACTTCAACTTTGAAAAGCACCAACAAATTCAACAACAACCTCGACATTGAAAAACACCAACAAATTCAACAACAACCTCAACATTGAAAAACTACAACAACCTCAACATTGAAAAACACCAACAAATACAACAACAACCTCAACATTGAAAAACAACAACAACCTCAACATTGAAAAACAACAACAAATTCAACAATCACCTCAACATTGAAAAATAACAACAACCTCAACATTGAAAAACAACAACAAACTCAACATTGAAAAACACCAACAAATTCAACAACAACCTCAACATTGAAAAACAACAACAACCACAACATTGAAAAACACCAACAAATTCAACAACAACCTCAACATTGAAAAACAACAACAACCTCAACATTGAAAAACACCAACAAATTCAACAACAACCTCAACATTTAAAAACACCAACAAATTCAACAACAACCTCAACATTGAAAAACAACAACAACCTCAACATAAAAAACACCAACAAATTCAACAACAACCTCAACATTGAAAAACACCAACAAATTCAACAACAACTTCAACATTGAAAAACACCAACAAATTCAACCACAACCTCGAAATTGAAAAACACCAACAAATTCAACAACAACCTCAACATTGAAAAACAACAACCTCAACATTGAAAAACACCAGCAAATTCAGCAACAACCTCAACATTGAAAAACACCAACAAATTCAACATAAACCTCAACATTGAAAAACACCAACAAATTCAACAACCTCAACATTGAAAAACACCAACAAATTCAACAACAACCTCAGCATTGAAAAACAACAACAACCTCAACATTGAAAAACACCAACAAATTCAACAACAACTTCAACATTGAAAAACACCAACAAATTCAACAACAACCTCGAAATTGAAAAACACCAACAAATTCAACAACAACCTCAACATTGAAAAACAACAACAACCTGAACATTGAAAAACACCAACAAATTCAACAACAACCTCAGCATTGAAAAACAACAACAACCTCAACATTGAAAAACACCAATATATTCAACAACAACCTCAACATTTAAAAACACCAACAAATTCAACAACAACCTCAACATTGAAAAACAACAACAATCTCAACATTGAAAAACACCAACAAATTCAACAACAACCTCAACAGTGAAAAACAACAACAACCTCAAAATTGAAAAACACCAACAAATTCAACAACAACCTCAACATTGAAAAACTACAACAACCTCACAATTGAAAAACACCAACAAATACAACAACAACCTCAACATTGAAAAACAACAACAACCTCAACATTGAAAAACACCAACAAATTCAACAATCACCTCAACATTGAAAAATAACAACAACCTCAACACTGAAAAACAACAACAACCTCAACATTGAAAAACACCAACAAATTCAACAACAACCTCAACATTGAAAAACAACAACAACCTCAACATTGAAAAACACCAAGAAATTCAACAACAACTTCAACATTGAAAAACACCATCAAATTCAGCAACAACCTCGAAATTGAAAAACACCAACAAATTCAACAACAACCTCAACATTGAAAAACAAGAACAACCTCAACATTGAAAAACACCAACAAATTCAACACCAACCTCAACATTGAAAAACAACAACAACCTCAACATTGAAAAACACCAACAAATTCAACAACAACCTCAACATTGAAAAACAACAACAACCTCAACATTGAAAAACACGAAGAAATTCAACAACAACCTCGACATTTAAAAACACCAACAAATTCAACAACGACCTCCACATTGAACAACAACAACCTCAACATTGAAAAACACCAACAAATTCAACAACAACCTCGACATTGAAAAACACCAACAAATTCAACAACAACCTCAACATTGAAAAACTACAACAACCTCAACATTGAAAAACACCAACAAATACAACAACAACCTCAACATTGAAAAACAACAACCACCTCAACATTGAAAAACACCAACAAATTCAACAACAACCACAACATTGAAAACACCAACAAATTCAACAACAACCTCAACACTGAAAAACAACAACAACCTCAACATTGAAAAACAACAACAACCTCGAAATTGAAAAACACCAACAAATTCAACAACAACCTCAACATTGAAAAACAACAACAACCTCAACATTGAAAAACACCAACAAATTCAACAACAACTTCAACATTGAAAAACACCAACAAATTCAACAACAACCTCGAAATTGAAAAACACCAACAAATTCAACAACAACCTCAACATTGAAAAACAACAACAACCTCAACATTGAAAAACACCAACAAATTCAACAACAACCTCAACATTGAAAAACAACAACAACCTCAACATTGAAAAACACGAACAAATTCAACAACAACCTCAACATTGAAAAACAACAACAACAACCTCAACATTGAAAAACACCAAGAAATTCAACAACAACCTCGACATTTAAAAACACCAACAAATTCAACAACAACCTCAACATTGATAAACACCAAATTCAACAACAACTTCAACTTTGAAAAGCACCAACAAATTCAACAACAACCTCGACATTGAAAAACACCAACAAATTCAACAACAACCTCAACATTGAAAAACTACAACAACCTCAACATTGAAAAACACCAACAAATACAACAACAACCTCAACATTGAAAAACAACAACAACCTCAACATTGAAAAACAACAACAAATTCAACAATCACCTCAACATTGAAAAATAACAACAACCTCAACATTGAAAAACAACAACAAACTCAACATTGAAAAACACCAACAAATTCAACAACAACCTCAACATTGAAAAACAACAACAACCACAACATTGAAAAACACCAACAAATTCAACAACAACCTCAACATTGAAAAACAACAACAACCTCAACATTGAAAAACACCAACAAATTCAACAACAACCTCAACATTTAAAAACACCAACAAATTCAACAACAACCTCAACATTGAAAAACAACAACAACCTCAACATAAAAAACACCAACAAATTCAACAACAACCTCAACATTGAAAAACACCAACAAATTCAACAACAACCTCAACATTGAAAAACACCAACAAATTCAACAACAACTTCAACATTGAAAAACACCAACAAATTCAACAACAACCTCGAAATTGAAAAACACCAACAAATTCAACAACAACCTCAACATTGAAAAACAACAACCTCAACATTGAAAAACACCAGCAAATTCAGCAACAACCTCAACATTGAAAAACACCAACAAATTCAACATAAACCTCAACATTGAAAAACACCAACAAATTCAACAACCTCAACATTGAAAAACACCAACAAATTCAACAACAACCTCAGCATTGAAAAACAACAACAACCTCAACATTGAAAAACACCAACAAATTCAACAACAACTTCAACATTGAAAAACACCAACAAATTCAACAACAACCTCGAAATTGAAAAACACCAACAAATTCAACAACAACCTCAACATTGAAAAACAACAACAACCTGAACATTGAAAAACACCAACAAATTCAACAACAACCTCAGCATTGAAAAACACCAATATATTCAACAACAACCTCAACATTTAAAAACACCAACAAATTCAACAACAACCTCAACATTGAAAAACAACAACAATCTCAACATTGAAAAACACCAACAAATTCAACAACAACCTCAACAGTGAAAAACAACAACAACCTCAACATTGAAAAACACCAACAAATTCAACAACAACCTCAACATTGAAAAACACCAACAAATTCAACAACAACCTGAACATTTACAAACGCCAACAAATTCAACAACAACCTCAACATTGAAAAACACCAACAAATTCAACAACAACCTCAACATTGAAAAACTACAACAACCTCAACATTGAAAAACACCAACAAATACAACAACAACCTCAACATTGAAAAACAACAACAACCTCAACATTGAAAAACACCAACAAATTCAGCAATCACCTCAACATTGAAAAATAACAACAACCTCAACATTGAAAAACAACAACAACCTCAACATTGAAAAACACCAACAAATTCAACAACAACCTCAACATTGAAAAACAACAACAACCTCAACATTGAAAAACACCAAGAAATTCAACAACAACTTCAACATTGAAAAACACCAACAAATTCAACAACAACCTCAACAATAAAAACAACAACAAACTGAACATTGAAAAACACCAACAAATTCAACAACAACCTCAACATTGATAAACACCAAATTCAACAACAACTTCAACTTTGAAAAGCACCAACAAGTTCAACAACAACCTCGACATTGAAAAACACCAACAAATTCAACAACAACCTCAACATTGAAAAACTACAACAACCTCAACTTTGAAAAACACCAACAAATACAACAACAACCTCAACATTGAAAAACAACAACAACCTCAACATTGAAAAACAACAACAAATTCAACAATCACCTCAACATTGAAAAATAACAACAACCTCAACATTGAAAAACAACAACAAACTCAACATTGAAAAACACCAACAAATTCAACAAGAACCTCAACATTGAAAAACAACAACAACCTCAACATTGAAAAACACCAAGAAATTCAACAACAACCTCAACATTGAAAAACACCAACAAATTCAACAACAACCTCAACATTGAAAAACAACAACAACCACAACATTGAAAAACACCAACAAATTCAACAACAACCTCAACATTGAAAAACAACAACAACCTCAACATTGAAAAACACCAACAAATTCAACAACAACCTCAACATTTAAAAACACCAACAAATTCAACAACAACCTCAACATTGAAAAACAACAACAACCTCAACATAAAAAACACCAACAAATTCAACAACAACCTCAACATTGAAAAACACCAACAAAGTCAACAACAACTTCAACATTGAAAAACACCAACAAATTCAACAACAACCTCGAAATTGAAAAACACCAACAAATTCAACAACAACCTCAACATTGAAAAACAACAACCTCAACATTGAAAAACTCCAGCAAATTCAGCAACAACCTCAACATTGAAAAACACCAAGAAATTCAACATAAACCTCAACATTGAAAAACACCAACAAATTCAACAACAACCTCAACATTGAAAAACACCAACAAATTCAACAACAACCTCAGCATTGAAAAACAACAACAACCTCAACATTGAAAAACACCAACAAATTCAACAACAACTTCAACATTGAAAAACACCAACAAATTCAACAACAACCTCGAAATTGAAAAACACCAACAAATTCAACAACAACCTCAACATTGAAAAACAACAACAACCTGAACATTGAAAAACACCAACAAATTCAACAACAACCTCAGCATTGAAAAACAACAACAACCTCAACATTGAAAAACACCAATATATTCAACAACAACCTCAACATTGAAAAACACCAACAAATTCAACAACAACCTCAACATTGAAAAACAACAACAATCTCAACATTGAAAAACACCAACAAATTCAACAACAACCTCAACAGTGAAAAACAACAACAACCTCAACATTGAAAAACACCAACAAATTCAACAACAACCTCAACATTGAAAAACACCAACAAATTCAACAACAACCTGAACATTTAAAAACGCCAACAAATTCAACAACAACCTCAACATTGAAAAACACCAACAAATTCAACAACAACCTCAACATTGAAAAACTACAACAACCTCAACATTGAAAAACACCAACAAATACAACAACAACCTCAACATTGAAGAACAACAACAACCTCAACATTGAAAAACACCAACAAATTCAGCAATCACCTCAACATTGAAAAATAACAACAACCTCAACATTGAAAAACAACAACAACCTCAACATTGAAAAACACCAACAAATTCAACAACAACCTCAACATTGAAAAACAACAACAACCTCAACATTGAAAAACACCAAGAAATTCAACAACAACTTCAACATTGAAAAACACCATCAAATTCAGCAACAACCTCGAAATTGAAAAACACCAACAAATTCAACAACAACCTCAACATTGAAAAACAAGAACAACCTCAACATTGAAAAACACCAACAAATTCAACACCAACCTCAACATTGAAAAACAACAACAACCTCAACATTGAAAAACACCAACAAATTCAACAACAACCTCAACATTGAAAAACAACAACAACCTCAACATTGAAAAACACCAAGAAATTCAACAACAACCTCGACATTTAAAAACACCAACAAATTCAACAACAACCTCCACATTGAAAAACAACAACAAACTCAACATTGAAAAACACCAACAAATTCAACAACAACCTCAACATTGAAAAACAACAACCTCAACATTGAAAAACACCAAATTCAACAACAACCTCAACATTGAAAAACAACAACAACCTCAACATTGAAAAACACCAACAAATTCAACAACAACCTCAACATTGAAAAACAACAACAACCTCAACATTGAAAAACACCAACCAATTCAACAACAACCTCAACATTGAAAAACACCAACAAATTCAACAACAATCTCAGCATTGAAAAACAACAACAACCTCAACATTGAAAAACACCAACAAATTCAACAACAACCTCAAGATTGAAAAATAACAACAACCTCTACATTGAAAAACAACAACAACCTCAACATTGAAAAACACCAACAAATTCAACAACAACCTCAACATTGAAAAATACCAACAAATTCAACAACAACCTCAACATTGAAAAACAACAACAACCTCAACATTGAAAAACACCAAGAAATTCAACAACAACCTCGACATTTAAAAACACCAACAAATTCAACAACAACCTCCACATTGAACAATAACGACAACCTCAACATTGAAAAACACCAACAAATTCAACAACAACCTCAACAATAAAAACAACAACAAACTGAACATTGAAAAACACCAACAAATTCAACAAAAATCTTAACATTTAAAAACACCAACAAATTCAACAACAACCTCAACATTGAAAAACAACAACAACCTCAACATAAAAAACACCAACAAATTCAACAACAACCTCAACATTGAAAAACACCAACAAATTCAACAACAACCTCAACATTGAAAAACAACAACAACCTCAACATAAAAAACACCAACAAATTCAACAACAACCTCAACATTGAAAAACACCAACAAATTCAACAACAACCTCAACATTGAAAAACACCAACAAATTCAACAACAACTTCAACATTGAAAAACACCAACAAATTCAACAACAACCTCGAAATTGAAAAACACCAACAAATTCAACAACAACCTCAACATTGAAAAACAACAACCTCAACATTGAAAAACACCAGCAAATTCAGCAACAACCTCAACATTGAAAAACACCAACAAATTCAACATAAACCTCAACATTGAAAAAAACCAACAAATTCAACAACAACCTCAACATTGAAAAACACCAACAAATTCAACAACAACCTCAGCATTGAAAAACAACAACAACCTCAACATTGAAAAACACCAACAAATTCAACAACAACTTCAACATTGAAAAACACCAAAAAATTCAACAACAACCTTGAAATTGAAAAACACCAACAAATTCAACAACAACCTCAACATTGAAAAACAACAACAACCTGAACATTGAAAAACACCAACAAATTCAACAACAACCTCAGCATTGAAAAACAACAACAACCTCAACATTGAAAAACACCAACAAATTCAACAACAACCTCAACATTGAAAAACACCAACAAATTCAACAACAACCTCAACATTGAAAAACACCAACAAATTCAACAACAACTTCAACATTGAAAAACACCAACAAATTCAACAACAACCTCGAAATTGAAAAACACCAACAAATTCAACAACAACCTCAACATTGAAATACAACAACCTCAACATTGAAAAACACCAGCAAATTCAGCAACAACCTCAACATTGAAAAACACCAACAAATTCAACATAAACCTCAACATTGAAAAACACCAACAAATTCAACAACAACCTCAACATTGAAAAACACCAACAAATTCAACAACAACCTCAGCATTGAAAAACAACAACAACCTCAACATTGAAATACACCAACAAATTCAACAACAACCTCAACATTGAAAAACACCAACAAATTCAACAACAACCTCGAAATTGAAAAACACCAACAAATTCAACAACAACCTCAACATTGAAAAACAACAACAACCTGAACATTGAAAAACACCAACAAATTCAACAACAACCTCAGCATTGAAAAACAACAACAACCTCAACATTGAAAAACACCAACAAATTCAACAACAACCTCAACATTGAAAAACACCAACAAATTCAACAACAACCTGAACATTTAAAAACGCCAACAAATTCAACAACAACCTCAACATTGAAAAACACCAACAAATTCAACAACAACCTCAACATTGAAAAACTACAACAACCTCAACATTGAAAAACACCAACAAATACAACAACAACCTCTACATTGAAAAACAACAACAACCTCAACATTGAAAAACACCAACAAATTCAACAACAACCTCAACATTGAAAAACACCAACAAATTCAACAACAACCTCAACATTGAAAAACAACAACCTCAACATTGAAAAACACCAAATTCAACAACAACCTCAACATTGAAAAACAACAACAACCTCAACATTGAAAAACACCAACAAATTCAACAACAACCTCAACATTGAAAAACAACAACAACCTCAACATTGAAAAACACCAACCAATTCAACAACAACCTCAACATTGAAAAACACCAACAAATTCAACAACAATCTCAGCATTGAAAAACAACAACAACCTCAACATTGAAAAACACCAACAAATTCAACAACAACCTCAAGATTGAAAAATAACAACAACCTCAACATTGAAAAACAACAACAACCTCAACATTGAAAAACACCAACAAATTCAACAACAACCTCAACATTGAAAATTACCAACAAATTCAACAACAACCTCAACATTGAAAAACAACAACAACCTCAACATTGAAAAACACCAAGAAATTCAACAACAACCTCGACATTTAAAAACACCAACAAATTCAACAACAACCTCCACATTGAACAATAACGACAACCTCAACATTGAAAAACACCAACAAATTCAACAACAACCTCAACAATAAAAACAACAACAAACTGAACATTGAAAAACACCAACAAATTCAACAAAAATCTTAACATTTAAAAACACCAACAAATTCAACAACAACCTCAACATTGAAAAACAACAACAACCTCAACATAAAAAACACCAACAAATTCAACAACAACCTCAACATTGAAAAACACCAACAAATTCAACAACAACCTCAACATTGAAAAACACCAACAAATTCAACAACAACTTCAACATTGAAAAACACCAACAAATTCAACAACAACCTCGAAATTGAAAAACACCAACAAATTCAACAACAACCTCAACATTGAAAAACAACAACCTCAACATTGAAAAACACCAGCAAATTCAGCAACAACCTCAACATTGAAAAACACCAACAAATTCAACATAAACCTCAACATTGAAAAACACCAACAAATTCAACAACAACCTCAACATTGAAAAACACCAACAAATTCAACAACAACCTCAGCATTGAAAAACAACAACAACCTCAACATTGAAAAACACCAACAAATTCAACAACAACTTCAACATTGAAAAACACCAAAAAATTCAACAACAACCTTGAAATTGAAAAACACCAACAAATTCAACAACAACCTCAACATTGAAAAACAACAACAACCTGAACATTGAAAAACACCAACAAATTCAACAACAACCTCAGCATTGAAAAACAACAACAACCTCAACATTGAAAAACACCAATATATTCAACAACAAACTCAACATTTAAAAACACCAACAAATTCAACAACAACCTCAACAGTGGAAAACAACAACAACCTCAACATTGAAAAACACCAACAAATTCAACAACAACCTCAACATTGAAAAACACCAACAAATTCAACAACAACCTCAACATTGAAAAACACCAACAAATTCAACAACAACTTCAACATTGAAAAACACCAACAAATTCAACAACAACCTCGAAATTGAAAAACACCAACAAATTCAACAACAACCTCAACATTGAAATACAACAACCTCAACATTGAAAAACACCAGCAAATTCAGCAACAACCTCAACATTGAAAAACACCAACAAATTCAACATAAACCTCAACATTGAAAAACACCAACAAATTCAACAACAACCTCAACATTGAAAAACACCAACAAATTCAACAACAACCTCAGCATTGAAAAACAACAACAACCTCAACATTGAAAAACACCAACAAATTCAACAACAACCTCAACATTGAAAAACACCAACAAATTCAACAACAACCTCGAAATTGAAAAACACCAACAAATTCAACAACAACCTCAACATTGAAAAACAACAACAACCTGAACATTGAAAAACACCAACAAATTCAACAACAACCTCAGCATTGAAAAACAACAACAACCTCAACATTGAAAAACACCAACAAATTCAACAACAACCTCAACATTGAAAAACACCAACAAATTCAACAACAACCTGAACATTTAAAAACGCCAACAAATTCAACAACAACCTCAACATTGAAAAACACCAACAAATTCAACAACAACCTCAACATTGAAAAACTACAACAACCTCAACATTGAAAAACACCAACAAATACAACAACAACCTCAACATTGAAAAACAACAACAACCTCAACATTGAAAAACACCAACAAATTCAGCAATCACCTCAACATTGAAAAATAACAACAACCTCAACATTGAAAAACAACAACAACCTCAACATTGAAAAACACCAACAAATTCAACAACAACCTCAACATTGAAAAACAACAACAACCTCAACAGTGAAAAACACCAAGAAATTCAACAACAACTTCAACATTGAAAAACACCAACAAATTCAACAACAACCTCAACATTGAAAAATAACAACAACCTCAACATTGAAAAACAACAAAAACCTCAACATTGAAAAACACCAACAAATTCAACAACAACCTCAACATTGAAAAACAACAACAACAACCTCAACATTGAAAAACACCAAGAAATTCAACAACAACCTCGACATTTAAAAACACCAACAAATTCAACAACAACCTCCACATTGAACAACAACAACAACCTCAACATTGAAAAACACCAACAAATTCAACAACAACCTCAACAATAAAAACAACAACAAACTGAACATTGAAAAACACCAACAAATTCAACAAAAATCTTAACATTTAAAAACACCAACAAATTCAACAACAACCTCAACATTGATAAACACCAAATTCAACAACAACTTCAACTTTGAAAAGCACCAACAAATTCAACAACAACCTCGACATTGAAAAACACCAACAAATTCAACAACAACCTCAACATTGAAAAACTACAACAACCTCAACATTGAAAAACACCAACAAATACAACAACAACCTCAACATTGAAAAACAACAACAACCTCAACATTGAAAAACAACAACAAATTCAACAATCACCTCAACATTGAAAAACACCAACAAATTCAACAACAACTTCAACATTGAAAAACACCAACAAATTCAACAACAACCTCAACATTTAAAAACACCAACAAATTCAACAACAACCTCAACATTGAAAAACAACAACAATCTCAACATTGAAAAACACCAACAAATTCAACAACAACCTCAACAGTGAAAAACAACAACAACCTCAACATTGAAAAACACCAACAAATTCAACAACAACCTCAACATTGAAAAACACCAACAAATTCAACAACAACCTGAACATTTAAAAACGCCAACAAATTCAACAACAACCTCAACATTGAAAAACACCAACAAATTCAACAACAACCTCAACATTGAAAAACTACAACAACCTCAACATTGAAAAACACCAACAAATACAACAACAACCTCAACATTGAAAAACAACAACAACCTCAACATTGAAAAACACCAACAAATTCAGCAATCACCTCAACATTGAAAAATAACAACAACCTCAACATTGAAAAACAACAACAACCTCAACATTCAAAAACACCAAGAAAATCAACAACAACTTCAACATTGAAAAACACCAACAAATTCAACAACTACCTCAACATTGAAAAATAACAACAACCTCAACATTGAAAAACAACAACAACCTCAACATTGAAAAACAACAACAAATTCAACAACAACCTCCACATTGAAAAACAACAACAACCTCAACATTGAAAAACACCAAGAAATTCAACAACAACCTCGACATTTAAAAACACCAACAAATTCAACAACAACCTCCACATTGAACAACAACAACAACCTCAACATTGAAAAACACCAACAAATTCAACAACAACCTCAACAATAAAAACAACAACAAACTGAACATTGAAAAACACCAACAAATTCAACAAAAATCTTAACATTTAAAAACACCAACAAATTCAACAACAACCTCAACATTGATAAACACCAAATTCAACAACAACTTCAACTTTGAAAAGCACCAACAAATTCAACAACAACCTCGGCATTGAAAAACACCAACAAATTCAACAACAACCTCAACATTGAAAAACTACAACAACCTCAACATTGAAAAACACCAACAAATACAACAACAACCTCAACATTGAAAAACAACAAAAACCTCAACATTGAAAAACAACAACAAATTCAACAATCACCTCAACATTGAAAAATAACAACAACCTCAACATTGAAAAACAACAACAAACTCAACATTGAAAAACACCAACAAATTCAACAAGAACCTCAACATTGAAAAACAACAACAACCTCAACATTGAAAAACACCAAGAAATTCAACAACAACCTCAACATTGAAAAACACCAACAAATTCAACAACAACCTCAACATTGAAAAACAACAACAACCACAACATTGAAAAACACCAACAAATTCAACAACAACCTCAACATTGAAAAACAACAACAACCTCAACATTGAAAAACACCAACAAATTCAACAACAACCTCAACATTTAAAAACACCAACAAATTCAACAACAATCTCAACATTGAAAAACAACAACAACCTCAACATAAAAAACACCAACAAATTCAACAACAACCTCAACATTGAAAAACACCAACAAATTCAACAACAACCTCAACATTGAAAAACACCAACAAATTCAACATAAACCTCAACATTGAAAAACACCAACAAATTCAACAACAACCTCAACATTGAAAAACACCAACAAATTCAACAACAACCTCAACATTGAAAAACAACAACCTCAACATTGAAAAACAGCAACAAATTCAACAACAACTTCAACATTGAAAAACACCAACAAATTCAACAACAACCTCGAAATTGAAAAACACCAACAAATTCAACAACAACCTCAACATTGAAAAACAACAACAACCTGAACATTGAAAAACACCAACAAATTCAACAACAACCTCAGCATTGAAAAACAACAACAACCTCAACATTTAAAAACACCAACAAATTCAACAACAACCTCAACATTGAAAAACAACAACAATCTCAACATTGAAAAACACCAACAAATTCAACAACAACCTCAACAGTGAAAAACAACAACAACCTCAACATTGAAAAACACCAACAAATTCAACAACAACCTCAACATTGAAAAACACCAACAAATTCAACAACAACTTGAACATTTAAAAACGCCAACAAATTCAACAACAACCTCAACATTGAAAAACACCAACAAATTCAACAACAACCTCAACATTGAAAAACTACAAGAACCTCAACATTGAAAAACACCAACAAATACAACAACAACCTCAACATTGAAAAACAACAACAACCTCAACATTGAAAAACACCAACAAATTCAGCAATCACCTCAACATTGAAAAATAACAACAACCTCAACATTGAAAAACAACAACAACCTCAACATTGAAAAACACCAACAAATTCAACAACAACCTCAACATTGAAAAACAACAACAACCTCAACATTGAAAAACACCAAGAAATTCAACAACAACTTCAACATTGAAAAACACCATCAAATTCAGCAACAACCTCGAAATTGAAAAACACCAACAAATTCAACAACAACCTCAACATTGAAAAACAAGAACAACCTCAACATTGAAAAACACCAACAAATTCAACACCAACCTCAACATTGAAAAACAACAACAACCTCAACATTGAAAAACACCAACAAATTCAACAACAACCTCAACATTGAAAAACAACAACAACCTCAACATTGAAAAACACCAAGAAATTCAACAACAACCTCGACATTTAAAAACACCAACAAATTCAACAACAACCTCCACATTGAAAAACAACAACAACCTCAACATTGAAAAACACCAACAAATTCAACAACAACCTCAACATTGAAAAACAACAACAACCTCAACATTGAAAAACACCAACAAATTCAACAACAACCTCAACATTGAAAAACAACAACAACCTCAACATTGAAAAACACCAACAAATTCAACAACAACCTGAACATTTAAAAACGCCAACAAATTCAACAACAACCTCAACATTGAAAAACACCAACAAATTCAACAACAACCTCAACATTGAAAAACTACAACAACCTCAACATTGAAAAACACCAACAAATACAACAACAACCTCAACATTGAAAAACAACAACAACCTCAACATTGAAAAACACCAACAAATTCAGCAATCACCTCAACATTGAAAAATAACAACAACCTCAACATTGAAAAACAACAACAACCTCAACATTCAAAAACACCAAGAAAATCAACAACAACTTCAACATTGAAAAACACCAACAAATTCAACAACTACCTCAACATTGAAAAATAACAACAACCTCAACATTGAAAAACAACAACAACCTCAACATTGAAAAACAACAACAAATTCAACAACAACCTCCACATTGAAAAACAACAACAACCTCAACATTGAAAAACACCAAGAAATTCAACAACAACCTCGACATTTAAAAACACCAACAAATTCAACAACAACCTCCACATTGAACAACAACAACAACCTCAACATTGAAAAACACCAACAAATTCAACAACAACCTCAACAATAAAAACAACAACAAACTGAACATTGAAAAACACCAACAAATTCAACAAAAATCTTAACATTTAAAAACACCAACAAATTCAACAACAACCTCAACATTGATAAACACCAAATTCAACAACAACTTCAACTTTGAAAAGCACCAACAAATTCAACAACAACCTCGGCATTGAAAAACACCAACAAATTCAACAACAACCTCAACATTGAAAAACTACAACAACCTCAACATTGAAAAACACCAACAAATACAACAACAACCTCAACATTGAAAAACAACAAAAACCTCAACATTGAAAAACAACAACAAATTCAACAATCACCTCAACATTGAAAAATAACAACAACCTCAACATTGAAAAACAACAACAAACTCAACATTGAAAAACACCAAAACAAGAACCTCAACATTGAAAAACAACAACAACCTCAACATTGAAAAACACCAAGAAATTCAACAACCAACCTCAACATTGAAAAACACCAACAATTCAACAACAACCCTCAACATTGAAAAACAACAACAACCACAACATTGAAAAACACCAACAAATTCAACAACAACCTCAACATTGAAAAACAACAACAACCTCAACATTGAAAAACACCAACAAATTCAACAACAACCTCAACATTTAAAAACACCAACAAATTCAACAACAATCTCAACATTGAAAAACAACAACAACCTCAACATAAAAAACACCAACAAATTCAACAACAACCTCAACATTGAAAAACACCAACAAATTCAACAACAACCTCAACATTGAAAAACACAACAAATTCAACAACAACTTCAACATTGAAAAACACCAACAAATTCAACAACAACCTCGAAATGAAAAACACCAACAAATTCAACAACAACCTCAACATTGAAAAACAACAACCTCAACATTGAAAAACACCAGCAAATTCAGCAACAACCTCAACATTGAAAAACACCAACAAATTCAACATAAACCTCAACATTGAAAAACACCAACAAATTCAACAACAACCTCAACATTGAAAAACACCAACAAATTCAACAACAACCTCAGGCATTGAAAAACAACAACCTCAACATTGAAAAACAGCAACAAATTCAACAACAACTTCAACATTGAAAAACACCAACAAATTCAACAACAACCTCGAAATTGAAAAACACCAACAAATTCAACAACAACCTCAACATTGAAAAAACAACAACAACCTGAACATTGAAAAACACCAACAAATTCAACAACAACCTCAGCATTGAAAAACAACAACAACCTCAACATTTAAAAACACCAACAAATTCAACAACAACCTCAACATTGAAAAACAACAACAATCTCAACATTGAAAAACACCAACAAATTCAACAACAACCTCAACAGTGAAAAACAACAACAACCTCAACATTGAAAAACACCAACAAATTCAACAACAACCTCAACATTGAAAAACACCAACAAATTCAACAACAACTTGAACATTTAAAAAACGCCCAACAAATTCAACAACAACCTCAACATTGAAAAACCACCAACAAATTCAACAACAACCTCAACATTGAAAAACTACAAGAAACCTCAACATTGAAAAACACCAACAAATACAACAACAACCTCAACATGAAAAACAACAACAACCTCAACATTGAAAAACACCAACAAATTCAGCAATCACCTCAACATTGAAAAATAACAACAACCTCAACATTGAAAAACAACAACAACCTCAACATTGAAAAACACCAACAAATTCAACAACAACCTCAACATTGAAAAACAACAACAACCTCAACATTGAAAAAACACCAAGAAATTCAACAACAACTTCAACATTGAAAAACACCATCAAATTCAGCAACAACCTCGAAATTGAAAAAACACCAACAAATTCAACAACAACCTCAACATTGAAAAACAAGAACAACCTCAACATTGAAAAACACCAACAAATTCAACACCAACCTCAACATTGAAAAACAACAACAACCTCAACATTGAAAAACACCAACAAATTCAACAACAACCTCAACATTGAAAAACAACAACAACCTCAACATTGAAAAAACACCAAGAAATTCAACAACAACCTCGACATTTAAAAACACCAACAAATTTCAACAACAACCTCCACATTGAAAAACAACAACAACCTCAACATTGAAAAACACCAACAAATTCAACAACAACCTCAACATTGAAAAACAACAACAACCTCAACATTGAAAAACACCAACAATTCAACAACAACCTCAACATTGAAAAACAACAACAACCTCAACATTGAAAAACACCAACCAATTCAACAACAACCTCAACATTGAAAAACACCAACAAATTCAACAACAACCTCAGCATTGAAAAACAACAACAACCTCAACATTGAAAAACACCAACAAATTCAACAACAACCTCAAGATTGAAAAATAACAACAACCTCAACATTGAAAAACAACAACAACCTCAACATTGAAAAACACCAACAAGTTCAACAACAACCTCAACATTGAAAAATACCAACTAATTCAACAACAACCTCAACATTGAAAAACAACAACAACCTCAACATTGAAAAACACCAAGAAATTCAACAACAACCTCGACATTTAAAAACACCAACAAATTCAACAACAACCTCCACATTGAACAATAACGACAACCTCAACATTGAAAAACACCAACAAATTCAACAACAACCTCAACAATAAAAACAACAACAAACTGAACATTGAAAAACACCAACAAATTCAACAAAAATCTTAACATTTAAAAACACCAACAAATTCAACAACAACCTCAACATTGATGAACACCAAATTCAACAACAACTTCAACTTTGAAAAGCACCAACAAATTCAACAACAACCTCGACATTGAAAAACACCAACAAATTCAACAACAACCTCAACATTGAAAAACTACAACAACCTCAACATTGAAAAACACCAACAAATACAACAACAACCTCAACATTGAAAAACAACAACAACCTCAACATTGAAAAACAACAACAAATTCAACAATCACCTCAACATTGAAAAATAACAACAACCTCAACATTGAAAAACAACAACAACCTCAACATTGAAAAACACCAACAAATTCAACAACAACCTCAACATTGAAAAACAACAACAACCTCAACATTGAAAAACACCAAGAAATTCAACAACAACTTCAACATTGAAAAACACCAACAAATTCAACAACAACCTCAACATTGAAAAACAACAACAACCTCAACATTGAAAAACACCAACAAATTCAACAACAACCTCAACATTGAAAAACAACAACAACCTCAACATTGAAAAACACCAACAAATTCAACAACAACCTCAACATTGAAAAACACCAAATTCAACAACAATCTCAACATTGAAAAACAACAAAAACCTCAACATTGAAAAACACCAACAAATTCAACAACAACCTCAACATTTAAAAACACCAACAAATTCAACAACAACCTCAACATTGAAAAATAACAACAACCTCAACATTGAAAAACAACAACCTCAACATTGAAAAACACCAACAAATTCAACAACAACCTCAACATTGAAATACAACAACAACCTCAACATTGAAAAACACCAAGAAATTCAACAACAACTTCAACATTGAAAAACACCAACAAATTCAACAACAACCTCAACATTGAAAAACAACAACAACCTCAACATTGAAAAACACCAACAAATTCAACAACAACCTCAACATTGAAAAACAACAACAACCTCAACATTGAAAAACACCAACAAATTCAACAACAACTTCAACATTGAAAAACACCAACAAATTCAACAACAACCTCGACATTGAAAAACACCATCAAATTCAACAACAACCTCAATATTGAAAAACAACAACAACCTCAACATTGAAAAACACCAACAAATTCAACAACAACCTCAACATTGAAAAACACCAACAAATTCAACAACAACCTAAACATTTAAAAACTCCAACAAATTCAACAACAACCTCCACATTGAACAACAACAACAACCTCAACATTGAAAAACACCAACAAATTCAACAACAACCTCAACATTGAAAAACAACAACAACCTCAACATGGAAAAACACCAACAAATTCAACAACAACCTCAACATTTAAAAACACCAACAAATTCAACAACAACCTCAACATTGAAAAACTACAACAACCTCAACATTGAAAAACACCAACAAATACAACAACAACCTCAACATTGAAAAACAACAACAACCTCAACATTGAAAAACACCAACAAATTCAACAACAACCACAACATTGAAAACACCAACAAATTCAACAACCTCAACATTGAACAACAACAACAACCTCGAAATTGAAAAACACCAACAAATTCAACAACAACCTCAACATTGAAAAACAACAAGAACCTCAACATTGAAAAACACCAACAACTTCAACAACAACTTCAACATTGAAAAACACCAACAAATTCAACAACAACCTCGAAATTGAAGAACACCAACAAATTCAACAACAACCTCAGCATTGAAAAACAACAACAACCTCAACATTGAAAAACACCAACAAATTCAGCAATCACCTCAACATTGAAAAATAACAACAACCTCAACATTGAAAAACAACAACAACCTCAACATTGAAAAACACCAACAAATTCAACAACAACCTCAACATTGAAAAACAACAACAACCTCAACACTGAAAAACACCAAGAAATTCAACAACAACTTCAACATTGAAAAACACCAACAAATTCAACAACAACCTCAACATTGAAAAATAACAACAACCTCAACATTGGAAAACAACAAAAACCTCAACATTGAAAAACACCAACAAATTCAACAACAACCTCAACATTGAAAAACAACAACAACCTCAACATTGAAAAACACCAAGAAATTCAACAACAACCTCGACATTTAAAAACACCAACAAATTCAACAACAACCTCCACATTGAACAATAACGACAACCTCAACATTGAAAAACACCAACAAATTCAACAACAACCTCAACAATAAAAACAACAACAAACTGAACATTGAAAAACACCAACAAATTCAACAAAAATCTTAACATTTAAAAACACCAACAAATTCAACAACAACCTCAACATTGAAAAACAACAACAACCTCAACATAAAAAACACCAACAAATTCAACAACAACCTCAACATTGAAAAACACCAACAAATTCAACAACAACCTCAACATTGAAAAACAACAACAACCTCAACATAAAAAACACCAACAAATTCAACAACAACCTCAACATTGAAAAACACCAACAAATTCAACAACAACCTCAACATTGAAAAACACCAACAAATTCAACAACAACTTCAACATTGAAAAACACCAACAAATTCAACAACAACCTCGAAATTGAAAAACACCAACAAATTCAACAACAACCTCAACATTGAAAAACAACAACCTCAACATTGAAAAACACCAGCAAATTCAGCAACAACCTCAACATTGAAAAACACCAACAAATTCAACATAAACCTCAACATTGAAAAAAACCAACAAATTCAACAACAACCTCAACATTGAAAAACACCAACAAATTCAACAACAACCTCAGCATTGAAAAACAACAACAACCTCAACATTGAAAAACACCAACAAATTCAACAACAACTTCAACATTGAAAAACACCAAAAAATTCAACAACAACCTTGAAATTGAAAAACACCAACAAATTCAACAACAACCTCAACATTGAAAAACAACAACAACCTGAACATTGAAAAACACCAACAAATTCAACAACAACCTCAGCATTGAAAAACAACAACAACCTCAACATTGAAAAACACCAACAAATTCAACAACAACCTCAACATTGAAAAACACCAACAAATTCAACAACAACCTCAACATTGAAAAACACCAACAAATTCAACAACAACTTCAACATTGAAAAACACCAACAAATTCAACAACAACCTCGAAATTGAAAAACACCAACAAATTCAACAACAACCTCAACATTGAAATACAACAACCTCAACATTGAAAAACACCAGCAAATTCAGCAACAACCTCAACATTGAAAAACACCAACAAATTCAACATAAACCTCAACATTGAAAAACACCAACAAATTCAACAACAACCTCAACATTGAAAAACACCAACAAATTCAACAACAACCTCAGCATTGAAAAACAACAACAACCTCAACATTGAAATACACCAACAAATTCAACAACAACCTCAACATTGAAAAACACCAACAAATTCAACAACAACCTCGAAATTGAAAAACACCAACAAATTCAACAACAACCTCAACATTGAAAAACAACAACAACCTGAACATTGAAAAACACCAACAAATTCAACAACAACCTCAGCATTGAAAAACAACAACAACCTCAACATTGAAAAACACCAACAAATTCAACAACAACCTCAACATTGAAAAACACCAACAAATTCAACAACAACCTGAACATTTAAAAACGCCAACAAATTCAACAACAACCTCAACATTGAAAAACACCAACAAATTCAACAACAACCTCAACATTGAAAAACTACAACAACCTCAACATTGAAAAACACCAACAAATACAACAACAACCTCTACATTGAAAAACAACAACAACCTCAACATTGAAAAACACCAACAAATTCAACAACAACCTCAACATTGAAAAACACCAACAAATTCAACAACAACCTCAACATTGAAAAACAACAACCTCAACATTGAAAAACACCAAATTCAACAACAACCTCAACATTGAAAAACAACAACAACCTCAACATTGAAAAACACCAACAAATTCAACAACAACCTCAACATTGAAAAACAACAACAACCTCAACATTGAAAAACACCAACCAATTCAACAACAACCTCAACATTGAAAAACACCAACAAATTCAACAACAATCTCAGCATTGAAAAACAACAACAACCTCAACATTGAAAAACACCAACAAATTCAACAACAACCTCAAGATTGAAAAATAACAACAACCTCAACATTGAAAAACAACAACAACCTCAACATTGAAAAACACCAACAAATTCAACAACAACCTCAACATTGAAAATTACCAACAAATTCAACAACAACCTCAACATTGAAAAACAACAACAACCTCAACATTGAAAAACACCAAGAAATTCAACAACAACCTCGACATTTAAAAACACCAACAAATTCAACAACAACCTCCACATTGAACAATAACGACAACCTCAACATTGAAAAACACCAACAAATTCAACAACAACCTCAACAATAAAAACAACAACAAACTGAACATTGAAAAACACCAACAAATTCAACAAAAATCTTAACATTTAAAAACACCAACAAATTCAACAACAACCTCAACATTGAAAAACAACAACAACCTCAACATAAAAAACACCAACAAATTCAACAACAACCTCAACATTGAAAAACACCAACAAATTCAACAACAACCTCAACATTGAAAAACACCAACAAATTCAACAACAACTTCAACATTGAAAAACACCAACAAATTCAACAACAACCTCGAAATTGAAAAACACCAACAAATTCAACAACAACCTCAACATTGAAAAACAACAACCTCAACATTGAAAAACACCAGCAAATTCAGCAACAACCTCAACATTGAAAAACACCAACAAATTCAACATAAACCTCAACATTGAAAAACACCAACAAATTCAACAACAACCTCAACATTGAAAAACACCAACAAATTCAACAACAACCTCAGCATTGAAAAACAACAACAACCTCAACATTGAAAAACACCAACAAATTCAACAACAACTTCAACATTGAAAAACACCAAAAAATTCAACAACAACCTTGAAATTGAAAAACACCAACAAATTCAACAACAACCTCAACATTGAAAAACAACAACAACCTGAACATTGAAAAACACCAACAAATTCAACAACAACCTCAGCATTGAAAAACAACAACAACCTCAACATTGAAAAACACCAATATATTCAACAACAAACTCAACATTTAAAAACACCAACAAATTCAACAACAACCTCAACAGTGGAAAACAACAACAACCTCAACATTGAAAAACACCAACAAATTCAACAACAACCTCAACATTGAAAAACACCAACAAATTCAACAACAACCTCAACATTGAAAAACACCAACAAATTCAACAACAACTTCAACATTGAAAAACACCAACAAATTCAACAACAACCTCGAAATTGAAAAACACCAACAAATTCAACAACAACCTCAACATTGAAATACAACAACCTCAACATTGAAAAACACCAGCAAATTCAGCAACAACCTCAACATTGAAAAACACCAACAAATTCAACATAAACCTCAACATTGAAAAACACCAACAAATTCAACAACAACCTCAACATTGAAAAACACCAACAAATTCAACAACAACCTCAGCATTGAAAAACAACAACAACCTCAACATTGAAAAACACCAACAAATTCAACAACAACCTCAACATTGAAAAACACCAACAAATTCAACAACAACCTCGAAATTGAAAAACACCAACAAATTCAACAACAACCTCAACATTGAAAAACAACAACAACCTGAACATTGAAAAACACCAACAAATTCAACAACAACCTCAGCATTGAAAAACAACAACAACCTCAACATTGAAAAACACCAACAAATTCAACAACAACCTCAACATTGAAAAACACCAACAAATTCAACAACAACCTGAACATTTAAAAACGCCAACAAATTCAACAACAACCTCAACATTGAAAAACACCAACAAATTCAACAACAACCTCAACATTGAAAAACTACAACAACCTCAACATTGAAAAACACCAACAAATACAACAACAACCTCAACATTGAAAAACAACAACAACCTCAACATTGAAAAACACCAACAAATTCAGCAATCACCTCAACATTGAAAAATAACAACAACCTCAACATTGAAAAACAACAACAACCTCAACATTGAAAAACACCAACAAATTCAACAACAACCTCAACATTGAAAAACAACAACAACCTCAACAGTGAAAAACACCAAGAAATTCAACAACAACTTCAACATTGAAAAACACCAACAAATTCAACAACAACCTCAACATTGAAAAATAACAACAACCTCAACATTGAAAAACAACAAAAACCTCAACATTGAAAAACACCAACAAATTCAACAACAACCTCAACATTGAAAAACAACAACAACAACCTCAACATTGAAAAACACCAAGAAATTCAACAACAACCTCGACATTTAAAAACACCAACAAATTCAACAACAACCTCCACATTGAACAACAACAACAACCTCAACATTGAAAAACACCAACAAATTCAACAACAACCTCAACAATAAAAACAACAACAAACTGAACATTGAAAAACACCAACAAATTCAACAAAAATCTTAACATTTAAAAACACCAACAAATTCAACAACAACCTCAACATTGATAAACACCAAATTCAACAACAACTTCAACTTTGAAAAGCACCAACAAATTCAACAACAACCTCGACATTGAAAAACACCAACAAATTCAACAACAACCTCAACATTGAAAAACTACAACAACCTCAACATTGAAAAACACCAACAAATACAACAACAACCTCAACATTGAAAAACAACAACAACCTCAACATTGAAAAACAACAACAAATTCAACAATCACCTCAACATTGAAAAACACCAACAAATTCAACAACAACTTCAACATTGAAAAACACCAACAAATTCAACAACAACCTCAACATTTAAAAACACCAACAAATTCAACAACAACCTCAACATTGAAAAACAACAACAATCTCAACATTGAAAAACACCAACAAATTCAACAACAACCTCAACAGTGAAAAACAACAACAACCTCAACATTGAAAAACACCAACAAATTCAACAACAACCTCAACATTGAAAAACACCAACAAATTCAACAACAACCTGAACATTTAAAAACGCCAACAAATTCAACAACAACCTCAACATTGAAAAACACCAACAAATTCAACAACAACCTCAACATTGAAAAACTACAACAACCTCAACATTGAAAAACACCAACAAATACAACAACAACCTCAACATTGAAAAACAACAACAACCTCAACATTGAAAAACACCAACAAATTCAGCAATCACCTCAACATTGAAAAATAACAACAACCTCAACATTGAAAAACAACAACAACCTCAACATTCAAAAACACCAAGAAAATCAACAACAACTTCAACATTGAAAAACACCAACAAATTCAACAACTACCTCAACATTGAAAAATAACAACAACCTCAACATTGAAAAACAACAACAACCTCAACATTGAAAAACAACAACAAATTCAACAACAACCTCCACATTGAAAAACAACAACAACCTCAACATTGAAAAACACCAAGAAATTCAACAACAACCTCGACATTTAAAAACACCAACAAATTCAACAACAACCTCCACATTGAACAACAACAACAACCTCAACATTGAAAAACACCAACAAATTCAACAACAACCTCAACAATAAAAACAACAACAAACTGAACATTGAAAAACACCAACAAATTCAACAAAAATCTTAACATTTAAAAACACCAACAAATTCAACAACAACCTCAACATTGATAAACACCAAATTCAACAACAACTTCAACTTTGAAAAGCACCAACAAATTCAACAACAACCTCGGCATTGAAAAACACCAACAAATTCAACAACAACCTCAACATTGAAAAACTACAACAACCTCAACATTGAAAAACACCAACAAATACAACAACAACCTCAACATTGAAAAACAACAAAAACCTCAACATTGAAAAACAACAACAAATTCAACAATCACCTCAACATTGAAAAATAACAACAACCTCAACATTGAAAAACAACAACAAACTCAACATTGAAAAACACCAACAAATTCAACAAGAACCTCAACATTGAAAAACAACAACAACCTCAACATTGAAAAACACCAAGAAATTCAACAACAACCTCAACATTGAAAAACACCAACAAATTCAACAACAACCTCAACATTGAAAAACAACAACAACCACAACATTGAAAAACACCAACAAATTCAACAACAACCTCAACATTGAAAAACAACAACAACCTCAACATTGAAAAACACCAACAAATTCAACAACAACCTCAACATTTAAAAACACCAACAAATTCAACAACAATCTCAACATTGAAAAACAACAAAAACCTCAACATAAAAAACACCAACAAATTCAACAACAACCTCAACATTGAAAAACACCAACAAATTCAACAACAACCTCAACATTGAAAAACACCAACAAATTCAACAACAACTTCAACATTGAAAAACACCAACAAATTCAACAACAACCTCGAAATTGAAAAACACCAACAAATTCAACAACAACCTCAACATTGAAAAACAACAACCTCAACATTGAAAAACACCAGCAAATTCAGCAACAACCTCAACATTGAAAAACACCAACAAATTCAACATAAACCTCAACATTGAAAAACACCAACAAATTCAACAACAACCTCAACATTGAAAAACACCAACAAATTCAACAACAACCTCAGCATTGAAAAACAACAACCTCAACATTGAAAAACAGCAACAAATTCAACAACAACTTCAACATTGAAAAACACCAACAAATTCAACAACAACCTCGAAATTGAAAAACACCAACAAATTCAACAACAACCTCAACATTGAAAAACAACAACAACCTGAACATTGAAAAACACCAACAAATTCAACAACAACCTCAGCATTGAAAAACAACAACAACCTCAACATTTAAAAACACCAACAAATTCAACAACAACCTCAACATTGAAAAACAACAACAATCTCAACATTGAAAAACACCAACAAATTCAACAACAACCTCAACAGTGAAAAACAACAACAACCTCAACATTGAAAAACACCAACAAATTCAACAACAACCTCAACATTGAAAAACACCAACAAATTCAACAACAACTTGAACATTTAAAAACGCCAACAAATTCAACAACAACCTCAACATTGAAAAACACCAACAAATTCAACAACAACCTCAACATTGAAAAACTACAAGAACCTCAACATTGAAAAACACCAACAAATACAACAACAACCTCAACATTGAAAAACAACAACAACCTCAACATTGAAAAACACCAACAAATTCAGCAATCACCTCAACATTGAAAAATAACAACAACCTCAACATTGAAAAACAACAACAACCTCAACATTGAAAAACACCAACAAATTCAACAACAACCTCAACATTGAAAAACAACAACAACCTCAACATTGAAAAACACCAAGAAATTCAACAACAACTTCAACATTGAAAAACACCATCAAATTCAGCAACAACCTCGAAATTGAAAAACACCAACAAATTCAACAACAACCTCAACATTGAAAAACAAGAACAACCTCAACATTGAAAAACACCAACAAATTCAACACCAACCTCAACATTGAAAAACAACAACAACCTCAACATTGAAAAACACCAACAAATTCAACAACAACCTCAACATTGAAAAACAACAACAACCTCAACATTGAAAAACACCAAGAAATTCAACAACAACCTCGACATTTAAAAACACCAACAAATTCAACAACAACCTCCACATTGAAAAACAACAACAACCTCAACATTGAAAAACACCAACAAATTCAACAACAACCTCAACATTGAAAAACAACAACAACCTCAACATTGAAAAACACCAACAAATTCAACAACAACCTCAACATTGAAAAACAACAACAACCTCAACATTGAAAAACACCAACAAATTCAACAACAACCTGAACATTTAAAAACGCCAACAAATTCAACAACAACCTCAACATTGAAAAACACCAACAAATTCAACAACAACCTCAACATTGAAAAACTACAACAACCTCAACATTGAAAAACACCAACAAATACAACAACAACCTCAACATTGAAAAACAACAACAACCTCAACATTGAAAAACACCAACAAATTCAGCAATCACCTCAACATTGAAAAATAACAACAACCTCAACATTGAAAAACAACAACAACCTCAACATTCAAAAACACCAAGAAAATCAACAACAACTTCAACATTGAAAAACACCAACAAATTCAACAACTACCTCAACATTGAAAAATAACAACAACCTCAACATTGAAAAACAACAACAACCTCAACATTGAAAAACAACAACAAATTCAACAACAACCTCCACATTGAAAAACAACAACAACCTCAACATTGAAAAACACCAAGAAATTCAACAACAACCTCGACATTTAAAAACACCAACAAATTCAACAACAACCTCCACATTGAACAACAACAACAACCTCAACATTGAAAAACACCAACAAATTCAACAACAACCTCAACAATAAAAACAACAACAAACTGAACATTGAAAAACACCAACAAATTCAACAAAAATCTTAACATTTAAAAACACCAACAAATTCAACAACAACCTCAACATTGATAAACACCAAATTCAACAACAACTTCAACTTTGAAAAGCACCAACAAATTCAACAACAACCTCGGCATTGAAAAACACCAACAAATTCAACAACAACCTCAACATTGAAAAACTACAACAACCTCAACATTGAAAAACACCAACAAATACAACAACAACCTCAACATTGAAAAACAACAAAAACCTCAACATTGAAAAACAACAACAAATTCAACAATCACCTCAACATTGAAAAATAACAACAACCTCAACATTGAAAAACAACAACAAACTCAACATTGAAAAACACCAACAAATTCAACAAGAACCTCAACATTGAAAAACAACAACAACCTCAACATTGAAAAACACCAAGAAATTCAACAACAACCTCAACATTGAAAAACACCAACAAATTCAACAACAACCTCAACATTGAAAAACAACAACAACCACAACATTGAAAAACACCAACAAATTCAACAACAACCTCAACATTGAAAAACAACAACAACCTCAACATTGAAAAACACCAACAAATTCAACAACAACCTCAACATTTAAAAACACCAACAAATTCAACAACAATCTCAACATTGAAAAACAACAACAACCTCAACATAAAAAACACCAACAAATTCAACAACAACCTCAACATTGAAAAACACCAACAAATTCAACAACAACCTCAACATTGAAAAACACCAACAAATTCAACAACAACTTCAACATTGAAAAACACCAACAAATTCAACAACAACCTCGAAATTGAAAAACACCAACAAATTCAACAACAACCTCAACATTGAAAAACAACAACCTCAACATTGAAAAACACCAGCAAATTCAGCAACAACCTCAACATTGAAAAACACCAACAAATTCAACATAAACCTCAACATTGAAAAACACCAACAAATTCAACAACAACCTCAACATTGAAAAACACCAACAAATTCAACAACAACCTCAGCATTGAAAAACAACAACCTCAACATTGAAAAACAGCAACAAATTCAACAACAACTTCAACATTGAAAAACACCAACAAATTCAACAACAACCTCGAAATTGAAAAACACCAACAAATTCAACAACAACCTCAACATTGAAAAACAACAACAACCTGAACATTGAAAAACACCAACAAATTCAACAACAACCTCAGCATTGAAAAACAACAACAACCTCAACATTTAAAAACACCAACAAATTCAACAACAACCTCAACATTGAAAAACAACAACAATCTCAACATTGAAAAACACCAACAAATTCAACAACAACCTCAACAGTGAAAAACAACAACAACCTCAACATTGAAAAACACCAACAAATTCAACAACAACCTCAACATTGAAAAACACCAACAAATTCAACAACAACTTGAACATTTAAAAACGCCAACAAATTCAACAACAACCTCAACATTGAAAAACACCAACAAATTCAACAACAACCTCAACATTGAAAAACTACAAGAACCTCAACATTGAAAAACACCAACAAATACAACAACAACCTCAACATTGAAAAACAACAACAACCTCAACATTGAAAAACACCAACAAATTCAGCAATCACCTCAACATTGAAAAATAACAACAACCTCAACATTGAAAAACAACAACAACCTCAACATTGAAAAACACCAACAAATTCAACAACAACCTCAACATTGAAAAACAACAACAACCTCAACATTGAAAAACACCAAGAAATTCAACAACAACTTCAACATTGAAAAACACCATCAAATTCAGCAACAACCTCGAAATTGAAAAACACCAACAAATTCAACAACAACCTCAACATTGAAAAACAAGAACAACCTCAACATTGAAAAACACCAACAAATTCAACACCAACCTCAACATTGAAAAACAACAACAACCTCAACATTGAAAAACACCAACAAATTCAACAACAACCTCAACATTGAAAAACAACAACAACCTCAACATTGAAAAACACCAAGAAATTCAACAACAACCTCGACATTTAAAAACACCAACAAATTCAACAACAACCTCCACATTGAAAAACAACAACAACCTCAACATTGAAAAACACCAACAAATTCAACAACAACCTCAACATTGAAAAACAACAACAACCTCAACATTGAAAAACACCAACAAATTCAACAACAACCTCAACATTGAAAAACAACAACAACCTCAACATTGAAAAACACCAACCAATTCAACAACAACCTCAACATTGAAAAACACCAACAAATTCAACAACAACCTCAGCATTGAAAAACAACAACAACCTCAACATTGAAAAACACCAACAAATTCAACAACAACCTCAAGATTGAAAAATAACAACAACCTCAACATTGAAAAACAACAACAACCTCAACATTGAAAAACACCAACAAGTTCAACAACAACCTCAACATTGAAAAATACCAACTAATTCAACAACAACCTCAACATTGAAAAACAACAACAACCTCAACATTGAAAAACACCAAGAAATTCAACAACAACCTCGACATTTAAAAACACCAACAAATTCAACAACAACCTCCACATTGAACAATAACGACAACCTCAACATTGAAAAACACCAACAAATTCAACAACAACCTCAACAATAAAAACAACAACAAACTGAACATTGAAAAACACCAACAAATTCAACAAAAATCTTAACATTTAAAAACACCAACAAATTCAACAACAACCTCAACATTGATGAACACCAAATTCAACAACAACTTCAACTTTGAAAAGCACCAACAAATTCAACAACAACCTCGACATTGAAAAACACCAACAAATTCAACAACAACCTCAACATTGAAAAACTACAACAACCTCAACATTGAAAAACACCAACAAATACAACAACAACCTCAACATTGAAAAACAACAACAACCTCAACATTGAAAAACAACAACAAATTCAACAATCACCTCAACATTGAAAAATAACAACAACCTCAACATTGAAAAACAACAACAACCTCAACATTGAAAAACACCAACAAATTCAACAACAACCTCAACATTGAAAAACAACAACAACCTCAACATTGAAAAACACCAAGAAATTCAACAACAACTTCAACATTGAAAAACACCAACAAATTCAACAACAACCTCAACATTGAAAAACAACAACAACCTCAACATTGAAAAACACCAACAAATTCAACAACAACCTCAACATTGAAAAACAACAACAACCTCAACATTGAAAAACACCAACAAATTCAACAACAACCTCAACATTGAAAAACACCAAATTCAACAACAATCTCAACATTGAAAAACAACAAAAACCTCAACATTGAAAAACACCAACAAATTCAACAACAACCTCAACATTTAAAAACACCAACAAATTCAACAACAACCTCAACATTGAAAAATAACAACAACCTCAACATTGAAAAACAACAACCTCAACATTGAAAAACACCAACAAATTCAACAACAACCTCAACATTGAAATACAACAACAACCTCAACATTGAAAAACACCAAGAAATTCAACAACAACTTCAACATTGAAAAACACCAACAAATTCAACAACAACCTCAACATTGAAAAACAACAACAACCTCAACATTGAAAAACACCAACAAATTCAACAACAACCTCAACATTGAAAAACAACAACAACCTCAACATTGAAAAACACCAACAAATTCAACAACAACTTCAACATTGAAAAACACCAACAAATTCAACAACAACCTCGACATTGAAAAACACCATCAAATTCAACAACAACCTCAATATTGAAAAACAACAACAACCTCAACATTGAAAAACACCAACAAATTCAACAACAACCTCAACATTGAAAAACACCAACAAATTCAACAACAACCTAAACATTTAAAAACTCCAACAAATTCAACAACAACCTCCACATTGAACAACAACAACAACCTCAACATTGAAAAACACCAACAAATTCAACAACAACCTCAACATTGAAAAACAACAACAACCTCAACATGGAAAAACACCAACAAATTCAACAACAACCTCAACATTTAAAAACACCAACAAATTCAACAACAACCTCAACATTGAAAAACTACAACAACCTCAACATTGAAAAACACCAACAAATACAACAACAACCTCAACATTGAAAAACAACAACAACCTCAACATTGAAAAACACCAACAAATTCAACAACAACCACAACATTGAAAACACCAACAAATTCAACAACCTCAACATTGAACAACAACAACAACCTCGAAATTGAAAAACACCAACAAATTCAACAACAACCTCAACATTGAAAAACAACAAGAACCTCAACATTGAAAAACACCAACAACTTCAACAACAACTTCAACATTGAAAAACACCAACAAATTCAACAACAACCTCGAAATTGAAGAACACCAACAAATTCAACAACAACCTCAGCATTGAAAAACAACAACAACCTCAACATTGAAAAACACCAACAAATTCAGCAATCACCTCAACATTGAAAAATAACAACAACCTCAACATTGAAAAACAACAACAACCTCAACATTGAAAAACACCAACAAATTCAACAACAACCTCAACATTGAAAAACAACAACAACCTCAACACTGAAAAACACCAAGAAATTCAACAACAACTTCAACATTGAAAAACACCAACAAATTCAACAACAACCTCAACATTGAAAAATAACAACAACCTCAACATTGAAAAACAACAAAAACCTCAACATTGAAAAACACCAACAAATTCAACAACAACCTCAACATTGAAAAACAACAACAACCTCAACATTGAAAAACACCAAGAAATTCAACAACAACCTCGACATTTAAAAACACCAACAAATTCAACAACAACCTCCACATTGAACAACAACAACAACCTCAACATTGAAAAACACCAACAAATTCAACAACAACCTCAACAATAAAAACAACAACAAACTGAACATTGAAAAACACCAACAAATTCAACAAAAATCTTAACATTTAAAAACACCAACAAATTCAACAACAACCTCAACATTGATAAACACCAAATTCAACAACAACTTCAACTTTGAAAAGCACCAACAAATTCAACAACAACCTCGACATTGAAAAACACCAACAAATTCAACAACAACCTCAACATTGAAAAACTACAACAACCTCAACATTGAAAAACACCAACAAATACAACAACAACCTCAACATTGAAAAACAACAACAACCTCAACATTGAAAAACAACAACAAATTCAACAATCACCTCAACATTGAAAAACACCAACAAATTCAACAACAACTTCAACATTGAAAAACACCAACAAATTCAACAACAACCTCAACATTTAAAAACACCAACAAATTCAACAACAACCTCAACATTGAAAAACAACAACAATCTCAACATTGAAAAACACCAACAAATTCAACAACAACCTCAACAGTGAAAAACAACAACAACCTCAACATTGAAAAACACCAACAAATTCAACAACAACCTCAACATTGAAAAACACCAACAAATTCAACAACAACCTGAACATTTAAAAACGCCAACAAATTCAACAACAACCTCAACATTGAAAAACACCAACAAATTCAACAACAACCTCAACATTGAAAAACTACAACAACCTCAACATTGAAAAACACCAACAAATACAACAACAACCTCAACATTGAAAAACAACAACAACCTCAACATTGAAAAACACCAACAAATTCAGCAATCACCTCAACATTGAAAAATAACAACAACCTCAACATTGAAAAACAACAACAACCTCAACATTCAAAAACACCAAGAAAATCAACAACAACTTCAACATTGAAAAACACCAACAAATTCAACAACTACCTCAACATTGAAAAATAACAACAACCTCAACATTGAAAAACAACAACAACCTCAACATTGAAAAACAACAACAAATTCAACAACAACCTCCACATTGAAAAACAACAACAACCTCAACATTGAAAAACACCAAGAAATTCAACAACAACCTCGACATTTAAAAACACCAACAAATTCAACAACAACCTCCACATTGAACAACAACAACAACCTCAACATTGAAAAACACCAACAAATTCAACAACAACCTCAACAATAAAAACAACAACAAACTGAACATTGAAAAACACCAACAAATTCAACAAAAATCTTAACATTTAAAAACACCAACAAATTCAACAACAACCTCAACATTGATAAACACCAAATTCAACAACAACTTCAACTTTGAAAAGCACCAACAAATTCAACAACAACCTCGGCATTGAAAAACACCAACAAATTCAACAACAACCTCAACATTGAAAAACTACAACAACCTCAACATTGAAAAACACCAACAAATACAACAACAACCTCAACATTGAAAAACAACAAAAACCTCAACATTGAAAAACAACAACAAATTCAACAATCACCTCAACATTGAAAAATAACAACAACCTCAACATTGAAAAACAACAACAAACTCAACATTGAAAAACACCAACAAATTCAACAAGAACCTCAACATTGAAAAACAACAACAACCTCAACATTGAAAAACACCAAGAAATTCAACAACAACCTCAACATTGAAAAACACCAACAAATTCAACAACAACCTCAACATTGAAAAACAACAACAACCACAACATTGAAAAACACCAACAAATTCAACAACAACCTCAACATTGAAAAACAACAACAACCTCAACATTGAAAAACACCAACAAATTCAACAACAACCTCAACATTTAAAAACACCAACAAATTCAACAACAATCTCAACATTGAAAAACAACAACAACCTCAACATAAAAAACACCAACAAATTCAACAACAACCTCAACATTGAAAAACACCAACAAATTCAACAACAACCTCAACATTGAAAAACACCAACAAATTCAACAACAACTTCAACATTGAAAAACACCAACAAATTCAACAACAACCTCGAAATTGAAAAACACCAACAAATTCAACAACAACCTCAACATTGAAAAACAACAACCTCAACATTGAAAAACACCAGCAAATTCAGCAACAACCTCAACATTGAAAAACACCAACAAATTCAACATAAACCTCAACATTGAAAAACACCAACAAATTCAACAACAACCTCAACATTGAAAAACACCAACAAATTCAACAACAACCTCAGCATTGAAAAACAACAACCTCAACATTGAAAAACACCAACAAATTCAACAACAACTTCAACATTGAAAAACACCAACAAATTCAACAACAACCTCGAAATTGAAAAACACCAACAAATTCAACAACAACCTCAACATTGAAAAACAACAACAACCTGAACATTGAAAAACACCAACAAATTCAACAACAACCTCAGCATTGAAAAACAACAACAACCTCAACATTTAAAAACACCAACAAATTCAACAACAACCTCAACATTGAAAAACAACAACAATCTCAACATTGAAAAACACCAACAAATTCAACAACAACCTCAACAGTGAAAAACAACAACAACCTCAACATTGAAAAACACCAACAAATTCAACAACAACCTCAACATTGAAAAACACCAACAAATTCAACAACAACTTGAACATTTAAAAACGCCAACAAATTCAACAACAACCTCAACATTGAAAAACACCAACAAATTCAACAACAACCTCAACATTGAAAAACTACAAGAACCTCAACATTGAAAAACACCAACAAATACAACAACAACCTCAACATTGAAAAACAACAACAACCTCAACATTGAAAAACACCAACAAATTCAACAACAACCTCAACATTGAAAAACACCAAATTCAACAACAATCTCAACATTGAAAAACAACAAAAACCTCAACATTGAAAAACACCAACAAATTCAACAACCTCAACATTTAAAAACACCAACAAATTCAACAACAACCTCAACATTGAAAAATAACAACAACCTCAACATTGAAAAACAACAACCTCAACATTGAAAAACACCAACAAATTCAACAACAACCTCAACATTGAAAAACAACAACAACCTCAACATTGAAAAACACCAAGAAATTCAACAACAACTTCAACATTGAAAAACACCAACAAATTCAACAACAACCTCAACATTGAAAAACAACAACAACCTCAACATTGAAAAACACCAACAAATTCAACAACAACCTCAACATTGAAAAACAACAACAACCTCAACATTGAAAAACACCAACAAATTCAACAACAACTTCAACATTGAAAAACACCAACAAATTCAACAACAACCTCGACATTGAAAAACACCATCAAATTCAACAACAACCTCAATATTGAAAAACAACAACAACCTCAACATTGAAAAACACCAACAAATTCAACAACAACCTCAACATTGAAAAACACCAACAAATTCAACAACAACCTAAACATTTAAAAACTCCAACAAATTCAACAACAACCTCCACATTGAACAACAACAACAACCTCAACATTGAAAAACACCAACAAATTCAACAACAACCTCAACATTGAAAAACAACAACAACAACCTCAACATTGAAAAACACCAACAAATTCAACAACAACCTCAACATTGAAAAACTACAACAACCTCAACATTGAAAAACACCAACAAATACAACAACAACCTCAACATTGAAAAACAACAACAACCTCAACATTGAAAAACACCAACAAATTCAGCAATCACCTCAACATTGAAAAATAACAACAACCTCAACATTGAAAAACAACAACAACCTCAACATTCAAAAACACCAAGAAAATCAACAACAACTTCAACATTGAAAAACACCAACAAATTCAACAACTACCTCAACATTGAAAAATAACAACAACCTCAACATTGAAAAACAACAACAACCTCAACATTGAAAAACAACAACAAATTCAACAACAACCTCCACATTGAAAAACAACAACAACCTCAACATTGAAAAACACCAAGAAATTCAACAACAACCTCGACATTTAAAAACACCAACAAATTCAACAACAACCTCCACATTGAACAACAACAACAACCTCAACATTGAAAAACACCAACAAATTCAACAACAACCTCAACAATAAAAACAACAACAAACTGAACATTGAAAAACACCAACAAATTCAACAAAAATCTTAACATTTAAAAACACCAACAAATTCAACAACAACCTCAACATTGATAAACACCAAATTCAACAACAACTTCAACTTTGAAAAGCACCAACAAATTCAACAACAACCTCGGCATTGAAAAACACCAACAAATTCAACAACAACCTCAACATTGAAAAACTACAACAACCTCAACATTGAAAAACACCAACAAATACAACAACAACCTCAACATTGAAAAACAACAAAAACCTCAACATTGAAAAACAACAACAAATTCAACAATCACCTCAACATTGAAAAATAACAACAACCTCAACATTGAAAAACAACAACAAACTCAACATTGAAAAACACCAACAAATTCAACAAGAACCTCAACATTGAAAAACAACAACAACCTCAACATTGAAAAACACCAAGAAATTCAACAACAACCTCAACATTGAAAAACACCAACAAATTCAACAACAACCTCAACATTGAAAAACAACAACAACCACAACATTGAAAAACACCAACAAATTCAACAACAACCTCAACATTGAAAAACAACAACAACCTCAACATTGAAAAACACCAACAAATTCAACAACAACCTCAACATTTAAAAACACCAACAAATTCAACAACAATCTCAACATTGAAAAACAACAACAACCTCAACATAAAAAACACCAACAAATTCAACAACAACCTCAACATTGAAAAACACCAACAAATTCAACAACAACCTCAACATTGAAAAACACCAACAAATTCAACAACAACTTCAACATTGAAAAACACCAACAAATTCAACAACAACCTCGAAATTGAAAAACACCAACAAATTCAACAACAACCTCAACATTGAAAAACAACAACCTCAACAATGAAAAACACCAGCAAATTCAGCAGCAACCTCAACATTGAAAAACACCAACAAATTCAACATAAACCTCAACATTGAAAAACACCAACAAATTCAACAACAACCTCAACATTGAAAAACACCAACAAATTCAACAACAACCTCAGCATTGAAAAACAACAACCTCAACATTGAAAAACACCAACAAATTCAACAACAACTTCAACATTGAAAAACACCAACAAATTCAACAACAACCTCGAAATTGAAAAACACCAACAAATTCAACAACAACCTCAACATTGAAAAACAACAACAACCTGAACATTGAAAAACACCAACAAATTCAACAACAACCTCAGCATTGAAAAACAACAACAACCTCAACATTTAAAAACACCAACAAATTCAACAACAACCTCAACATTGAAAAACAACAACAATCTCAACATTGAAAAACACCAACAAATTCAACAACAACCTCAACAGTGAAAAACAACAACAACCTCAACATTGAAAAACACCAACAAATTCAACAACAACCTCAACATTGAAAAACACCAACAAATTCAACAACAACTTGAACATTTAAAAACGCCAACAAATTCAACAACAACCTCAACATTGAAAAACACCAACAAATTCAACAACAACCTCAACATTGAAAAACTACAAGAACCTCAACATTGAAAAACACCAACAAATACAACAACAACCTCAACATTGAAAAACAACAACAACCTCAACATTGAAAAACACCAACAAATTCAGCAATCACCTCAACATTGAAAAATAACAACAACCTCAACATTGAAAAACAACAACAACCTCAACATTGAAAAACACCAACAAATTCAACAACAACCTCAACATTGAAAAACAACAACAACCTCAACATTGAAAAACACCAAGAAATTCAACAACAACTTCAACATTGAAAAACACCATCAAATTCAGCAACAACCTCGAAATTGAAAAACACCAACAAATTCAACAACAACCTCAACATTGAAAAACAAGAACAACCTCAACATTGAAAAACACCAACAAATTCAACACCAACCTCAACATTGAAAAACAACAACAACCTCAACATTGAAAAACACCAACAAATTCAACAACAACCTCAACATTGAAAAACAACAACAACCTCAACATTGAAAAACACCAAGAAATTCAACAACAACCTCGACATTTAAAAACACCAACAAATTCAACAACAACCTCCACATTGAAAAACAACAACAACCTCAACATTGAAAAACACCAACAAATTCAACAACAACCTCAACATTGAAAAACAACAACAACCTCAACATTGAAAAACACCAACAAATTCAACAACAACCTCAACATTGAAAAACAACAACAACCTCAACATTGAAAAACACCAACCAATTCAACAACAACCTCAACATTGAAAAACACCAACAAATTCAACAACAACCTCAGCATTGAAAAACAACAACAACCTCAACATTGAAAAACACCAACAAATTCAACAACAACCTCAAGATTGAAAAATAACAACAACCTCAACATTGAAAAACAACAACAACCTCAACATTGAAAAACACCAACAAATTCAACAACAACCTCAACATTGAAAAATACCAACTAATTCAACAACAACCTCAACATTGAAAAACAACAACAACCTCAACATTGAAAAACACCAAGAAATTCAACAACAACCTCGACATTTAAAAACACCAACAAATTCAACAACAACCTCCACATTGAACAATAACGACAACCTCAACATTGAAAAACACCAACAAATTCAACAACAACCTCAACAATAAAAACAACAACAAACTGAACATTGAAAAACACCAACAAATTCAACAAAAATCTTAACATTTAAAAACACCAACAAATTCAACAACAACCTCAACATTGATGAACACCAAATTCAACAACAACTTCAACTTTGAAAAGCACCAACAAATTCAACAACAACCTCGACATTGAAAAACACCAACAAATTCAACAACAACCTCAACATTGAAAAACTACAACAACCTCAACATTGAAAAACACCAACAAATACAACAACAACCTCAACATTGAAAAACAACAACAACCTCAACATTGAAAAACAACAACAAATTCAACAATCACCTCAACATTGAAAAATAACAACAACCTCAACATTGAAAAACAACAACAACCTCAACATTGAAAAACACCAACAAATTCAACAACAACCTCAACATTGAAAAACAACAACAACCTCAACATTGAAAAACACCAAGAAATTCAACAACAACTTCAACATTGAAAAACACCAACAAATTCAACAACAACCTCAACATTGAAAAACAACAACAACCTCAACATTGAAAAACACCAACAAATTCAACAACAACCTCAACATTGAAAAACAACAACAACCTCAACATTGAAAAACACCAACAAATTCAACAACAACCTCAACATTGAAAAACACCAAATTCAACAACAATCTCAACATTGAAAAACAACAAAAACCTCAACATTGAAAAACACCAACAAATTCAACAACCTCAACATTTAAAAACACCAACAAATTCAACAACAACCTCAACATTGAAAAATAACAACAACCTCAACATTGAAAAACAACAACCTCAACATTGAAAAACACCAACAAATTCAACAACAACCTCAACATTGAAAAACAACAACAACCTCAACATTGAAAAACACCAAGAAATTCAACAACAACTTCAACATTGAAAAACACCAACAAATTCAACAACAACCTCAACATTGAAAAACAACAACAACCTCAACATTGAAAAACACCAACAAATTCAACAACAACCTCAACATTGAAAAACAACAACAACCTCAACATTGAAAAACACCAACAAATTCAACAACAACTTCAACATTGAAAAACACCAACAAATTCAACAACAACCTCGACATTGAAAAACACCATCAAATTCAACAACAACCTCAATATTGAAAAACAACAACAACCTCAACATTGAAAAACACCAACAAATTCAACAACAACCTCAACATTGAAAAACACCAACAAATTCAACAACAACCTAAACATTTAAAAACTCCAACAAATTCAACAACAACCTCCACATTGAACAACAACAACAACCTCAACATTGAAAAACACCAACAAATTCAACAACAACCTCAACATTGAAAAACAACAACAACAACCTCAACATTGAAAAACACCAAGAAATTCAACAACAACCTCGACATTTAAAAACACCAACAAATTCAACAACAACCTCCACATTGAACAACAACAACAACCTCAACATTGAAAAACACCAACAAATTCAACAACAACCTCAACAATAAAAACAACAACAAACTGAACATTGAAAAACACCAACAAATTCAACAAAAATCTTAACATTTAAAAACACCAACAAATTCAACAACAACCTCAACATTGATAAACACCAAATTCAACAACAACTTCAACTTTGAAAAGCACCAACAAATTCAACAACAACCTCGACATTGAAAAACACCAACAAATTCAACAACAACCTCAACATTGAAAAACTACAACAACCTCAACATTGAAAAACACCAACAAATACAACAACAACCTCAACATTGAAAAACAACAACAACCTCAACATTGAAAAACAACAACAAATTCAACAATCACCTCAACATTGAAAAACACCAACAACTTCAACAACAACTTCAACATTGAAAAACACCAACAAATTCAACAACAACCTCAACATTTAAAAACACCAACAAATTCAACAACAGCCTCAACATTGAAAAACAACAACAATCTCAACATTGAAAAACACCAACAAATTCAACAACAACCTCAACAGTGAAAAACAACAACAACCTCAACATTGAAAAACACCAACCAATTCAACAACAACCTCAACATTGAAAAACACCAACAAATTCAACAACAACCTGAACATTTAAAAACGCCAACAAATTCAACAACAACCTCAACATTGAAAAACACCAACAAATTCAACAACAACCTCAACATTGAAAAACTACAACAACCTCAACATTGAAAAACACCAACAAATACAACAACAACCTCAACATTGAAAAACAACAACAACCTCAACATTGAAAAACACCAACAAATTCAGCAATCACCTCAACATTGAAAAATAACAACAACCTCAACATTGAAAAACAACAACAACCTCAACATTCAAAAACACCAAGAAAATCAACAACAACTTCAACATTGAAAAACACCAACAAATTCAACAACTACCTCAACATTGAAAAATAACAACAACCTCAACATTGAAAAACAACAACAACCTCAACATTGAAAAACAACAACAAATTCAACAACAACCTCCACATTGAAAAACAACAACAACCTCAACATTGAAAAACACCAAGAAATTCAACAACAACCTCGACATTTAAAAACACCAACAAATTCAACAACAACCTCCACATTGAACAACAACAACCTCAACATTGAAAAACACCAACAAATTCAACAACAACCTCAACAATAAAAACAACAACAAACTGAACATTGAAAAACACCAACAAATTCAACAAAAATCTTAACATTTAAAAACACCAACAAATTCAACAACAACCTCAACATTGATAAACACCAAATTCAACAACAACTTCAACTTTGAAAAGCACCAACAAATTCAACAACAACCTCGGCATTGAAAAACACCAACAAATTCAACAACAACCTCAACATTGAAAAACTACAACAACCTCAACATTGAAAAACACCAACAAATACAACAACAACCTCAACATTGAAAAACAACAAAAACCTCAACATTGAAAAACAACAACAAATTCAACAATCACCTCAACATTGAAAAATAACAACAACCTCAACATTGAAAAACAACAACAAACTCAACATTGAAAAACACCAACAAATTCAACAAGAACCTCAACATTGAAAAACAACAACAACCTCAACATTGAAAAACACCAAGAAATTCAACAACAACCTCAACATTGAAAAACACCAACAAATTCAACAACAACCTCAACATTGAAAAACAACAACAACCACAACATTGAAAAACACCAACAAATTCAACAACAACCTCAACATTGAAAAACAACAACAACCTCAACATTGAAAAACACCAACAAATTCAACAACAACCTCAACATTTAAAAACACCAACAAATTCAACAACAATCTCAACATTGAAAAACAACAACAACCTCAACATAAAAAACACCAACAAATTCAACAACAACCTCAACATTGAAAAACACCAACAAATTCAACAACAACCTCAACATTGAAAAACACCAACAAATTCAACAACAACTTCAACATTGAAAAACACCAACAAATTCAACAACAACCTCGAAATTGAAAAACACCAACAAATTCAACAACAACCTCAACATTGAAAAACAACAACCTCAACATTGAAAAACACCAGCAAATTCAGCAACAACCTCAACATTGAAAAACACCAACAAATTCAACATAAACCTCAACATTGAAAAACACCAACAAATTCAACAACAACCTCAACATTGAAAAACACCAACAAATTCAACAACAACCTCAGCATTGAAAAACAACAACCTCAACATTGAAAAACACCAACAAATTCAACAACAACTTCAACATTGAAAAACACCAACAAATTCAACAACAACCTCGAAATTGAAAAACACCAACAAATTCAACAACAACCTCAACATTGAAAAACAACAACAACCTGAACATTGAAAAACACCAACAAATTCAACAACAACCTCAGCATTGAAAAACAACAACAACCTCAACATTTAAAAACACCAACAAATTCAACAACAACCTCAACATTGAAAAACAACAACAATCTCAACATTGAAAAACACCAACAAATTCAACAACAACCTCAACAGTGAAAAACAACAACAACCTCAACATTGAAAAACACCAACAAATTCAACAACAACCTCAACATTGAAAAACACCAACAAATTCAACAACAACTTGAACATTTAAAAACGCCAACAAATTCAACAACAACCTCAACATTGAAAAACACCAACAAATTCAACAACAACCTCAACATTGAAAAACTACAAGAACCTCAACATTGAAAAACACCAACAAATACAACAACAACCTCAACATTGAAAAACAACAACAACCTCAACATTGAAAAACACCAACAAATTCAGCAATCACCTCAACATTGAAAAATAACAACAACCTCAACATTGAAAAACAACAACAACCTCAACATTGAAAAACACCAACAAATTCAACAACAACCTCAACATTGAAAAACAACAACAACCTCAACATTGAAAAACACCAAGAAATTCAACAACAACTTCAACATTGAAAAACACCATCAAATTCAGCAACAACCTCGAAATTGAAAAACACCAACAAATTCAACAACAACCTCAACATTGAAAAACAAGAACAACCTCAACATTGAAAAACACCAACAAATTCAACACCAACCTCAACATTGAAAAACAACAACAACCTCAACATTGAAAAACACCAACAAATTCAACAACAACCTCAACATTGAAAAACAACAACAACCTCAACATTGAAAAACACCAAGAAATTCAACAACAACCTCGACATTTAAAAACACCAACAAATTCAACAACAACCTCCACATTGAAAAACAACAACAACCTCAACATTGAAAAACACCAACAAATTCAACAACAACCTCAACATTGAAAAACAACAACAACCTCAACATTGAAAAACACCAACAAATTCAACAACAACCTCAACATTGAAAAACAACAACAACCTCAACATTGAAAAACACCAACCAATTCAACAACAACCTCAACATTGAAAAACACCAACAAATTCAACAACAACCTCAGCATTGAAAAACAACAACAACCTCAACATTGAAAAACACCAACAAATTCAACAACAACCTCAAGATTGAAAAATAACAACAACCTCAACATTGAAAAACAACAACAACCTCAACATTGAAAAACACCAACAAATTCAACAACAACCTCAACATTGAAAAATACCAACTAATTCAACAACAACCTCAACATTGAAAAACAACAACAACCTCAACATTGAAAAACACCAAGAAATTCAACAACAACCTCGACATTTAAAAACACCAACAAATTCAACAACAACCTCCACATTGAACAATAACGACAACCTCAACATTGAAAAACACCAACAAATTCAACAACAACCTCAACAATAAAAACAACAACAAACTGAACATTGAAAAACACCAACAAATTCAACAAAAATCTTAACATTTAAAAACACCAACAAATTCAACAACAACCTCAACATTGATGAACACCAAATTCAACAACAACTTCAACTTTGAAAAGCACCAACAAATTCAACAACAACCTCGACATTGAAAAACACCAACAAATTCAACAACAACCTCAACATTGAAAAACTACAACAACCTCAACATTGAAAAACACCAACAAATACAACAACAACCTCAACATTGAAAAACAACAACAACCTCAACATTGAAAAACAACAACAAATTCAACAATCACCTCAACATTGAAAAATAACAACAACCTCAACATTGAAAAACAACAACAACCTCAACATTGAAAAACACCAACAAATTCAACAACAACCTCAACATTGAAAAACAACAACAACCTCAACATTGAAAAACACCAAGAAATTCAACAACAACTTCAACATTGAAAAACACCAACAAATTCAACAACAACCTCAACATTGAAAAACAACAACAACCTCAACATTGAAAAACACCAACAAATTCAACAACAACCTCAACATTGAAAAACAACAACAACCTCAACATTGAAAAACACCAACAAATTCAACAACAACCTCAACATTGAAAAACACCAAATTCAACAACAATCTCAACATTGAAAAACAACAAAAACCTCAACATTGAAAAACACCAACAAATTCAACAACAACCTCAACATTTAAAAACACCAACAAATTCAACAACAACCTCAACATTGAAAAATAACAACAACCTCAACATTGAAAAACAACAACCTCAACATTGAAAAACACCAACAAATTCAACAACAACCTCAACATTGAAAAACAACAACAACCTCAACATTGAAAAACACCAAGAAATTCAACAACAACTTCAACATTGAAAAACACCAACAAATTCAACAACAACCTCAACATTGAAAAACAACAACAACCTCAACATTGAAAAACACCAACAAATTCAACAACAACCTCAACATTGAAAAACAACAACAACCTCAACATTGAAAAACACCAACAAATTCAACAACAACTTCAACATTGAAAAACACCAACAAATTCAACAACAACCTCGACATTGAAAAACACCATCAAATTCAACAACAACCTCAATATTGAAAAACAACAACAACCTCAACATTGAAAAACACCAACAAATTCAACAACAACCTCAACATTGAAAAACACCAACAAATTCAACAACAACCTAAACATTTAAAAACTCCAACAAATTCAACAACAACCTCCACATTGAACAACAACAACAACCTCAACATTGAAAAACACCAACAAATTCAACAACAACCTCAACATTGAAAAACAACAACAACCTCAACATGGAAAAACACCAACAAATTCAACAACAACCTCAACATTTAAAAACACCAACAAATTCAACAACAACCTCAACATTGAAAAACTACAACAACCTCAACATTGAAAAACACCAACAAATACAACAACAACCTCAACATTGAAAAACAACAACAACCTCAACATTGAAAAACACCAACAAATTCAACAACAACCACAACATTGAAAACACCAACAAATTCAACAACCTCAACATTGAACAACAACAACAACCTCGAAATTGAAAAACACCAACAAATTCAACAACAACCTCAACATTGAAAAACAACAAGAACCTCAACATTGAAAAACACCAACAACTTCAACAACAACTTCAACATTGAAAAACACCAACAAATTCAACAACAACCTCGAAATTGAAGAACACCAACAAATTCAACAACAACCTCAGCATTGAAAAACAACAACAACCTCAACATTGAAAAACACCAACAAATTCAACAACAACCTCAACATTGAAAAACACCAACAAATTCAACAACAACCTCAACATTGAAAAACAACAACAACCTCAACATTGAAAAACACCAACAAATTCAACAACAACCTCAACATTGAAAAACAACAACAACCTCAACATTGAAAAACACTAACAAATTCAACAACAACCTCAACATTGAAAGACAACAACAACCTCAACATTGAATAACACCAACAAATTCAACAACAACTTCAACATTGAAAAACACCAACAAATTCAACAACAACCTCGAAATTGAAAAACACCAACAAATTCAACAACAACCTCGAAATAGAAAAACTCCAACAAATTCAACAACAACCTCAACATTGAAAAACACCAACAAATTCAACATAAACCTCAAAATTGAAAAACACCAACAAATTCAACAACAACCTCAACATTGAAAAACACCAACAAATTCAACAACAACCTCAACATTGAAAAACAACAACAACCTCAACATTGAAAAACACCAACAAATTCAACAACAACCTCAACATTGAAAAACAACAACAACCTCAACATTGAATAAAACCAACAAATTCAACAACAACTTCAACATTGAAAAACACCAGCAAATTCAACAACAAACTCGAAATTGAAAAACACCAACAAATTCAACAACAACCTCAACATTGAAAAACAACAACAACCTCAACATTTAAAAACACCAACAAATTCAACAACAACCTCAACATTGAAAAACAACAACAACCTCAACATTGAAAAACACCAACAAATTCAACAACAATCTCAACATTGAAAAACAACAACAACCTCAACATTGAAAAACACCAACAACTTCAACAACAACCTCAACATTGAAAAACACCAACAAATTCAAAAACAACCTGAACATTTAAAACGCCAACAAATTCAACAACAACCTCAACATTGAAAAACACCAACAAATTCAACAACAACCTCAACATTGAAAAAGTACAACAACCTCAACATTGAAAAACACCAACAAATTCAACAATCACCTCAACATTGAAAAATAACAACAACCTCAACACTGAAAAACAACAACAACCTCAACATTGAAAAACACCAACAAATTCAACAACAACCTCAACATTGAAAAACAACAACAACCTCAACATTGAAAAACACCAAGAAATTCAACAACAACTTCAACATTGAAAAACACCATCAAATTCAGCAACAACCTCGAAATTGAAAAACACCAACAAATTCAACAACAACCTCAGCATTGAAAAACAACAACAACCTCAACATTGAAAAACACCAACAAATTCAACAACAACCTCAAGATTGAAAAATAACAACAACCTCAACATTGAAAAACAACAACAACCTCAACATTGAAAAACACCAACAAATTCAACAACAACCTCAACATTGAAAAATACCAACAAATTCAACAACAACCTCAACATTGAGAAACAACAACAACCTCAACATTGAAAAACACCAAGAAATTCAACAACAAGCTCGACATTTAAAAACACCAAGAAATTCAACAACAACCTCCACATTGAACAATAACGACAACCTCAACATTGAAAAACACCAACAAATTCAACAACAACCTCAACAATAAAAACAACAACAAACTGAACATTGAAAAACACCAACAAATTCAACAAAAATCTTAACATTTAAAAACACCAACAAATTCAACAACAACCTCAACATTGATGAACACCAAATTCAACAACAACTTCAACTTTGAAAAGCACCAACAAATTCAACAACAACCTCGACATTGAAAAACACCAACAAATTCAACAACAACCTCAACATTGAAAAACTACAACAACCTCAACATTGAAAAACACCAACAAATACAACAACAACCTCAACATTGAAAAACAACAACAACCTCAACATTGAAAAACAACAACAAATTCAACAATCACCTCAACATTGAAAAATAACAACCTCAACATTGAAAAACAACAACAACCTCAACATTGAAAAACACCAACAAATTCAACAACAACCTCAACATTGAAAAACAACAACCTCAACATTGAAAAACACCAAGAAATTCAACAACAACTTCAACATTGAAAAACACCAACAAATTCAACAACAACCTCAACATTGAAAAACAACAACAACCTAAACATTGAAAAACACCAACAAATTCAACAACAACCTCAACATTGAAAAACAACAACAACCTCAACATTGAAAAACACCAACAAATTCAACAACAACCTCAACATTTAAAAACACCAACAAATTCAACAACAACCTCAACATTGAAAAACAACAACAACCTCAACATAAGAAACACCAACAAATTCAACAACAACCTCAACATTGAAAAACACCAAATTCAACAACAACCTCAACATTGAAAAACAACAAAAACCTCAACATTGAAAAACACCAACAAATTCAACAACAACCTCAACATTTAAAAACACCAACAAATTCAACAACAACCTCAACATTGAAAAATAACAACAACCTCAACATTGAAAAACAACAACCTCAACATTGAAAAACACCAACAAATTCAACAACAACCTCAACATTGAAAAACAACAACAACCTCAACATTGAAAAACACCAAGAAATTCAACAACAACTTCAACATTGAAAAACACCAACAAATTCAACAACAACCTCAACATTGAAAAACAACAACAACCTCAACATTGAAAAACACCAACAAATTCAACAACAACCTCAACATTGAAAAACAACAACAACCTCAACATAAAAAACACCAACAAATTCAACAACAACCTCAACATTGAAAAACACCAACAAATTCAACAACAACCTCGACATTGAAAAACACCATCAAATTCAACAACAACCTCAATATTGAAAAACAACAACAACCTCAACATTGAAAAACACCAACAAATTCAACAACAACCTCAACATTGAAAAACACCAACAAATTCAACAACAACCTAAACATTTAAAAACTCCAACAAATTCAACAACAACCTCCACATTGAACAACAACAACAACCTCAACATTGAAAAACACCAACAAATTCAACAACAACCTCAACATTGAAAAACAACAACAACCTCAACATGGAAAAACACCAACAAATTCAACAACAACCTCAACATTTAAAAACACCAACAAATTCAACAACAACCTCAACATTGAAAAACTACAACAACCTCAACATTGAAAAACACCAACAAATACAACAACAACCTCAACATTGAAAAACAACAACAACCTCAACATTGAAAAACACCAACAAATTCAACAACAACTTCAACATTGAATAACACCAACAAATTCAACAACTTCAACATTGAAAAACACCAACAAATTCAACAACAACCTCGAAATTGAAAAACACCAACAAATTCAACAACAACCTCGAAATAGAAAAACTCCAACAAATTCAACAACAACCTCAACAGTGAAAAACACCAACAAATTCAACAACAACCTCAACATTGAAAAACAACAACAACCTCAACATTGAAAAACACCAACAAATTCAACAACAACCTCAACATTGAAAAACAACAACAACCTCAACATTGAAAAACACCAACAAATTCAACAACAACCTCAACATTGAAAAACAACAACAACCTCAACATTGAAAAACACCAACAACTTCAACAACAACCTCAACATTGAAAAACACCAACAAATTCAACAACAACCTGAACATTTAAAAACGCCAACAAATTCAACAACAACCTCAACATTGAAAAACACCAACAACCTCAACATTGAAAAACACCAACAAATTCAACAATCACCTCAACATTGAAAAATAACAACAACCTCAACATTGAAAAACAACAACAACCTCAACATTGAAAAACACCAACAAATTCAACAACAACCTCAACATTGAAAAACAACAACAACCTCAACATTGAAAAACACCAAGAAATTCAACAACAACTTCAACATTGAAAAACACCATCAAGTTCAGCAACAACCTCGAAATTGAAAAACACCAACAAATTCAACAACAACCTCAACATTGAAAAACAACAACAACCTCAACATTGAAAAACACCAACAAATTCAACACCAACCTCAACATTGAAAAACACCAACAAATTCAACAACAACCTCAACATTGAAAAACAACAACAACCTCAACATTGAAAAACACCAAGAAATTCAACAACAACCTCGACATTTAAAAACACCAACAAATTCAACAACAACCTCCACATTGAACAACAACAACAACCTCAACATTGAAAAACACCAACAAATTCAACAACAACCTCAACATTGAAAAACAACAACCTCAACATTGAAAAACACCAACAAATTCAACAACAACATCAACATTGAAAAACAACAACAACCTCAACATTGAAAAACACCAACAAATTCAACAACCTCGACATTGAAAAACACCAACAAATTCTACAACAACCTCAACATTGAAAAACGACAACAACCTCAACATTGAAAAACACCAACAAATACAACAACAACCTCAACATTGAAAAACAACAACCACCTCAACATTGAAAAACACCAACAAATTCAACAACAACCACAACATTGAAAACACCAACAAATTCAACAACAACCTCAACATTGAAAAACAACAACGTCAACATTGAAAAACAACAACAACCTCGAAATTGAAAAACACCAACAAATTCAACAACAACCTCAACATTGAAAAAGAACAACAACCTCAACATTGAAAAACACCAACAAATTCAACAACAACTTCAACATTGAAAAACATCAACAAACTCAACATTGAAAAACACCAACAAATTCAACAACAACCTCAACATTGAAAAACAACAACAAATTGAACATAAACCTCAACATTGAAAAACACCAACAAATTCAACAACAACCTCAACATTGAAAAACACCAACAAATTCAACAACAACCTCAGCATTGAAAAACAACAACAACCTCAACATTGAAAAACACCAACAAATTCAACAACAACCTCAACATTGAAAAACAAAAACAACCTCAACATTGAATAACACCAACAAATTCAACAACAACTTCAACATTGAAAAACACCAACAAATTCAACAACAACCTCAACATTGAAAAACACCAACAAATTCAACAACAACCTCAACATTGAAAAACAACAACAACCTCAACATTGAAAAACACCAACAAATTCAACAACAACCTCAACATTGAAAAACACCAACAAATTCAACAACAACCTCAGCATTGAAAAACAACAACAACCTCAACATTGAAAAACACCAACAAATTCAACAACAACCTCAACATTGAAAAACAACAACAACCTCAACATTGAATAACACCAACAAATTCAACAACAACTTCAACATTGAAAAACACCAACAAATTCAACAACAACCTCGAAATTGAAAAACACCAACAAATTCAACAACAACCTCGAAATTGAAAAACTCCAACAAATTCAACCACAACCTCAACATTGAAAAACACCAACAAATTCAACAACAACCTCAACATTGAAAAACACCAACAAATTCAACAACAACCTCAACATTGAAAAACAACAACAACCTCAACATTGAAAAACATCAACAAATTCAACAACAACCTCAACATTGAAAAACAACAACAACCTCAACATTGAAAAACACCAACAAATTCAACAACAACCTCAACATTGAAAAACACCAACAAATTCAACAACAACCTGAACATTTAAAAACGCCAACAAATTCAACAACAACCTCAACATTGAAAAACACCAACAAATTCAACAACAACCTCAACATTGAAAAACTACAACAACCTCAACATTGAAAAACACCAACAAATACAACAACCTCAACGTTGAAAAACAACAACAACCTCAACATTGAAAAACACCAACAAATTCAACAATCACCTCAACATTGAAAAATAACAACAACCTCAACATTGAAAAACAACAACAACCTCAACATTGAAAAACACCAACAAATTCAACAACAACCTCAACATTGAAAAACACCAACAAATTCAACAACAACCTGAACATTTAAAAACGCCAACAAATTCAACAACAACCTCAACATTGAAAAACAACAACAACCTCAACATTGAAAAACACCAAGAAATTCAACAACAACTTCAACATTGAAAAACACCATCAAATTCAGCAACAACCTCGAAATTGAAAAACACCAACAAATTCAACAACAACCTCAACATTGAAAAACAACAACAACCTCAACATTGAAAAATACCAACAAATTCAACAACAACCTGAACATTTAAAAACGCCAACAAATTCAACAACAACCTCAACATTGAAAAACACCAACAAATTCAACAACAACCTCAACATTGAAAAACTACAACAACCTCAACATTGAAAAACACCAACAAATACAACAACTTCAACATTGAAAAACAACAACAACATCAACATTGAAAAACACCAACAAATTCAACAATCACCTCAACATTGAAAAATAACAACAACCTCAACATTGAAAAACAACAACAACCTCAACATTGAAAAACACCAAGAAATTCAACAACAACCTCGACATTTAAAAACACCAACAAATTCAACAACAACCTCCACATTGAACAACAACAACAACCTCAACATTGAAAAACACCAACAAATTCAACAACAACCTCAACATTGAAAAACACCAGCAAATTCAACAACAACCTCAACATTGAAAAACAACAACAACCTCAACATTGAAAAACACCAACAAATTCAACAACAACCTCAACATTGAAAAACAACAACAACCTCAACATTGAAAAACACCAACAAATTCAACAACAACCTCAACATTGAAAAACACCAACAAATTCAACAACAACCTCAACATTGAAAAACAACAACAACCTCAACATTGAAAAACACCAACAAATACAACAACAACCTCAACATTGAAAAACAACAACCACCTCAACATTGAAAAACACCAACAAATTCAACAACAACCACAACATTGAAAACACCAACAAATTCAACAACAACCTCAACATTGAAAAACAACAACGTCAACATTGAAAAACAACAACAACCTCGAAATTGAAAAACACCAACAAATTCAACAACAACCTCAACATTGAAAAAGAACAACAACCTCAACATTGAAAAACACCAACAAATTCAACAACAACTTCAACATTGAAAAACATCAACAAACTCAACATTGAAAAACACCAACAAATTCAACAACAACCTCAACATTGAAAAACAACAACAAATTGAACATAAACCTCAACATTGAAAAACACCAACAAATTCAACAACAACCTCAACATTGAAAAACACCAACAAATTCAACAACAACCTCAGCATTGAAAAACAACAACAACCTCAACATTGAAAAACACCAACAAATTCAACAACAACCTCAACATTGAAAAACAAAAACAACCTCAACATTGAATAACACCAACAAATTCAACAACAACTTCAACATTGAAAAACACCAACAAATTCAACAACAACCTCAACATTGAAAAACACCAACAAATTCAACAACAACCTCAACATTGAAAAACAACAACAACCTCAACATTGAAAAACACCAACAAATTCAACAACAACCTCAACATTGAAAAACACCAACAAATTCAACAACAACCTCAGCATTGAAAAACAACAACAACCTCAACATTGAAAAACACCAACAAATTCAACAACAACCTCAACATTGAAAAACAACAACAACCTCAACATTGAATAACACCAACAAATTCAACAACAACTTCAACATTGAAAAACACCAACAAATTCAACAACAACCTCGAAATTGAAAAACACCAACAAATTCAACAACAACCTCGAAATTGAAAAACTCCAACAAATTCAACCACAACCTCAACATTGAAAAACACCAACAAATTCAACAACAACCTCAACATTGAAAAACACCAACAAATTCAACAACAACCTCAACATTGAAAAACAACAACAACCTCAACATTGAAAAACATCAACAAATTCAACAACAACCTCAACATTGAAAAACAACAACAACCTCAACATTGAAAAACACCAACAAATTCAACAACAACCTCAACATTGAAAAACACCAACAAATTCAACAACAACCTGAACATTTAAAAACGCCAACAAATTCAACAACAACCTCAACATTGAAAAGCACCAACAAATTCAACAACAACCTCAACATTGAAAAACTACAACAACCTCAACATTGAAAAACACCAACAAATACAACAACCTCAACGTTGAAAAACAACAACAACCTCAACATTGAAAAACACCAACAAATTCAACAATCACCTCAACATTGAAAAATAACAACAACCTCAACATTGAAAAACAACAACAACCTCAACATTGAAAAACACCAACAAATTCAACAACAACCTCAACATTGAAAAACACCAACAAATTCAACAACAACCTGAACATTTAAAAACGCCAACAAATTCAACAACAACCTCAACATTGAAAAACAACAACAACCTCAACATTGAAAAACACCAAGAAATTCAACAACAACTTCAACATTGAAAAACACCATCAAATTCAGCAACAACCTCGAAATTGAAAAACACCAACAAATTCAACAACAACCTCAACATTGAAAAACAACAACAACCTCAACATTGAAAAATACCAACAAATTCAACAACAACCTGAACATTTAAAAACGCCAACAAATTCAACAACAACCTCAACATTTAAAAACACCAACAAATTCAACAACAACCTCAACATTGAAAAACTACAACAACCTCAACATTGAAAAACACCAACAAATACAACAACTTCAACATTGAAAAACAACAACAACATCAACATTGAAAAACACCAACAAATTCAACAATCACCTCAACATTGAAAAATAACAACAACCTCAACATTGAAAAACAACAACAACCTCAACATTGAAAAACACCAAGAAATTCAACAACAACCTCGACATTTAAAAACACCAACAAATTCAACAACAACCTCCACATTGAACAACAACAACAACCTCAACATTGAAAAACACCAACAAATTCAACAACAACCTCAACATTGAAAAACACCAGCAAATTCAACAACAACCTCAACATTGAAAAACAACAACAACCTCAACATTGAAAAACACCAACAAATTCAACAACAACCTCAACATTGAAAAACAACAACAACCTCAACATTGAAAAACACCAACAAATTCAACAACAACCTCAACATTGAAAAACACCAACAAATTCAACAACAACCTCAACATTGAAAAACAACAACAACCTTAACATTGAAAAACACCAACAAATTCAACAACAACCTCAACATTGAAAAACAACAACAACCTCAACATTGAAAAACACCAACAAATTCAACAACAACCTCAACATTGAAAAACAACAACAACCTCAACATTGAAAAACAACAACAACCTCAACATTGAAAAACACCAACAAATTCAACAACAACCTCAACATTGAAAAACAACACCAACCTCAACATAAAAAACACCAACAAATTCAACAACAACCTCAACATTGAAAAACACCAACAAATTCAACAACAACCTCAACATTGAAAAACAACAACAACCTCAACATTGAAAAACACCAACAAATTCAACAACAACCTCAACATTGAAAAACACCAACAAATTCAACAATCACCTCAACATTGAAAAATAACAACAACCTCAACATTGAAAAACAACAACAACCTCAACATTGAAAAACACCAACAAATTCAACAACAACCTCCACATTGAACAACAACAACCTCAACATTGAAAAACACCAACAAATTCAACAACACCCTCAACATTGAAAAACACCAACAAATTCAACAACAACCTCAGCATTGAAAAACAACAACAACCTCAACATTGAAAAACTCCAACAAATTCAACAACAACCTCAACATTGAAAAACACCAACAAATTCAACAATCACCTCAACATTGAAAAATAACAACAACCTCAACATTGAAAAACAACAACAACCTCAACATTGAAAAACACCAACAAATTCAACAACAACCTCAACATTGAAAAACAACAACAACCTCAACATTGAAAAACACCAAGAAGTTCAACAACCTCGACATTGAAAAACACCAACAAATTCAACAACAACCTCGACATTGAAAAACACCATCAAATTCAACAACAACCTCAATATTGAAAAACAACAACAACCTCAACATTTAAAAACACCAACAAATTCAACGAACAACCTCAACATTGAAAAACACCAACAAATTCAACAAGAACCTCAACATTGAAAAACTACAACAACCTCAACATTGAAAAACACCAACAAATACAACAACAACCTCAACATTGAAGAACAACAACAACCTCAACATTGAAAAACACCAACAAATTCAACAACAACCTCAACATTGAAAACACCAACAAATTCAAAAACAACCTCAACATTGAAAAACAAAAACAAGCTCAACATTGAAAAACAACAACAACCTCGAAATTGAAAAACACCAACAAATTCAACAACAACCTCAACATTGAAAAACAACAACAACCTCGACATTGAAAAACACCAACAAATTCAACAACAGCTTCAACATTGAAAAACACCAACAAATTCAACATCAACCTCGAAATTGAAAAACACCAACACATTCAACAACAACCTCAACATTGAAAAACAAGAACAACCTCAACATTGAAAAATACCAACAAATTCAACAACAACCTCAACATTGAAAAACTCCAACAAATTCAACAACAACCTCAACATTGAAAAACAACAACAACCTCAACATTGAAAAACACCAACAAATTCAACAGCAACCTCAACATTGAAAAACAACAACAACCTCAACATTGAAAAACACCAACAAATTCAACAACAACCTCAACATTGAAAAACACCAACAAATTCAACAACAACCTCAGCATTGAAAAACAACAACAACCTCAACATTGAAAAACACCAACAAATTCAACAACAACCTCAACATTGAAAAACAACAACCTCGACATTGAAAAACACCAACAAATTCAACAACAACTTCAACATTGAAAAACACCAACAAATTCAACATCAACCTCGAAATTGAAAAACACCAACAAATTCAACAACAACCTCAACATTGAAAAACAAGAACAACCTCAACATTGAAAAACACCAACAAATTCAACAACAACCTCAACATTGAAAAACACCAACAAATTCAACATCAACCTCAACATTTAAAAACGAAAACAAATTCAACAACAACCTCAACATTGAAAAACACCAGCAAATTCAACAATATCCTCAACATTGAAAAACAACAACAACCTGAACATTGAAAAACACCAACAAATTCAACAACAACCTCAACATTGAAAAACTCCAACAAATTCAACAACAACGTCAACATTGAAAAACAACAACAACCTCAACATTGAAAAACACCAAAAAATTCAACAGCAACCTCGAAATTGAAAAACAACAACCTCAACATTGAAAAACAGCAACAAATTCAACAACAACCTCAACATTGAAAAACACCAACAAATTCAACAACAACCTCAGCATTGAAAAACAACAACCTCAACATTGAAAAACACCACCAAATTCAACAACAACCTCAACATTGAAAAACAACAACAACCTCAACATTGAAAAACACCAACAAATTCAACAACAACCTCAACATTGAAAAACAACAACAACCTCAACATTGAAAAACACCAAGAAATTCAACAACAACTTCAACATTGAAAAACACCAACAAATTCAACAACAACCTCGACATTGAAAAACACCAACAAATTCAACAACAACCTCAACATTGAAAAACTACAACAACCTCAACATTGAAAAACACCAACAAATACAACAACAACCTCAACATTGAAAAACTACAACAACCTCAACATTGAAAAACACCAACAAATACAACAACAACCTCAACATTGAAAAACAACAACAACCTCAACATTGAAAAACACCAACAAATTCAACAAGAACCTCAACATTGAAAACACCAACAAATTCAAAAACAACCTCAACATTGAAAAACAAAAACAATCTCAACATTGAAAAACAACAACAACCTCGAAATTGAAAAACACCAACAAATTCAACAACAACCTCAACATTGAAAAACAACAACAACCTCAACATTGAACAACACCAACAAATTCAACAACAACTTCAACATTGAAAAACACCAACAAATTCAACATCAACCTCGAAATTGAAAAACAACAACAACCTCAACATTGAAAAGCACCAACAAATTCAACAACAACCTCAACATTGAAAAACAACAACAACATTGAAAAACACCAACAAATTCAACAACAACCTCAACATTGAAAAACAACAACAACCTCAACATTGAAAAACACCAACAAATTCAACAACAACTTCAACATTGAAAAACACCAACAAATTCAACAACAACCTCGACATTGAAAAACACCAACAAATTCAACAACAACCTCAACATTGAAAAACACCAACAAATTCAACAACAACCTCGACATTGAAAAACACCAACAAATACAACAACAACCTCAACATTGAAAAACTACAACAACCTCAACATTGAAAAACACCAACAAATACAACAACAACCTCAACATTGAAAAACAACAACAACCTCAACATTGAAAAACACCAACAAATTCAACAACAACCTCAACATTGAAAACACCAACAAATTCAAAAACAACCTCAACATTGAAAAACAAAAACAAGCTCAACATTGAAAAACAACAACATCCTCGAAATTGAAAAACACCAACAAATTCAACAACAACCTCAACATTGAAAAACAACAACAACCTCAACATTGAAAAACACCAACAAATTCAACAACAACCTCAACATTGAAAAACACCAACAAATTCAACAACAACCTCAACATTGAAAAACAACAACAACCTTAACATTGAAAAACACCAACAAATTCAACAACAACCTCAACATTGAAAAACAACAACAACCTCAACATTGAAAAACACCAACAAATTCAACAACAACCTCAACATTGAAAAACAACAACAACCTCAACATTGAAAAACAACAACAACCTCAACATTGAAAAACACCAACAAATTCAACAACAACCTCAACATTGAAAAACAACACCAACCTCAACATAAAAAACACCAACAAATTCAACAACAACCTCAACATTGAAAAACACCAACAAATTCAACAACAACCTCAACATTGAAAAACAACAACAACCTCAACATTGAAAAACACCAACAAATTCAACAACAACCTCAACATTGAAAAACACCAACAAATTCAACAATCACCTCAACATTGAAAAATAACAACAACCTCAACATTGAAAAACAACAACAACCTCAACATTGAAAAACACCAACAAATTCAACAACAACCTCCACATTGAACAACAACAACCTCAACATTGAAAAACACCAACAAATTCAACAACACCCTCAACATTGAAAAACACCAACAAATTCAACAACAACCTCAGCATTGAAAAACAACAACAACCTCAACATTGAAAAACTCCAACAAATTCAACAACAACCTCAACATTGAAAAACACCAACAAATTCAACAATCACCTCAACATTGAAAAATAACAACAACCTCAACATTGAAAAACAACAACAACCTCAACATTGAAAAACACCAACAAATTCAACAACAACCTCAACATTGAAAAACAACAACAACCTCAACATTGAAAAACACCAAGAAGTTCAACAACCTCGACATTGAAAAACACCAACAAATTCAACAACAACCTCGACATTGAAAAACACCATCAAATTCAACAACAACCTCAATATTGAAAAACAACAACAACCTCAACATTTAAAAACACCAACAAATTCAACGAACAACCTCAACATTGAAAAACACCAACAAATTCAACAAGAACCTCAACATTGAAAAACTACAACAACCTCAACATTGAAAAACACCAACAAATACAACAACAACCTCAACATTGAAGAACAACAACAACCTCAACATTGAAAAACACCAACAAATTCAACAACAACCTCAACATTGAAAACACCAACAAATTCAAAAACAACCTCAACATTGAAAAACAAAAACAAGCTCAACATTGAAAAACAACAACAACCTCGAAATTGAAAAACACCAACAAATTCAACAACAACCTCAACATTGAAAAACAACAACAACCTCGACATTGAAAAACACCAACAAATTCAACAACAGCTTCAACATTGAAAAACACCAACAAATTCAACATCAACCTCGAAATTGAAAAACACCAACACATTCAACAACAACCTCAACATTGAAAAACAAGAACAACCTCAACATTGAAAAATACCAACAAATTCAACAACAACCTCAACATTGAAAAACTCCAACAAATTCAACAACAACCTCAACATTGAAAAACAACAACAACCTCAACATTGAAAAACACCAACAAATTCAACAGCAACCTCAACATTGAAAAACAACAACAACCTCAACATTGAAAAACACCAACAAATTCAACAACAACCTCAACATTGAAAAACACCAACAAATTCAACAACAACCTCAGCATTGAAAAACAACAACAACCTCAACATTGAAAAACACCAACAAATTCAACAACAACCTCAACATTGAAAAACAACAACCTCGACATTGAAAAACACCAACAAATTCAACAACAACTTCAACATTGAAAAACACCAACAAATTCAACATCAACCTCGAAATTGAAAAACACCAACAAATTCAACAACAACCTCAACATTGAAAAACAAGAACAACCTCAACATTGAAAAACACCAACAAATTCAACAACAACCTCAACATTGAAAAACACCAACAAATTCAACATCAACCTCAACATTTAAAAACGAAAACAAATTCAACAACAACCTCAACATTGAAAAACACCAGCAAATTCAACAATATCCTCAACATTGAAAAACAACAACAACCTGAACATTGAAAAACACCAACAAATTCAACAACAACCTCAACATTGAAAAACTCCAACAAATTCAACAACAACGTCAACATTGAAAAACAACAACAACCTCAACATTGAAAAACACCAAAAAATTCAACAGCAACCTCGACATTGAAAAACAACAACAACCTCAACATTGAAAAACAGCAACAAATTCAACAACAACCTCAACATTGAAAAACACCAACAAATTCAACAACAACCTCAGCATTGAAAAACAACAACCTCAACATTGAAAAACACCACCAAATTCAACAACAACCTCAACATTGAAAAACAACAACAACCTCAACATTGAAAAACACCAACAAATTCAACAACAACCTCAACATTGAAAAACAACAACAACCTCAACATTGAAAAACAACAACAACCTGAACATTGAAAAACACCAATATATTCAAAAACAACCTCAACATTTAAAAACACCAAAAAATTCAACAACAACCTCAACATTGAAAAACAACAACAACCTCAACATTGAAAAACACCAACAAATTCAACAACAACCTCCACATTGAACAACAACAACCTCAACATTGAAAAACACCAACAAATTCAACAACACCCTCAACATTGAAAAACACCAACAAATTCAACAACAACCTCAGCATTGAAAAACAACAACAACCTCAACATTGAAAAACTCCAACAAATTCAACAACAACCTCAACATTGAAAAACACCAACAAATACAACAATCACCTCAACATTGAAAAATAACAACAACCTCAACATTGAAAAACAACAACAACCTCAACATTGAAAAACACCAACAAATTCAACAACAACCTCAACATTGAAAAACAACAACAACCTCAACATTGAAAAACACCAAGAAGTTCAACAACCTCGACATTGAAAAACACCAACAAATTCAACAACAACCTCGACATTGAAAAACACCATCAAATTCAACAACAACCTCAATATTGAAAAACAACAACAACCTCAACATTTAAAAACACCAACAAATTCAACGAACAACCTCAACATTGAAAAACACCAACAAATTCAACAAGAACCTCAACATTGAAAAACTACAACAACCTCAACATTGAAAAACACCAACAAATACAACAACAACCTCAACATTGAAGAACAACAACAACCTCAACATTGAAAAACACCAACAAATTCAACAACAACCTCAACATTGAAAACACCAACAAATTCAAAAACAACCTCAACATTGAAAAACAAAAACAAGCTCAACATTGAAAAACAACAACAACCTCGAAATTGAAAAACACCAACAAATTCAACAACAACCTCAACATTGAAAAACAACAACAACCTCGACATTGAAAAACACCAACAAATTCAACAACAGCTTCAACATTGAAAAACACCAACAAATTCAACATCAACCTCGAAATTGAAAAACACCAACACATTCAACAACAACCTCAACATTGAAAAACAAGAACAACCTCAACATTGAAAAATACCAACAAATTCAACAACAACCTCAACATTGAAAAACTCCAACAAATTCAACAACAACCTCAACATTGAAAAACAACAACAACCTCAACATTGAAAAACACCAACAAATTCAACAGCAACCTCAACATTGAAAAACAACAACAACCTCAACATTGAAAAACACCAACAAATTCAACAACAACCTCAACATTGAAAAACACCAACAAATTCAACAACAACCTCAGCATTGAAAAACAACAACAACCTCAACATTGAAAAACACCAACAAATTCAACAACAACCTCAACATTGAAAAACAACAACCTCGACATTGAAAAACACCAACAAATTCAACAACAACTTCAACATTGAAAAACACCAACAAATTCAACATCAACCTCGAAATTGAAAAACACCAACAAATTCAACAACAACCTCAACATTGAAAAACAAGAACAACCTCAACATTGAAAAACACCAACAAATTCAACAACAACCTCAACATTGAAAAACACCAACAAATTCAACATCAACCTCAACATTTAAAAACGAAAACAAATTCAACAACAACCTCAACATTGAAAAACACCAGCAAATTCAACAATATCCTCAACATTGAAAAACAACAACAACCTGAACATTGAAAAACACCAACAAATTCAACAACAACCTCAACATTGAAAAACTCCAACAAATTCAACAACAACGTCAACATTGAAAAACAACAACAACCTCAACATTGAAAAACACCAAAAAATTCAACAGCAACCTCGACATTGAAAAACAACAACAACCTCAACATTGAAAAACAGCAACAAATTCAACAACAACCTCAACATTGAAAAACACCAACAAATTCAACAACAACCTCAGCATTGAAAAACAACAACCTCAACATTGAAAAACACCACCAAATTCAACAACAACCTCAACATTGAAAAACAACAACAACCTCAACATTGAAAAACACCAACAAATTCAACAACAACCTCAACATTGAAAAACAACAACAACCTCAACATTGAAAAACACCAAGAAATTCAACAACAACTTCAACATTGAAAAACACCAACAAATTCAACAACAACCTCAGCATTGAAAAACAACAACCTCAACATTGAAAAACACCACCAAATTCAACAACAACCTCAACATTGAAAAACAACAACAACCTCAACATTGAAAAACAGCAACAAATTCAACAACAACCTCAACATTGAAAAACACCAACAAATTCAACAACAACCTCAGCATTGAAAAACAACAACCTCAACATTGAAAAACACCACCAAATTCAACAACAACCTCAACATTGAAAAACAACAACAACCTCAACATTGAAAAACACCAACAAATTCAACAACAACCTCAACATTGAAAAACAACAACAACCTCAACATTGAAAAACAGCAACAAATTCAACAACAACCTCAACATTGAAAAACACCAACAAATTCAACAACAACCTCAGCATTGAAAAACAACAACCTCAACATTGAAAAACACCACCAAATTCAACAACAACCTCAACATTGAAAAACAACAACAACCTCAACATTGAAAAACACCAACAAATTCAACAACAACCTCGACATTGAAAAACACCAACAAATTCAACAACAACCTCAACATTGAAAAACTACAACAACCTCAACATTGAAAAACACCAACAAATACAACAACAACCTCAACATTGAAAAACTACAACAACCTCAACATTGAAAAACACCAACAAATACAACAACAACCTCAACATTGAAAAACAACAACAACCTCAACATTGAAAAACACCAACAAATTCAACAAGAACCTCAACATTGAAAACACCAACAAATTCAAAAACAACCTCAACATTGAAAAACAAAAACAATCTCAACATTGAAAAACAACAACAACCTCGAAATTGAAAAACACCAACAAATTCAACAACAACCTCAACATTGAAAAACAACAACAACCTCAACATTGAACAACACCAACAAATTCAACAACAACTTCAACATTGAAAAACACCAACAAATTCAACATCAACCTCGAAATTGAAAAACAACAACAACCTCAACATTGAAAAACACCAACAAATTCAACAACAACCTCAACATTGAAAAACAACAACAACATTGAAAAACACCAACAAATTCAACAACAACCTCAACATTGAAAAACAACAACAACCTCAACATTGAAAAACACCAACAAATTCAACAACAACTTCAACATTGAAAAACACCAACAAATTCAACAACAACCTCGACATTGAAAAACACCAACAAATTCAACAACAACCTCAACATTGAAAAACACCAACAAATTCAACAACAACCTCGACATTGAAAAACACCAACAAATACAACAACAACCTCAACATTGAAAAACTACAACAACCTCAACATTGAAAAACACCAACAAATACAACAACAACCTCAACATTGAAAAACAACAACAACCTCAACATTGAAAAACACCAACAAATTCAACAACAACCTCAACATTGAAAACACCAACAAATTCAAAAACAACCTCAACATTGAAAAACAAAAACAAGCTCAACATTGAAAAACAACAACATCCTCGAAATTGAAAAACACCAACAAATTCAACAACAACCTCAACATTGAAAAACAACAACAACCTCAACATTGAAAAACACCAACAAATTCAACAACAACTTCAACATTGAAAAACACCAACAAATTCAACATCAACCTCGAAATTGAAAAACACCAACAAATTCAACAACAACCTCAACATTGAAAAACAAGAACAACCTCAACATTGAAAAACACCAACAAATTCAACAACAACCTCAACATTGAAAAACACCAACAAATTCAACAACAACCTCAACATTGAAAAACACCAACAAATTCAACAACAACCTCAGCAATGAAAAACAACAACAACCTCAACATTGAAAAACACCAACAAATTCAACAACAACCTCAACATTGAAAAACAACAACAACCTCAACATTGAAAAACACCAACAAATTCAACAACAACCTCAGCATTGAAAAACAACAACAACCTCAACATTGAAAAACACCAACAAATTCAACAACAACCTCAACATTGAAAAACAACAACAACCTCAACATTGAAAAACACCAACAAATTCAACAACAACTTCAACATTGAAAAACACCAACAAATTCAACAACAACCTCGACATTGAAAAACACCAACAAATTCAACAACAACCTCAACATTGAAAAACTACAACAACCTCAACATTGAAAAACACCAACAAATACAACAACAACCTCAACATTGAAAAACTACAACAACCTCAACATTGAAAAACACCAACAAATACAACAACAACCTCAACATTGAAAAACAACAACAACCTCAACATTGAAAAAAACAAACAAATTCAACAACAACCTCAACATTGAAAACACCAACAAATTCAAAAACAACCTCAACATTGAAAAACAAAAACAAGCTCAACATTGAAAAACAACAACAACCTCGAAATTGAAAAACACCAACAAATTCAACAACAACCTCAACATTGAAAAACAACAACAACCTCAACATTGAAAAACACCAAGAAATTCAACAACAACCTCAACATTGAAAAACAAGAACAACCTCAACATTGAAAAACACCAACAAATTCAACAACAACCTCAACATTGAAAAACAACAACAAATTCAACATAAACCACAATATTTAAAAACGAAAACAAATTCTACAACAACCTCAACATTGAAAAACACCAACAAATTCAACAATATCCTCAACATTGAAAAACAACAACAACCTGAACATTGAAAAACACCAACAAATTCAACAGCAACCTCAACATTGAAAAACAACAACAACCTCAACATTGAAAAACACCAACAAATTCAACAACAACCTCAACATTGAAAAACACCAACAAATTCAACAACAACCTCAGCATTGAAAAACAACAACAACCTCAACATTGAAAAACACCAACAAATTCAACAACAACCTCAACATTGAAAAACAACAACAACCTCAACATTGAATAACACCAACAAATTCAACAACAACTTCAACATTGAAAAACACCAACAAATTCAACAACAACCTCGAAATTGAAAAACACCAACAAATTCAACAACAACCTCAACATTGAAAAACAACAACAACCTGAACATTGAAAAACACCAATATATTCAAAAACAACCTCAACATTTAAAAACACCAAAAAATTCAACAACAACCTCAACATTGAAAAACAACAACAACCTCAACATTGAAAAACAACAACAACCTCAACATTGAAAAACACCAACAAATTCAACAACAACCTCAACATTGAAAAACACCAACAAATTCAACAACAACCTGAACATTTAAAAACGCCAACAAATTCAACAACAACCTCAACATTGAAAAACACCAACAAATTCAACAACAACCTCAACATTGAAAAACAACAACAACCACAACATTGAAAAACGCCAACAAATTCAACAACAAATTCAACATTGAAAAACACCAACAAATTCAACAACAACCTCGACATTGAAAAACACCAAAAAATTCAACAACAACCTCCACATTGAACAACAACAACAACCTCAACATTGAAAAACACCAACAAATTCAACAACAACCTCAATATTGAAAAACAACAACAACCTCAACATTGAAAAACACCAACAAATTCAACAACAACCTCGAAATTGAAAAACTACAACAACCTCGACATTGAAAAACACCAACAAATTCAACAACAACCTCGACATTGAAAAACACCATCAAATTGAACAACAACCTCAATATTGAAAAACAACAACAACCTCAACATTTAAAAACACCAACAAATTCAACGAACAACCTCAACATTTAAAAACACCAACAAATTCAACGAACAACCTCAACATTGAAAAACACTAACAAATTCAACAACAACTTCAACATTGAAAAACACCAACAAATTCAACAACAACCTCGACATTGAAAAACACCAACAAATTCAACAAGAACCTCAACATTGAAAAACTACAACAACCTCAACATTGAAAAACAACAACAAATACAACAACAACCTCAACATTGAAAAACAACAACAACCTCAACATTGAAAAACACCAACAAATTCAACAACAACCTCAACATTGAAAAACACCAACAAATTCAACAACAACCTCAACATTGAAAAACAACAACAACCTCAACATTAAAATACAACAACAACCTCAACATTGAAAAACACCAACAAATTCAACAACAAATTCACCATTGAAAAACACCAACAAATTCACAACAACCTCGACAGTGAAAAACACCAACAAATTCAACAACAACCTCAACTTTGAAAAACAACAACAACGTCAACATGGAAAAACACCAACAAATTCAACAACAACCTCAACATTGAAAAACACCAACAAATTCAACAACAAACTCAACGTTGAAAAACAACAACAACCTCAACATTGAAAAACACCAACAAATTCAACAACAACCTCAACATTGAAAAACACTAACAAATTCAACAACAACCTCAACATTGAAAAACAACAACAACCTCAACATTGAAAAACACCAACCAATTCAACAACAACCTCAACATTGAAAAACAACAACAACCTCAACATTGAAAAACACCAACAAATTCAACAACAACCTGAACATTGAAAAACAACAACAACCTGAACATTGAAAAATACCAACAAATTCAACACCAACCTCAACATTGAAAAACATCAACAAATTCAACAACAACCTCAACATTGAAAAACAACAACCTCAACATTGAAAAACACCAACCAATTCAACAACAACCTCAACATTGAAAAACAACAACAACCTCAACATTGAAAAACGCCAACAAATTCAACAACAAATTCAACATTGAAAAACACCAACAAATTCAACAACAACCTCGACATTGAAAAACACCAACAAATTCAACAACAACCTCCACATTGAACAACAACAACAACCTCAACATTGAAAAACACCATCATATTCAACAACAACCTCAATATTGAAAAACAACAACAACCTCAACATTGAAAAACACCAACAAATTCAACAACAACCTCAACATTTAAAAACACCAACAAATTCAACGAACAACCTCAACATTGAAAAACACTAACAAATTCAACAACAACTTCAACATTGAAAAACACCAACAAATTCAACAACAACCTCGACATTGAAAAACACCAACAAATTCAACAAGAACCTCAACATTGAAAAACTACAACAACCTCAACATTGAAAAACAACAACAACCTCAACATTGAAAAACACAAACAAATTCAACAACAACCTCAACATTGAAAAACACCAACAAATTCAACAACAACCTCAACATTGAAATACACCAACAAATTCAACAACAACCTCAACATTGAAAAACAACAACAACCTCCACATTAAAATACAACAACAACCTCAACATTGAAAAACACCAACAAATTCAACAACAAATTCACCATTGAAAAACACCAACAAATTCAACAACAACATCGACATTGAAAAACACCAACAAATTCAACAACAACATCAACTTTGAAAAACAACAACAACCTCAACATGGAAAAACACCAACAAATTCAACAACAAACTCAACATTGAAAAACACCAACAAATTCAACAACAACCTCAACGTTGAAAAACAACAACAACCTCAACATTGAAAAACACCAACAAATTCAACAACAACCTCAACACTGAAAAACACTAACAAATTCAACAACAACCTCAACATTGAAAAACAACAACAACCTCAATATTGAAAAACACCAACCAATTCAACAACAACCTCTACATTGAAAAACAACAACAACCTCAACATTGAAAACACCAACAAATTCAACAACAACCTGAACATTGAAAAACAACAACCTCAACATTGAAAAATACCAACAAATTCAACACCAACCTCAACATTGAAAAACATCAACAAATTCAACAACAACCTCAACATTGAAAAACAACAACCTCAACATTGAAAAACACCAACCAATTCAACAACAACCTCAACATTGAAAAACAACAACAACCTCAACATTGAAAAACGCCAACAAATTCAACAACAAATTCAACATTGAAAAACACCAACAAATTCAACAACAACCTCGACATTGAAAAACACCAACAAATTCAACAACAACCTCCACATTGAACAACAACAACAACCTCAACATTGAAAAACACCAACAAATTCAACAACAACCTCAGTATTGAAAAACAACAACAACCTCAACATTGAAAAACACCAACAAATTCAACATAAACCCCAACATCTAAAAACGAAAACAAATTCAACAACAACCTCAACATTGAAAAACACCAACAAATTCAACAATATCCTCAACATTGAAAAGCAACAACAACCTGAACATTGAAAAACACCAACAAATTCAACAACAACCTGAACATTGAAAAACACCAACAAATTCAACAACAACCTGAACATTGAAAAACAACAACAACCTCAACATTGAAAAACACCAACAAATTCAACAACAAATTCAACATTGAAAAACACCAACAAATTCAACAACAACCTCGACATTGAAAAACACCAACAAATTCAACAACAACCTCAATATTGAAGAACAACAACAACCTCAACATTGAAAAACACCATCATATTCAACAACAACCTCAACATTTAAAAACAACAACAAATTCAACGAACAACCTAAACATTGAAAAACACTAACAAATTCAACAACAACTTCAACATTGAAAAACACCAACAAATTCAACAACAACCTCAACATTGAAAAACAACAACAAATACAACAACCTCAACATTGAAAAACAACAACAACCTCAACATTGAAAAACACCAACAAATTCAACAACAACCTCAACATTGAAAAACACCAACAAATTCAACAACAACCTCAACATTGAAAAACAACAACAACCTCAACATTAAAATACAACAACAACCTCAACATTGAAAAACACCAACAAATTCAACAACAAATTCACCATTGAAAAACACCAACAAATTCAACAACAACCTCGACATTGAAAAACACCAACAAATTCAACAACAACCTCAACTTTGAAAAACAACAACAACCTCAACATGGAAAAACACCAACAAATTCAACAACAACCTCAACATTTAAAAACACCAACAACTTCAACAACAACCTCAACGTTGAAAAACAACAACAACCTCAACATTGAAAAACACCAACCAATTCAACAACAACCTCAACATTGAAAAACAACAACAACCTCAACATTGAAAAATACCAACAAATTCAACACCAACCTCAACATTGAAAAACATCAACAAATTCAACAACAACCTCAACATTGAAAAACAACAACCTCAACATTGAAAAACACCAACCAATTCAACAACAACCTCTACATTGAAAAACAACAACAACCTCAACATTGAAAAACGCCAACAAATTCAACAACAAATTCAACAACAACCTCGACATTGAAAAACACCAACAAATTCAACAACAATCTCCACATTGAACAACAACAACAACCTCAACATTGAAAAACACCAAAAAATTCAACAACACCCTCAATATTGAAAAACAACAACAACCTCAACATTGAAAAACACCAACAAATTCAACAACAACCTCAACATTTAAAAACACCAACAGATTCAACGAACAACCTCAACATTGAAAAACACCAACAAATTCAACAACAACTTCAACATTGAAAAACACCAACAAATTCAACTACAACCTCGACATTGAAAAACACCAACAAATTCAACAAGAACCTCAACATTGAAAAACTACAACAACCTCAACATTGAAAAACAACAACAAATACAACAACAACATCAACATTGAAAAACAACAACAACCTCAACATTGAAAAACACCAACAAATTCAACAACAACCTCAACACTGAAAAAGACCAACAAATTCAACAACAACCTCAACATTGAAAAACAACAACAACCTCAACATTAAAATACAACAACAACCTCAACATTGAAAAACACCAACAAATTCAACAACAAACTCACCATTGAAAAACACCAACAAATTCAACAACAACCTCGACATTGAAAAACACCAACAAATTCAACAACAACATCGACATTGAAAAACACCAACAAATTCAACAACAACCTCAACATTGAAAAACTACAACAACCTCAACATTGAAAAACACCAACAAATACAACAACAACCTCAACATTGAAAAACACCAACAAATTCAACAACAACTTCAACATTCAAAAACACCAACAAATTCAACAACAACCTCGACATTGAAAAACACCAACAAATTCAACAACAACCTCAACATTGAAAAACTACAACAACCTCAACATTGAAAAACACCAACAAATACAACAACAACCTCAACATTGAAAAACAACAACAACCTCAACATTGAAAAACACCAACAAATTCAACATAAACCCCAACATTTAAAAACGAAAACAAATTCAAAAACAACCTCAACATTTAAAACACCAACAAGTTCAACAACAACCTCAACATTGAAAAACACCAACAAATTCAACAACAACCTGAACATTGAAAAACAACAACAACCTCAACATTGAAAAACACCAACAAATTCAGCAACAAATTCAACATTGAAAAACACCAACAAAGTCAACAACAACCTCGACATTGAAAAACACCAACAAATTCAACAACAACCTCCACATTGAAGAACAACAACAACCTCAACATTGAAAAACACCATCATATTCAACAACAACCTCAATATTGAAAAACAACAACAACCTCAACATTGAAAAACACCAACAAATTCAACAACAACCTCAACATTTCAAAACAACAACAAATTCAACGAACAACCTCAACATTGAAAAACACTAACAAATTCAACAACAACTTCAACATTGAAAAACAACAAATACAACAACAACCTCAACATTGAAAAACAACAGCAACCTCAACATTGAAAAACACCAACAAATTCAACAACAACCTCAACATTGAAAAACAGCAACAAATTCAACAACAACCTCAACATTGAAGAACAACAACAACCTCAAAATTAAAATACAACAACAACCTCAACATTGAAAAACCCCAACAAATTCAACAACAACCTCGACATTGAAAAACACCAACAAATTCAACAACAACCTCAACTTTGAAAAACAACAAGAACCTCAACATGGAAAAACACCAACAAATTCAACAACAACCTCAACATTAAAATACAACAACAACCTCAACATTGAAAAACACCAACAAATTCAACAACAAATTCACCATTGAAAAACACCAACAAATTCAACAACAACCTCGACATTGAAAAACACCAACAACTTCAACAACAACCTCAACGTTGAAAAACAACAACAACCTCAACATGGAAAAACACCAACAAATTCAACAACAACCTCAACATTGAAAAACACCAACAACTTCAACAACAACCTCAACGTTGAAAAACAACAACAACCTCAACATTGAAAAACACCAACCAATTCAACAACAACCTCAACATTGAAAAACAACAACAACCTCAACATTGAAAAACACCAACAAATTCAACAACAACCTCAACATTGAAAAACAACAACAACCTCAACATTGAAAAATACCAACAAATTCAACACCAACCTCAACATTGAAAAACAACAACCTCAACATTGAAAAACACCAACCAATTCAACAACAACCTCAACATTGAAAAACAACAACAACCTCAACATTGAAAAACGCCAACAAATTCAACAACAAATTCAACATTGAAAAACACCAAAAAATTCAACAACAACCTCAATATTGAAAAACAACAACAACCTCAGCATTGAAAAACACCAACAAATTCAACAACAACCTCAACATTTAAAAACACCAACAAATTCAACAACAACCTCAACATTTAAAAACACCAACAAACTCAACAACAACCTCGACATTGAAAAACACCAACAAATTCAACAAGAACCTCAACATTGAAAAACTACAACAACCTCAACATTGAAAAACAACAACAAATACAACAACAACATCAACATTGAAAAACAACAACAACCTCAACATTGAAAAACACCAACAAATTCAACAACAACCTCAACACTGAAAAACACCAACAAATTCAACAACAACCTCAACATTGAAAAACAACAACAACCTCAACATTAAAATACAACAACAACCTCAACATTGAAAAACACCAACAAATTCAACAACAAACTCACCATTGAAAAACACCAACAAATTCAACAACAACCTCGACATTGAAAAACACCAACAAATTCAACAACAACCTCGACATTGAAAAACACCAACAAATTCAACAACAACCTCGACATTGAAAAACAAAAACAAATTCAACAACAACCTCGACATTGAAAAACACCAACAAATTCAACAACAACCTCAACATTGAAAAACTACAACAACCTCAACATTGAAAAACACCAACAAATACAACAACAACCTCAACATTGAAAAACACCAACAAATTCAACAACAACCTCAACATTGAAAAACACCAACAAATTCAACAACAACCTCGACATTGAAAAACACCAACAAATACAACAACAACCTCAACTTTGAAAAACAACAACAACCTCAACATTGAAAAACACCAACAAATTCAACATAAACCCCAACATTTAAAAACGAAAACAAATTCAACAACAACCTCAACATTTAAAACACCAACAAATTCAACAACAACCTCAACATTGAAAAACACCAACAAATTCAACAACAACCTGAACATTGAAAAACAACAACAACCTCTACATTGAAAAACACCAACAAATTCAACAACAAATTCAACATTGAAAAACACCAACAAATTCAACAACAACCTCGACATTGAAAAACACCAACAAATTCAACAACAACCTCCACATTGAAGAACAACAACAACCTCAGCATTGAAAAACACCATCATATTCAACAACAACCTCAATATTGAAAAACAACAACAACCTCAACATTGAAAAACAACAACAAATTCAACAACAACCTCAACATTTAACAACAACAACAAATTCAACGAACAACCTTTACATTGAAAAACACTAACAAATTCAACAACAACTTCAACATTGAAAAACACCAACAAATTCAACAACAACCTCGACATTGAAAAACACCAACAAATTCAACAAGAACCTCAACATTGAAAAACTACAACAACCTCAACATTGAAAAACAACAACAAATACAACAACAACCTCAACATTGAAAAACAACAACAACCTCAACATTGAAAAACACCAACAAATTCAACAACAACCTCGACATTGAAAAACACCAACAAATTCAACAACAACCTCCACATTGAACAACAACAACAACCTCAACATTGAAAAACACCAACAAATTCAACAACAACCTCAGTATTGAAAAACAACAACAACCTCAACATTGAAAAACACCAACAAATTCAACATAAACCCCAACATCTAAAAACGAAAACAAATTCAACAACAACCTCAACATTGAAAAACACCAACAAATTCAACAATATCCTCAACATTGAAAAGCAACAACAACCTGAACATTGAAAAACACCAACAAATTCAACAACAACCTCAGCATTGAAAAACACCAACAAATTCAACAACAACCTGAACATTGAAAAACAACAACAACCTCAACATTGAAAAACACCAACAAATTCAACAACAAATTCAACATTGAAAAACACCAACAAATTCAACAACAACCTCGACATTGAAAAACACCAACAAATTCAACAACAACCTCAATATTGAAGAACAACAACAACCTCAACATTGAAAAACACCATCATATTCAACAACAACCTCAACATTTAAAAACAACAACAAATTCAACGAACAACCTAAACATTGAAAAACACTAACAAATTCAACAACAACTTCAACATTGAAAAACACCAACAAATTCAACAACAACCTCAACATTGAAAAACAACAACAAATACAACAACCTCAACATTGAAAAACAACAACAACCTCAACATTGAAAAACACCAATAAATTCAACAACAACCTCAACATTGAAAAACACCAACAAATTCAACAACAACCTCAACATTGAAAAACAACAACAACCTCAACATTAAAATACAACAACAACCTCAACATTGAAAAACACCAACAAATTCAACAACAAATTCACCATTGAAAAACACCAACAAATTCAACAACAACCTCGACATTGAAAAACACCAACAAATTCAACAACAACCTCAACTTTGAAAAACAACAACAACCTCAACATGGAAAAACACCAACAAATTCAACAACAACCTCAACATTTAAAAACACCAACAACTTCAACAACAACCTCAACGTTGAAAAACAACAACAACCTCAACATTGAAAAACACCAACCAATTCAACAACAACCTCAACATTGAAAAACAACAACAACCTCAACATTGAAAAACACCAACAAATTCAACAACAACCTCAACATTGAAAAACAACAACAACCTCAACATTGAAAAATACCAACAAATTCAACACCAACCTCAACATTGAAAAACATCAACAAATTCAACAACAACCTCAACATTGAAAAACAACAACCTCAACATTGAAAAACACCAACCAATTCAACAACAACCTCTACATTGAAAAACAACAACAACCTCAACATTGAAAAACGCCAACAAATTCAACAACAAATTCAACATCGAAAAACACCAACAAATTCAACAACAACCTCGACATTGAAAAACACCAACAAATTCAACAACAATCTCCACATTGAACAACAACAACAACCTCAACATTGAAAAACACCAAAAAATTCAACAACACCCTCAATATTGAAAAACAACAACAACCTCAACATTGAAAAACACCAACAAATTCAACAACAACCTCAACATTTAAAAACACCAACAGATTCAACGAACAACCTCAACATTGAAAAACACCAACAAATTCAACAACAACTTCAACATTGAAAAACACCAACAAATTCAACTACAACATCGACATTGAAAAACACCAACAAATTCAACAACAACCTCAACATTGAAAAACTACAACAACCTCAACATTGAAAAACACCAACAAATACAACAACAACCTCAACATTGAAAAACACCAACAAATTCAACAACAACTTCAACATTCAAAAACACCAACAAATTCAACAACAACCTCGACTTTGAAAAACACCAACAAATTCAACAACAACCTCAACATTGAAAAACTACAACAACCTCAACATTGAAAAACACCAACAAATACAACAACAACCTCAACATTGAAAAACAACAACAACCTCAACATTGAAAAACACCAACAAATTCAACATAAACCCCAACATTTAAAAACGAAAACAAATTCAACAACAACCTCAACATTTAAAACACCAACAAATTCAACAACAACCTCAACATTGAAAAACACCAACAAATTCAACAACAACCTGAACATTGAAAAACAACAACAACCTCAACATTGAAAAACACCAACAAATTCAACAACAAATTCAACATTGAAAAACACCAACAAATTCAACAACAACCTCGACATTGAAAAACACCAACAAATTCAACAACAACCTCCACATTGAAGAACAACAACAACCTCAACATTGAAAAACACCATCATATTCAACAACAACCTCAATATTGAAAAACAACAACAACCTCAACATTGAAAAACACCAACAAATTCAACAACAACCTCAACATTTAAAAACAACAACAAATTCAACGAACAACCTCAACATTGAAAAACACTAACAAATTCAACAACAACTTCAACATTGAAAAACACCAACAAATTCAACAACAACCTCGACATTGAAAAACACCAACAAATTCAACAAGAACCTCAACATTGAAAAACTACAACAACCTCAACATTGAAAAACAACAAATACAACAACAACCTCAACATTGAAAAACAACAGCAACCTCAACATTGAAAAACACCAACAAATTCAACAACAACCTCAACATTGAAAAACAGCAACAAATTCAACAACAACCTCAACATTGAAAAACAACAACAACCTCAAAATTAAAATACAACAACAACCTCAACATTGAAAAACCCCAACAAATTCAACAACAACCTCGACATTGAAAAACACCAACAAATTCAACAACAACCTCAACTTTGAAAAACAACAAGAACCTCAACATGGAAAAACACCAACAAATTCAACAACAACCTCAACATTAAAATACAACAACAACCTCAACATTGAAAAACACCAACAAATTCAACAACAAATTCACCATTGAAAAACACCAACAAATTCAACAACAACCTCGACATTGAAAAACACCAACAAATTCAACAACAACCTCAACTTTGAAAAACAACAACAACCTCAACATGGAAAAACACCAACAAATTCAACAACAACCTCAACATTGAAAAACACCAACAACTTCAACAACAACCTCAACGTTGAAAAACAACAACAACCTCAACATTGAAAAACACCAACCAATTCAACAACAACCTCAACATTGAAAAACAACAACAACCTCAACATTGAAAAACACCAACAAATTCAACAACAACCTCAACATTGAAAAACAACAACAACCTCAACATTGAAAAATACCAACAAATTCAACACCAACCTCAACATTGAAAAACATCAACAAATTCAACAACAACCTCAACATTGAAAAACAACAACCTCAACATTGAAAAACACCAACCAATTCAACAACAACCTCAACATTGAAAAACAACAACAACCTCAACATTGAAAAACGCCAACAAATTCAACAACAAATTCAACATTGAAAAACACCAACAAATTCAACAACAACCTCGACATTGAAAAACACCAACAAATTCAACAACAACCTCCACATTGAACAACAACAACAACCTCAACATTGAAAAACACCAAAAAATTCAACAACAACCTCAATATTGAAAAACAACAACAACCTCAACATTGAAAAACACCAACAAATTCAACAACAACCTCAACATTTAAAAACACCAACAAATTCAACAACAACCTCAACATTTAAAAACACCAACAAACTCAACAACAACCTCGACATTGAAAAACACCAACAAATTCAACAAGAACCTCAACATTGAAAAACTACAACAACCTCAACATTGAAAAACAACAACAAATACAACAACAACATCAACATTGAAAAACAACAACAACCTCAACATTGAAAAACACCAACAAATTCAACAACAACCTCAACACTGAAAAACACCAACAAATTCAACAACAACCTCAACATTGAAAAACAACAACAACCTCAACATTAAAATACAACAACAACCTCAACATTGAAAAACACCAACAAATTCAACAACAAACTCACCATTGAAAAACACCAACAAATTCAACAACAACCTCGACATTGAAAAACACCAACAAATTCAACAACAACCTCGACATTGAAAAACACCAACAAATTCAACAACAACCTCGACATTGAAAAACAAAAACAAATTCAACAACAACCTCGACATTGAAAAACACCAACAAATTCAACAACAACCTCAACATTGAAAAACTACAACAACCTCAACATTGAAAAACACCAACAAATACAACAACAACCTCAACATTGAAAAACACCAACAAATTCAACAACAACTTCAACATTCAAAAACACCAACAAATTCAACAACAACCTCGACATTGAAAAACACCAACAAATTCAACAACAACCTCAACATTGAAAAACTGCAACAACCTCAACATTCAAAAACACCAACAAATACAACAACAACCTCAACTTTGAAAAACAACAACAACCTCAACATTGAAAAACACCAACAAATTCAACATAAACCCCAACATTTAAAAACGAAAACAAATTCAACAACAACCTCAACATTTAAAACACCAACAAATTCAACAACAACCTCAACATTGAAAAACACCAACAAATTCAACAACAACCTGAACATTGAAAAACAACAACAACCTCAACATTGAAAAACACCAACAAATTCAACAACAAATTCAACATTGAAAAACACCAACAAATTCAACAACAACCTCGACATTGAAAAACACCAACAAATTCAACAACAACCTCCACATTGAAGAACAACAACAACCTCAGCATTGAAAAACACCATCATATTCAACAACAACCTCAATATTGAAAAACAACAACAACCTCAACATTGAAAAACAACAACAAATTCAACAACAACCTCAACATTTAACAACAACAACAAATTCAACGAACAACCTTAACATTGAAAAACACTAACAAATTCAACAACAACTTCAACATTGAAAAACACCAACAAATTCAACAACAACCTCGACATTGAAAAACACCAACAAATTCAACAAGAACCTCAACATTGAAAAACTACAACAACCTCAACATTGAAAAACAACAACAAATACAACAACAACCTCAACATTGAAAAACAACAACAACCTCAACATTGAAAAACACCAACAAATTCAACAACAACCTCAACATTGAAAAACACCAACAAATTCAACAACAACCTCAACATTGAAAAACAACAACAACCTCAACATTAAAATACAACAACAACCTCAACATTGAAAAACACCAACAAATTCAACAACAACCTCGACATTGAAAAACACCAACAAATTCAACAACAACCTCAACTTTGAAAAACAACAACAACCTCAACATGGAAAAACACCAACAAATTCAACAACAACCTCAACATTGAAAAACACCAACAACTACAACAACAACCTCGACGTTGAAAAACAACAACAACCTCAACATTGAAAAACACCAACAAATTCAACAACAACCTCAACATTGAAAAACAACAACAACCTAAACATTGAAAAACACCAACAAATTCAACAACAACCTCAACATTGAAAAACAACAACAACCTCAACATTGAAAAACACCAACAAATTCAACAACAACCTGAACATTTAAGAACGCCAACAAATTCAACAACAAACTCAACAATGAAAAACACAAACAAATTCAACAACATCGTCAACATTGAAAAACAACAACAACCTCAACATTGAAAAACGCCAACAAATTCAACAAAAAATTCAACATTGAAAAACACCAACAAATTCAACAACAACCTCAACATTGAACAATAACAACAACCTCAACATTGAAAAGCAACAACAACCTCAACATTGAAAAACACCAACAAATTCAACAACAACCTCAACATTGAAAAACAACAACAAATTCAGCAACAACCTCGACATTGAAAAACACCAACAAATTCAACAACAACCTCAACATTGAAAAACAACAACAACCTCAACATTGAAAAACACCAACAAATTCAACAACAACCTCAACATTGAAAAACAACAACAACCTCAACATTGAAAAATACCAACAAATTCAACACCAACCTCAACATTGAAAAACATCAACAAATTCAACAACAACCTCAACATTGAAAAACAACAACCTCAACATTGAAAAACACCAACCAATTCAACAACAACCTCAACATTGAAAAACAACAACAACCTCAACATTGAAAAACGCCAACAAATTCAACAACAAATTCAACATTGAAAAACACCAACAAATTCAACAACAACCTCGACATTGAAAAACACCAACAAATTCAACAACAACCTCCACATTGAACAACAACAACAACCTCAACATTGAAAAACACCAAAAAATTCAACAACAACCTCAATATTGAAAAACAACAACAACCTCAACATTGAAAAACACCAACAAATTCAACAACAACCTCAACATTTAAAAACACCAACAAATTCAACAACAACCTCAACATTTAAAAAACACCAACAAACTCAACAACAACCTCGACATTGAAAAACACCAACAAATTCAACAAGAACCTCAACATTGAAAAACTACAACAACCTCAACATTGAAAAACAACAAGAAATACAACAACAACATCAACATTGAAAAACAACAACAACCTCAACATTGAAAAACACCAACAAATTCAACAACAACCTCAACACTGAAAAACACCAACAAATTCAACAACAACCTCAACATTGAAAAACAACAACAACCTCAACATTAAAATACAACAACAACCTCAACATTGAAAAACACCAACAAATACAACAACAAACTCACCATTGAAAAACACCAACAAATTCAACAACAACCTCGACATTGAAAAACACCAACAAATTCAACAACAACCTCGACATTGAAAAACAAAAACAAATTCAACAACAACCTCGACATTGAAAAACACCAACAAATTCAACAACAACCTCAACATTGAAAAACTACAACAACCTCAACATTGAAAAACACCAACAAATACAACAACAACCTCAACATTGAAAAACACCAACAAATTCAACAACAACTTCAACATTCAAAAACACCAACAAATTCAACAACAACCTCGACATTGAAAAACACCAACAAATTCAACAACAACCTCAACATTGAAAAACTGCAACAACCTCAACATTCAAAAACACCAACAAATACAACAACAACCTCAACTTTGAAAAACAACAACAACCTCAACATTGAAAAACACCAACAAATTCAACATAAACCCCAACATTTAAAAACGAAAACAAATTCAACAACAACCTCAACATTTAAAACACCAACAAATTCAACAACAACCTCAACATTGAAAAACACCAACAAATTCAACAACAACCTGAACATTGAAAAACAACAACAACCTCAACATTGAAAAACACCAACAAATTCAACAACAAATTCAACATTGAAAAACACCAACAAATTCAACAACAACCTCGACATTGAAAAACACCAACAAATTCAACAACAACCTCCACATTGAGGAACAACAACAACCTCAGCATTGAAAAACACCATCATATTCAACAACAACCTCAATATTGAAAAACAACAACAACCTCAACATTGAAAAACAACAACAAATTCAACAACAACCTCAACATTTAAAAACAACAACAAATTCAACGAACAACCTTAACATTGAAAAACACCAACAAATTCAACAACAACCTCGACATTGAAAAACACCAACAAATTCAACAAGAACCTCAACATTGAAAAACTACAACAACCTCAACATTGAAAAACAACAACAAATACAACAACAACCTCAACATTGAAAAACAACAACAACCTCAACATTGAAAAACACCAACAAATTCAACAACAACCTCAATATTGAAAAACACCAACAAATTCAACAACAACCTCAACATTGAAAAACAACAACAACCTCAACATTAAAATACAACAACAACCTCAACATTGAAAAACACCAACAAATTCAACAACAACCTCGACATTGAAAAACACCAACAAATTCAACAACAACCTCAACTTTGAAAAACAACAACAACCTCAACATGGAAAAACACCAACAAATTCAACAACAACCTCAACATTGAAAAACACCAACAACTTCAACAACAACCTCGACGTTGAAAAACAACAACAACCTCAACATTGAAAAACACCAACAAATTCAACAACAACCTCAACAGTGAAAAACAACAACAACCTAAACATTGAAAAACACCAACAAATTCAACAACAACCTCAACATTGAAAAACAACAACAACCTCAACATTGAAAAACACCAACAAATTCAACAACAACCTGAACATTTAAGAACGCCAACAAATTCAACAACAAACTCAACAATGAAAAACACAAACAAATTCAACAACATCCTCAACATTGAAAAACAACAACAACCTCAACATTGAAAAACGCCAACAAATTCAACAAAAAATTCAACATTGAAAAACACCAACAAATTCAACAACAACCTCAACATTGAACAATAACAACAACCTCAACATTGAAAAGCTACAACAACCTCAACATTGAAAAACACCAACAAATTCAACAACAACCTCAACATTGAAAAACAACAACAAATTCAGCAACAACCTCGACATTGAAAAACACCATCAAATTCAACAACAACCTCAACATTGAAAAACAACAACAACCTCAACATTGAAAAACACCATCAAATTCAACAACAACCTCAATATTGAAAAACAACAGCAACCTCAACATTGAAAAACACCAACAAATTCAACAACAACCTCAACATTTAAAAACACCAACAAATTCAACGAACAACCTCAACATTGAAAAACACCAACAAATTCAACAACCTCGACATTGAAAAACACCAACAATTTCAACAAGAACCTCAACATTGAAAAACTACAACAACCTCAACATTGAAAAACACCAACAAATTCAACAACAACCTCAACATTGAAAACACCAACAAATTCAACAACAACCTCAACATTGAAAAACAAAAACAACCTCAACATTGAAAAACAACAACAACCTCGAAATTGAAAAACACCAACAAATTCAACAACAACCTCAATATTGAAAAACAACAACAACCTCAACATTGAAAAACACCAACAAATTCAACAACTTCAACATTGAAAAACACCAACAAATTCAACAACAACCTCGAATTGAAAAACACCAACAAATTCGACATAAACCCCAACATTTAAAAAGGAAAACAAATTCAACAACAACCTCAACATTGAAAAACACCAACAAATTCAACAATATCCTCAACATTGAAAAACAAAAACAACCTGAACATTGAATAACACCAACAAATTCAACAACAACCTGAACATTGAAAAACAACAACAACCTCAACATTGAAAAACACCAACAAATTCAACAACAAATTCAACATTGAAAAACACCAACAAATTCAACAACAACCTCGACATTGAAAAACACCAACAAATTCAACAACAACCTCCACATTGAACAACAACAACAACCTCAACATTGAAAAACACCATCATATTCAACAACAACCTCAATATTGAAAAACAACAACAACCTCAACATTGAAAAACACCAACAAATTCAACAACAACCTCAACATTTAAAAACACCAACAAATGCAACGAACAACCTCAACATTGAAAAACACTAACAAAGTCAACAACAACTGCAACATTGAAAAACACCAACAAATTCAACAACAACCTCGACATTGAAAAACACCAACAAATTCAACAACAACCTCAACATTGAAAAACACCAACAAATTCAACAACAACCTCAACATTGAAAAACAACAACAACCTCAACATTAAAATACAACAACAACCTCAACATTGAAAAACACCAACAAATTCAACAACAAATTCACCATTGAAAAACACCAACAAATTCAACAACAACCTCGACATTAAAAAACACCAACAAATTCAACAACAACCTCAACTTTGAAAAACAACAACAACCTCAACATGGAAAAACACCAACAAATTCAACAACAACCTCAACATTGAAAAACACCAACAAATTCAACAACAACCTCAACGTTGAAAAACAACAACAACCTCAACATTGAAAAACACCAACAAATTCAACAACAACCTCAACATTGAAAAACACTAACAAATTCAACAACAACCTCAACATTGAAAAACAACAACAACCTCAACATTGAAAAACACCAACCAATTCAACAACAACCTCAACATTGAAAAACAACAACAACCTCAACATTGAAAAAACACCAACCAATTCAACAACAACCTGAACATTGAAAAAACAACAACAACCTGAACATTGAAAAACAACAACAACCTCAACATTGAAAAATACCAACAAATTCAACACCAACCTCAACATTGAAAAACATCAACAAATTCAACAACAACCTCAACATTGAAAAACAACAACCTCAACATTGAAAAACACCAACCAATTCAACAACAACCTCAACATTGAAAAACAACAACAACCTCAACATTGAAAAACGCCGACAAATTCAACAACAAATTCAACATTGAAAAACACCAACAAATTCAACAACAACCTTAACATTTAAAAACACCAACAAATTCAACAACAACCTCAACATTGAAAAACAGCAACAAATTCAACAACAACCTCAACATTGAAAAACAACAACCTCAACATTGAAAAACACCAACCAATTCAACAACAACCTCAACATTGAAAAACAACAACAACCTCAACATTGAAAAACGCCAACAAATTCAACAACAAATTCAACATTGAAAAACACCAACAAATTCAACAACAACCTCGACATTGAAAAACACCAACAAATTCAACAACAACCTCCACATTGAACAACAACAACAACCTCAACATTGAAAAACACCAACAAATTCAACAACAACCTCAATATGAAAAACAACAACAATCTCAACATTGAAAAACACCAACAAATTCAACAACAACCTCAACATTTAAAAACACCAACAAATTCAACGAACAACCTCAACATTGAAAAACACCAACAAATTCAACAACAACTTCAACATTGAAAAACACCAACAAACTCAACAACAACCTCGACATTGAAAAACACCGACAAATTCAACAAGAACCTCAACATTGAAAAACTACAACAACCTCAACATTGAAAAACAACAACAAATACAACAACAACATCAACATTGAAAAACAACAACCTCAACATTTAAAAACACCAACAAATTCAACAACAACCTCAACATTGAAAAACACCAACAAATTCAACAACAACCTCAACATTGAAAAACAACAACAACCTCAACAATAAAATACAACAACAACCTCAACATTGAAAAACACCAACAAATTCAACAACAAACACACCATTGAAAAACACCAACAAATTCAACAACAACCTCGACATTGAAAAACACCAACAAATTCAACAACAACCTCAACATTGAAAAACACCAACAAATTCAACAACAACCTCGACATTGAAAAACACCAACAAATTCAACAACAACCTCAACATTGAAAAACTACAACAACCTCAACATTGAAAAACACCAACAAATACAACAACAACCTCAACAGTGAAAAACACCAACAAATTCAACAACAACTTCAACATTGAAAAACACCAACAAATTCAACAACAACCTCGACATTGAAAAACACCAACAAATTCAACAACAACCTCAACATTGAAAAACTACAACAACCTCAACATTGAAAAACACCAACAAATACAACAACAACCTCAACATTGAAAAACAACAACCTCAACATTGAAAAACACCAACAAATTCAACAACAACCTCAACATTGAAAACACCAACAAATTCAACAACAACCTCAACATTGAAAAACAACAACAACCTCGAAATTCAAAAACACCAACAAATTCAACAACAACCTCAACATTGAAAAACAACAACAACCTCAACATTGAAAAACACCAACAAATTCAACAACAACTTCAACATTGAAAAACACCAACAAATTCAACAACAACCTCAACATTGAAAAACACCAACAAATTCAACATAAACCTCAACATTTAAAAACGAAAACAAATTCAACAACAACTTCAACATTGAAAAACACCAACAAATTCAACAACAACCTCGACATTGAAAAACACCAACAAATTCAACAACAACCTCAACATTGAAAAACTACAACAACCTCAACATTGAAAAACACCAACAAATACAACAACAACCTCAACATTGAAAAACAACAACCTCAACATTGAAAAACACCAACAAATTCAACAACAACCTCAACATTGAAAACACCAACAAATTCAACAACAACCTCAACATTGAAAAACAACAACAACCTCGAAATTCAAAAACACCAACAAATTCAACAACAACCTCAACATTGAAAAACAACAACAACCTCAACATTGAAAAACACCAACAAATTCAACAACAACTTCAACATTGAAAAACACCAACAAATTCAACAACAACATCAACATTGAAAAACACCAACAAATTCAACATAAACCTCAACATTTAAAAACGAAAACAAATTCAACAACAACCTCAACATTGAAAAACATCAACAAATTCAACAACAACCTCAACATTAAAAAACAACAACCTCAACATTGAAAAACACCAACCAATTCAACAACAACCTCTACATTGAAAAACAACAACAACCTCAACATTGAAAAACGCCAACAAATTCAACAACAAATTCAACATTGAAAAACACCAACAAATTCAACCACAACCTCGACATTGAAAAACACCAACAAATTCAACAACAACCTCCACATTGAACAACAACAACAACCTCAACATTGAAAAACACCAAAAAATTCAACAACAACCTCAATATTGAAAAACAACAACAACCTCAACATTGAAAAACACCAACAAATTCAACAACAACCTCAACATTTAAAAACACCAACAAATTCAACGAACAACCTCAACATTGAAAAACACCAACAAATTCAACAACAACTTCAACATTGAAAAACACCAACAAACTCAACAACAACCTCGACATTGAAAAACACCAACAAATTCAACAAGAACCTCAACATTGAAAAACTACAACAACCTCAACATTGAAAAACAACAACAAATACAACAACAACATCAACATTGAAAAACAACAACAACCTCAACATTGAAAAACACCAACAAATTCAACAACAACCTCAACACTGAAAAACACCAACAAATTCAACAACAACCTCAACATTGAAAAACAACAAGAACCTCAACATTAAAATACAACAACAACCTCAACATTGAAAAACACCAACAAATTCAACAACAAACTCACCATTGAAAAACACCAACAAATTCAACAACAACCTCGACATTGAAAAACACCAACAAATTCAACAACAACCTCGACATTGAAAAACACCAACAAATTCAACAACAACCTCAACATTGAAAAACTACAACAACCTCAACATTGAAAAACACCAACAAATACAACAACAACCTCAACATTGAAAAACAACAACAACCTCAACATTGAAAAACACCAACAAATTCAACATAAACCCCAACATTTAAAAACGAAAACAAATTCAACAACAACCTCAACATTTAAAACACCAACAAATTCAACAACAACCTCAACATTGAAAAACACCAACAAATTCAACAACAACCTGAACATTGAAAAACAACAACAACCTCAACATTGAAAAACACCAACAAATTCAACAACAAATTCAACATTGAAAAACACCAACAAATTCAACAACAACCTCGACATTGAAAAACACCAACAAATTCAACAACAACCTCCACATTGAAGAACAACAACAACCTCAACATTGAAAAACACCATCATATTCAACAACAACCTCAATATTGAAAAACAACAACAACCTCAACATTGAAAAACACCAACAAATTCAACAACAACCTCAACATTTAAAAACAACAACCAATTCAACGAAGAACCTCAACATTGAAAAACAGTAACAAATTCAACAACAACTTCAACATTGAAAAACACCAATAAATTCAACAACAACCTCCACATTGAAAAACACCAACAAATTCAACAAGAACCTCAACATTGAAAAACTACAACAACCTCAACATTGAAAAACAACAACAAATACAACAACAACCTCAACATTGAAAAACAACAACAACCTCAACATTGAAAAACACCAACAAATTCAACAACAACCTCAACATTGAAAAACACCAACAAATTCAACAACAACCTCAACATTGAAAAACAACAACAACCTCAACATTAAAATACAACAACAACCTCAACATTGAAAAACACCAACAAATTCAACAACAACCTCGACATTGAAAAACACCAACAAATTCAACAACAACCTCAACTTTGAAAAACAACAACAACCTCAACATGGAAAAACACCAACAAATTCAACAACTACCTCAACATTGAAAAACACCAACAACTTCAACAACAACCTCGACGTTGGAAAACAACAACAACCTCAACATTGAAAAACACCAACAAATTCAACAACAACCTCAACATTGAAAAACAACAACAACCTAAACATTGAAAAACACCAACAAATTCAACAACAACCTCAACATTGAAAAACACCAACAAATTCAACAACAACCTCAACAATGAAAAACACAAACAAATTCAACAACATCCTCAACATTGAAAAACAACAACAACCTCAACATTGAAAAACGCCAACAAATTCAACAAAAAATTCAACATTGAAAAACACCAACAAATTCAACAACAACCTCAACATTGAACAATAACAACAACTTCAACATTGAAAAGCAACAACAACCTCAACATTGAAAAACACCAACAAATTCAACAACAAACTCACCATTGAAAAACACCAACAAATTCAACAACAACCTCGACATTGAAAAACACCAACAAATTCAACAACAACCTCGACATTGAAAAAACACCAACAAATTCAACAACAACCTCAACATTGAAAAACTACAACAACCTCAACATTGAAAAACACCAACAAATACAACAACAACCTCAACATTGAAAAACAACAACAACCTCAACATTGAAAAACACCAACAAATTCAACATAAACCCCAACATTTAAAAACGAAAACAAATTCAACAACAACCTCAACATTTAAAACACCAACAAATTCAACAACAACCTCAACATTGAAAAACACCAACAAATTCAACAACAACCTGAACATTGAAAAACAACAACAACCTCAACATTGAAAAACACCAACAAATTCAACAACAAATTCAACATTGAAAAACACCAACAAATTCAACAACAACCTCGACATTGAAAAACACCAACAAATTCAACAACAACCTCCACATTGAAGAACAACAACAACCTCAACATTGAAAAACACCATCATATTCAACAACAACCTCAATATTGAAAAACAACAACAACCTCAACATTGAAAAACACCAACAAATTCAACAACAACCTCAACATTTAAAAACAACAACCAATTCAACGAAGAACCTCAACATTGAAAAACAGTAACAAATTCAACAACAACTTCAACATTGAAAAACACCAATAAATTCAACAACAACCTCCACATTGAAAAACACCAACAAATTCAACAAGAACCTCAACATTGAAAAACTACAACAACCTCAACATTGAAAAACAACAACAAATACAACAACAACCTCAACATTGAAAAACAACAACAACCTCAACATTGAAAAACACCAACAAATTCAACAACAACCTCAACATTGAAAAACACCAACAAATTCAACAACAACCTCAACATTGAAAAACAACAACAACCTCAACATTAAAATACAACAACAACCTCAACATTGAAAAACACCAACAAATTCAACAACAACCTCGACATTGAAAAACACCAACAAATTCAACAACAACCTCAACTTTGAAAAACAACAACAACCTCAACATGGAAAAACACCAACAAATTCAACAACTACCTCAACATTGAAAAACACCAACAACTTCAACAACAACCTCGACGTTGGAAAACAACAACAACCTCAACATTGAAAAACACCAACAAATTCAACAACAACCTCAACATTGAAAAACAACAACAACCTAAACATTGAAAAACACCAACAAATTCAACAACAACCTCAACATTGAAAAACACCAACAAATTCAACAACAACCTCAACAATGAAAAACACAAACAAATTCAACAACATCCTCAACATTGAAAAACAACAACAACCTCAACATTGAAAAACGCCAACAAATTCAACAAAAAATTCAACATTGAAAAACACCAACAAATTCAACAACAACCTCAACATTGAACAATAACAACAACTTCAACATTGAAAAGCAACAACAACCTCAACATTGAAAAACACCAACAAATTCAACAACAAATTCAACATTGAAAAACACCAACAAATTCAACAACAACCTTAACATTTAAAAACACCAACAAATTCAACAACAACCTCAACATTGAAAAACAGCAACAAATTCAACAACAACCTCAACATTGAAAAACACCCACCAATTCAACAACAACCTCAACATTGAAAAACAACAACAACCTCAACATTGAAAAACGCCAACAAATTCAACAACAAATTCAACATTGAAAAACACCAACAAATTCAACAACAACCTCGACATTGAAAAACACCAACAAATTCAACAACAACCTCCACATTGAACAACAACAACAACCTCAACATTTAAAAACACCAACAAATTCAACAACAACCTCAATATTGAAAAACAACAACAATCTCAACATTGAAAAACACCAACAAATTCAACAACAACCTCAACATTTAAAAACACCAACAAATTCAACGAACAACCTCAACATTGAAAAACACCAACAAATTCAACAACAACCTCAACATTGAAAAACTACAACAACCTCAACATTGAAAAACACCAACAAATACAACAACAACCTCAACAGTGAAAAACACCAACAAATTCAACAACAACTTCAACATTGAAAAACACCAACAAATTCAACAACAACCTCGACATTGAAAAACACCAACAAATTCAACAACAACCTCAACATTGAAAAACTACAACAACCTCAACATTGAAAAACACCAACAAATACAACAACAACCTCAACATTGAAAAACAACAACCTCAACATTGAAAAACACCAACAAATTCAACAACAACCTCAACATTGAAAACACCAACAAATTCAACAACAACCTCAACATTGAAAAACAACAACAACCTCGAAATTCAAAAACACCAACAAATTCAACAACAACCTCAACATTGAAAAACAACAACAACCTCAACATTGAAAAACACCAACAAATTCAACAACAACTTCAACATTGAAAAACACCAACAAATTCAACAACAACCTCAACATTGAAAAACACCAACAAATTCAACATAAACCTCAACATTTAAAAACGAAAACAAATTCAACAACAACTTCAACATTGAAAAACACCAACAAATTCAACAACAACCTCGACATTGAAAAACACCAACAAATTCAACAACAACCTCAACATTGAAAAACTACAACAACCTCAACATTGAAAAACACCAACAAATACAACAACAACCTCAACATTGAAAAACAACAACCTCAACATTGAAAAACACCAACAAATTCAACAACAACCTCAACATTGAAAAACACCAACAAATTCAACAACAACCTCAACATTGAAAAACAACAACAACCTCGAAATTCAAAAACACCAACAAATTCAACAACAACCTCAACATTGAAAAACAACAACAACCTCAACATTGAAAAACACCAACAAATTCAACAACAACATCAACATTGAAAAACACCAACAAATTCAACATAAACCTCAACATTTAAAAACGAAAACAAATTCAACAACAACCTCAACATTGAAAAACACCAACAAATTCAACAACAACCTCAACATTGAAAAACATCAACAAATTCAACAACAACCTCAACATTAAAAAACAACAACCTCAACATTGAAAAACACCAACCAATTCAACAACAACCTCTACATTGAAAAACAACAACAACCTCAACATTGAAAAACGCCAACAAATTCAACAACAAATTCAACATTGAAAAACACCAACAAATTCAACCACAACCTCGACATTGAAAAACACCAACAAATTCAACAACAACCTCCACATTGAACAACAACAACAACCTCAACATTGAAAAACACCAAAAAATTCAACAACCTCAATATTGAAAAACAACAACAACCTCAACATTGAAAAACACCAACAAATTCAACAACAACCTCAACATTTAAAAACACCAACAAATTCAACGAACAACCTCAACATTGAAAAACACCAACAAATTCAACAACAACTTCAACATTGAAAAACACCAACAAACTCAACAACAACCTCGACATTGAAAAACACCAACAAATTCAACAAGAACCTCAACATTGAAAAACTACAACAACCTCAACATTGAAAAACAACAACAAATACAACAACAACATCAACATTGAAAAACAACAACAACCTCAACATTGAAAAACACCAACAAATTCAACAACAACCTCAACACTGAAAAACACCAACAAATTCAACAACAACCTCAACATTGAAAAACAACAAGAACCTCAACATTAAAATACAACAACAACCTCAACATTGAAAAACACCAACAAATTCAACAACAAACTCACCATTGAAAAACACCAACAAATTCAACAACAACCTCGACATTGAAAAACACCAACAAATTCAACAACAACCTCGACATTGAAAAACACCAACAAATTCAACAACAACCTCAACATTGAAAAACTACAACAACCTCAACATTGAAAAACACCAACAAATACAACAACAACCTCAACATTGAAAAACAACAACAACCTCAACATTGAAAAACACCAACAAATTCAACATAAACCCCAACATTTAAAAACGAAAACAAATTCAACAACAACCTCAACATTTAAAACACCAACAAATTCAACAACAACCTCAACATTGAAAAACACCAACAAATTCAACAACAACCTGAACATTGAAAAACAACAACAACCTCAACATTGAAAAACACCAACAAATTCAACAACAAATTCAACATTGAAAAACACCAACAAATTCAACAACAACCTCGACATTGAAAAACACCAACAAATTCAACAACAACCTCCACATTGAAGAACAACAACAACCTCAACATTGAAAAACACCATCATATTCAACAACAACCTCAATATTGAAAAACAACAACAACCTCAACATTGAAAAACACCAACAAATTCAACAACAACCTCAACATTTAAAAACAACAACCAATTCAACGAAGAACCTCAACATTGAAAAACAGTAACAAATTCAACAACAACTTCAACATTGAAAAACACCAATAAATTCAACAACAACCTCCACATTGAAAAACACCAACAAATTCAACAAGAACCTCAACATTGAAAAACTACAACAACCTCAACATTGAAAAACAACAACAAATACAACAACAACCTCAACATTGAAAAACAACAACAACCTCAACATTGAAAAACACCAACAAATTCAACAACAACCTCAACATTGAAAAACACCAACAAATTCAACAACAACCTCAACATTGAAAAACAACAACAACCTCAACATTAAAATACAACAACAACCTCAACATTGAAAAACACCAACAAATTCAACAACAACCTCGACATTGAAAAACACCAACAAATTCAACAACAACCTCAACTTTGAAAAACAACAACAACCTCAACATGGAAAAACACCAACAAATTCAACAACTACCTCAACATTGAAAAACACCAACAACTTCAACAACAACCTCGACGTTGGAAAACAACAACAACCTCAACATTGAAAAACACCAACAAATTCAACAACAACCTCAACATTGAAAAACAACAACAACCTAAACATTGAAAAACACCAACAAATTCAACAACAACCTCAACATTGAAAAACACCAACAAATTCAACAACAACCTCAACAATGAAAAACACAAACAAATTCAACAACATCCTCAACATTGAAAAACAACAACAACCTCAACATTGAAAAACGCCAACAAATTCAACAAAAAATTCAACATTGAAAAACACCAACAAATTCAACAACAACCTCAACATTGAACAATAACAACAACTTCAACATTGAAAAGCAACAACAACCTCAACATTGAAAAACACCAACAAATTCAACAACAAATTCAACATTGAAAAACACCAACAAATTCAACAACAACCTTAACATTTAAAAACACCAACAAATTCAACAACAACCTCAACATTGAAAAACAGCAACAAATTCAACAACAACCTCAACATTGAAAAACACCAACCAATTCAACAACAACCTCAACATTGAAAAACAACAACAACCTCAACATTGAAAAACGCCAACAAATTCAACAACAAATTCAACATTGAAAAACACCAACAAATTCAACAACAACCTCGACATTGAAAAACACCAACAAATTCAACAACAACCTCCACATTGAACAACAACAACAACCTCAACATTTAAAAACACCAACAAATTCAACAACAACCTCAATATTGAAAAACAACAACAATCTCAACATTGAAAAACACCAACAAATTCAACAACAACCTCAACATTTAAAAACACCAACAAATTCAACGAACAACCTCAACATTGAAAAACACCAACAAATTCAACAACAACTTCAACATTGAAAAACACCAACAAACTCAACAACAACCTCGACATTGAAAAACACCGACAAATTCAACAAGAACCTCAACATTGAAAAACTACAACAACCTCAACATTGAAAAACAACAACAAATACAACAACAACATCAACATTGAAAAACAACAACCTCAACATTTAAAAACACCAACAAATTCAACAACAACCTCAACATTGAAAAACACCAACAAATTCAACAACAACCTCAACATTGAAAAACAACAACAACCTCAACATTAAAATACAACAACAACCTCAACATTGAAAAACACCAACAAATTCAACAACAAACACACCATTGAAAAACACCAACAAATTCAACAACAACCTCGACATTGAAAAACACCAACAAATTCAACAACAACCTCAACATTGAAAAACACCAACAAATTCAACAACAACCTCGACATTGAAAAACACCAACAAATTCAACAACAACCTCAACATTGAAAAACTACAACAACCTCAACATTGAAAAACACCAACAAATTCAACAACAACCTCAACATTGAAAACACCAACAAATTCAACAACAACCTCAACATTGAAAAACAACAACAACCTCGAAATTCAAAAACACCAACAAATTCAACAACAACCTCAACATTGAAAAACAACAACAACCTCAACATTGAAAAACACCAACAAATTCAACAACAACTTCAACATTGAACAATAACAACAACTTCAACATTGAAAAGCAACAACAACCTCAACATTGAAAAACACCAACAAATTCAACAACAAATTCAACATTGAAAAACACCAACAAATTCAACAACAACCTTAACATTTAAAAACACCAACAAATTCAAAAACAACCTCAACATTGAAAAACAGCAACAAATTCAACAACAACCTCAACATTGAAAAACAACAACCTCAACATTGAAAAACACCAACCAATTCAACAACAACCTCAACATTGAAAAACAACAACAACCTCAACATTGAAAAACGCCAACAAATTCAACAACAAATTCAACATTGAAAAACACCAACAAATTCAACAACAACCTCGACATTGAAAAACACCAACAAATTCAACAACAACCTCCACATTGAACAACAACAACAACCTCAACATTGAAAAACACCAACAAATTCAACAACAACCTCAATATTGAAAAACAACAACAATCTCAACATTGAAAAACACCAACAAATTCAACAACAACCTCAACATTTAAAAACACCAACAAATTCAACGAACAACCTCAACATTGAAAAACACCAACAAATTCAACAACAACTTCAACATTGAAAAACACCAACAAACTCAACAACAACCTCGACATTGAAAAACACCGACAAATTCAACAAGAACCTCAACATTGAAAAACTACAACAACCTCAACATTGATAAACAACAACAAATACAACAACAACATCAACATTGAAAAACAACAACCTCAACATTTAAAAACACCAACAAATTCAACAACAACCTCAACATTGAAAAACACCAACAAATTCAACAACAACCTCAACATTGAAAAACAACAACAACCTCAACATTAAAATACAACAACAACCTCAACATTGAAAAACACCAACAAATTCAACAACAAACACACCATTGAAAAACACCAACAAATTCAACAACAACCTCGACATTGAAAAACACCAACAAATTCAACAACAACCTCAACATTGAAAAACACCAACAAATTCAACAACAACCTCGACATTGAAAAACACCAACAAATTCAACAACAACCTCAACATTGAAAAACTACAACAACCTCAACATTGAAAAACACCAACAAATACAACAACAACCTCAACATTGAAAAACAACAACCTCAACATTGAAAAACACCAACAAATTCAACAACAACCTCAACATTGAAAACACCAACAAATTCAACAACAACCTCAACATTGAAAAACAACAACAACCTCGAAATTCAAAAACACCAACAAATTCAACAACAACCTCAACATTGAAAAACAACAACAACCTCAACATTGAAAAACACCAACAAATTCAACAACAACTTCAACAATGAAAAACACAAACAAATTCAACAACATCCTCAACATTGAAAAACAACAACAACCTCAACATTGAAAAACGCCAACAAATTCAACAAAAAATTCAACATTGAAAAACACCAACAAATTCAACAACAACCTCAACATTGAACAATAACAACAACTTCAACATTGAAAAGCAACAACAACCTCAACATTGAAAAACACCAACAAATTCAACAACAAATTCAACATTGAAAAACACCAACAAATTCAACAACAACCTTAACATTTAAAAACACCAACAAATTCAACAACAACCTCAACATTGAAAAACAGCAACAAATTCAACAACAACCTCAACATTGAAAAACACCAACCAATTCAACAACAACCTCAACATTGAAAAACAACAACAACCTCAACATTGAAAAACGCCAACAAATTCAACAACAAATTCAACATTGAAAAACACCAACAAATTCAACAACAACCTCGACATTGAAAAACACCAACAAATTCAACAACAACCTCCACATTGAACAACAACAACAACCTCAACATTTAAAAACACCAACAAATTCAACAACAACCTCAATATTGAAAAACAACAACAATCTCAACATTGAAAAACACCAACAAATTCAACAACAACCTCAACATTTAAAAACACCAACAAATTCAACGAACAACCTCAACATTGAAAAACACCAACAAATTCAACAACAACTTCAACATTGAAAAACACCAACAAACTCAACAACAACCTCGACATTGAAAAACACCGACAAATTCAACAAGAACCTCAACATTGAAAAACTACAACAACCTCAACATTGAAAAACAACAACAAATACAACAACAACATCAACATTGAAAAACAACAACCTCAACATTTAAAAACACCAACAAATTCAACAACAACCTCAACATTGAAAAACACCAACAAATTCAACAACAACCTCAACATTGAAAAACAACAACAACCTCAACATTAAAATACAACAACAACCTCAACATTGAAAAACACCAACAAATTCAACAACAAACACACCATTGAAAAACACCAACAAATTCAACAACAACCTCGACATTGAAAAACACCAACAAATTCAACAACAACCTCAACATTGAAAAACACCAACAAATTCAACAACAACCTCGACATTGAAAAACACCAACAAATTCAACAACAACCTCAACATTGAAAAACTACAACAACCTCAACATTGAAAAACACCAACAAATACAACAACAACCTCAACAGTGAAAAACACCAACAAATTCAACAACAACTTCAACATTGAAAAACACCAACAAATTCAACAACAACCTCAACATTGAAAAACAACAACCTCAACATTGAAAAACACCAACAAATTCAACAACAACCTCAACATTGAAAACACCAACAAATTCAACAACAACCTCAACATTGAAAAACAACAACAACCTCGAAATTCAAAAACACCAACAAATTCAACAACAACCTCAACATTGAAAAACAACAACAACCTCAACATTGAAAAACACCAACAAATTCAACAACAACTTCAACATTGAACAATAACAACAACTTCAACATTGAAAAGCAACAACAACCTCAACATTGAAAAACACCAACAAATTCAACAACAAATTCAACATTGAAAAACACCAACAAATTCAACAACAACCTTAACATTTAAAAACACCAACAAATTCAACAACAACCTCAACATTGAAAAACAGCAACAAATTCAACAACAACCTCAACATTGAAAAACAACAACCTCAACATTGAAAAACACCAACCAATTCAACAACAACCTCAACATTGAAAAACAACAACAACCTCAACATTGAAAAACGCCAACAAATTCAACAACAAATTCAACATTGAAAAACACCAACAAATTCAACAACAACCTCGACATTGAAAAACACCAACAAATTCAACAACAACCTCCACATTGAACAACAACAACAACCTCAACATTGAAAAACACCAACAAATTCAACAACAACCTCAATATTGAAAAACAACAACAATCTCAACATTGAAAAACACCAACAAATTCAACAACAACCTCAACATTTAAAAACACCAACAAATTCAACGAACAACCTCAACATTGAAAAACACCAACAAATTCAACAACAACTTCAACATTGAAAAACACCAACAAACTCAACAACAACCTCGACATTGAAAAACACCGACAAATTCAACAAGAACCTCAACATTGAAAAACTACAACAACCTCAACATTGATAAACAACAACAAATACAACAACAACATCAACATTGAAAAACAACAACCTCAACATTTAAAAACACCAACAAATTCAACAACAACCTGAACATTGAAAAACACCAACAAATTCAACAACAACCTCAACATTGAAAAACAACAACAACCTCAACATTAAAATACAACAACAACCTCAACATTGAAAAACACCAACAAATTCAACAACAAACACACCATTGAAAAACACCAACAAATTCAACAACAACCTCGACATTGAAAAACACCAACAAATTCAACAACAACCTCAACATTGAAAAACACCAACAAATTCAACAACAACCTCGACATTGAAAAACACCAACAAATTCAACAACAACCTCAACATTGAAAAACTACAACAACCTCAACATTGAAAAACACCAACAAATACAACAACAACCTCAACATTGAAAAACAACAACCTCAACATTGAAAAACACCAACAAATTCAACAACAACCTCAACATTGAAAACACCAACAAATTCAACAACAACCTCAACATTGAAAAACAACAACAACCTCGAAATTCAAAAACACCAACAAATTCAACAACAACCTCAACATTGAAAAACAACAACAACCTCAACATTGAAAAACACCAACAAATTCAACAACAACTTCAACATTGAAAAACACCAACAAATTCAACAACAACCTCAACATTGAAAAACACCAACAAATTCAACATAAACCTCAACATTTAAAAACGAAAACAAATTCAACAACAACTTCAACATTGAAAAACACCAACAAATTCAACAACAACCTCGACATTGAAAAACACCAACAAATTCAACAACAACCTCAACATTGAAAAACTACAACAACCTCAACATTGAAAAACACCAACAAATACAACAACAACCTCAACATTGAAAAACAACAACCTCAACATTGAAAAACACCAACAAATTCAACAACAACCTCAACATTGAAAACACCAACAAATTCAACAACAACCTCAACATTGAAAAACAACAACAACCTCGAAATTCAAAAACACCAACAAATTCAACAACAACCTCAACATTGAAAAACAACAACAACCTCAACATTGAAAAACACCAACAAATTCAACAACAACTTCAACATTGAAAAACACCAACAAATTCAACAACAACATCAACATTGAAAAACACCAACAAATTCAACATAAACCTCAACATTTAAAAACGAAAACAAATTCAACAACAACCTCAACATTGAAAAACACCAACAAATTCAACAACAACCTCAACACTGAAAAACATCAACAAATTCAACAACAACCTCAACATTAAAAAACAACAACCTCAACATTGAAAAACACCAACCAATTCAACAACAACCTCTACACTGAAAAACAACAACAACCTCAACATTGAAAAACGCCAACAAATTCAACAACAAATTCAACATTGAAAAACACCAACAAATTCAACCACAACCTCGACATTGAAAAACACCAACAAATTCAACAACAACCTCCACATTGAACAACAACAACAACCTCAACATTGAAAAACACCAAAAAATTCAACAACAACCTCAATATTGAAAAACAACAACAACCTCAACATTGAAAAACACCAACAAATTCAACAACAACCTCAACATTTAAAAACACCAACAAATTCAACGAACAACCTCAACATTGAAAAACACCAACAAATTCAACAACAACTTCAACATTGAAAAACACCAACAAACTCAACAACAACCTCAGCATTGAAAAACACCAACAAATTCAACAAGAACCTCAACATTGAAAAACTACAACAACCTCAACATTGAAAAACAACAACAAATACAACAACAACATCAACATTGAAAAACAACAACAACCTCAACATTGAAAAACACCAACAAATTCAACAACAACCTCAACACTGAAAAACACCAACAAATTCAACAACAACCTCAACATTGAAAAACAACAAGAACCTCAACATTAAAATACAACAACAACCTCAACATTGAAAACCACCAACAAATTCAACAACAAACTCACCATTGAAAAACACCAACAAATTCAACAACAACCTCGACATTGAAAAACACCAACAAATTCAACAACAACCTCGACATTGAAAAACACCAACAAATTCAACAACAACCTCAACATTGAAAAACTACAACAACCTCAACATTGAAAAACACCAACAAATACAACAACAACCTCAACATTGAAAAACAACAACAACCTCAACATTGAAAAACACCAACAAATTCAACATAAACCCCAACATTTAAAAACGAAAACAAATTCAACAACAACCTCAACATTTAAAACACCAACAAATTCAACAACAACCTCAACATTGAAAAACACCAACAAATTCAACAACAACCTGAACATTGAAAAACAACAACAACCTCAACATTGAAAAACACCAACAAATTCAACAACAAATTCAACATTGAAAAACACCAACAAATTCAACAACAACCTCGACATTGAAAAACACCAACAAATTCAACAACAACCTCCACATTGAAGAACAACAACAACCTCAACATTGAAAAACACCATCATATTCAACAACAACCTCAATATTGAAAAACAACAACAACCTCAACATTGAAAAACACCAACAAATTCAACAACAACCTCAACATTTAAAAACAACAACCAATTCAACGAAGAACCTCAACATTGAAAAACAGTAACAAATTCAACAACAACTTCAACATTGAAAAACACCAATAAATTCAACAACAACCTCGACATTGAAAAACACCAACAAATTCAACAAGAACCTCAACATTGAAAAACTACAACAACCTCAACATTGAAAAACAACAACAAATACAACAACCTCAACATTGAAAAACAACAACAACCTGAACATTGAAAAACACCAACAAATTCAACAACAACCTCAACATTGAAAAACACCAACAAATTCAACAACAACCTCAACATTGAAAAACAACAACAACCTCAACATTAAAATACAACAATAACCTCAACATTGAAAAACACCAACAAATTCAACAACAACCTCGACATTGAAAAACACCAACAAATTCAACAACAACCTCAACTTTGAAAAACAACAACAACCTCAACATGGAAAAACACCAACAAATTCAACAACAACCTCAACATTGAAAAACACCAACAACTTCAACAACAACCTCGACGTTGGAAAACAACAAGAACCTCAACATTGAAAAACACCAACAAATTCAACAACAACCTCAACATTGAAAAACAACAACAACCTAAACATTGAAAAACACCAACAAATTCAACAACAACCTCAACATTGAAAAACACCAACAAATTCAACAACAACCTCAACAATGAAAAACACAAACAAATTCAACAACATCCTCAACATTGAAAAACAACAACAACCTCAACATTGAAAAACGCCAACAAATTCAACAAAAAATTCAACATTGAAAAACACCAACAAATTCAACAACAACCTCAACATTGAACAATAACAACAACTTCAACATTGAAAAGCAACAACAACCTCAACATTGAAAAACACCAACAAATTCAACAACAACCTCAACATTGAAAAACAACAACAAATTCAGCAACAACCTCGACATTGAAAAACACCATCAAATTCAACAACAACCTCAACATTGAAAAACAACAACAACCTCAACATTGAAAAACAACAACAACCTCAACAACAACCTCAATATTGAAAAACAACAACAACCTCAACATTGAAAAACACCAACAAATTCAACATTGAAAAACACCAACAAATTCAACAACAACCTCAACATTTAAAAACACCAACAAATTCAACGGACAACCTCAACATTGAAAAACACCAGCAAATTCAACAACAACTTCAACATTGAAAAACACCAACAAACTCAACAACAACCTCGACATTGAAAAACACCAACAAATTCAACAAGAACCTCAACATTGAAAAACTACAACAACCTCAACATTGAAAAACAACAACAAATACAACAACAACATCAACATTGAAAAACAACAACAACCTCAACATTGAAAAACACCAACAAATTCAACAACAACCTCAACACTGAAAAACACCAACAAATTCAACAACAACCTCAACATTGAAAAACAACAAGAACCTCAACATTAAAATACAACAACAACCTCAACATTGAAAAACACCAACAAATTCAACAACAAACTCACCATTGAAAAACACCAACAAATTCAACAACAACCTAAACATTGAAAAACACCAACAAATTCAACAACAACCTCAACATTGAAAAACACCAACAAATTCAACAACAACCTCAACAATGAAAAACACAAACAAATTCAACAACATCCTCAACATTGAAAAACAACAACCTCGACATTGAAAAACACCAACAAATTCAACAACAACCTCCACATTGAACAACAACAACAACCTCAACATTGAAAAACACCAAAAAATTCAACAACAACCTCAATATTGAAAAACAACAACAACCTCAACATTGAAAAACACCAACAAATTCAACAACAACCTCAACATTTAAAAACACCAACAAATTCAACGAACAACCTCAACATTGAAAAACACCAACAAATTCAACAACAACTTCAACATTGAAAAACACCAACAAACTCAACAACAACCTCGACATTGAAAAACACCAACAAATTCAACAAGAACCTCAACATTGAAAAACTACAACAACCTCAACATTGAAAAACAACAACAAATACAACAACAACATCAACATTGAAAAACAACAACAACCTCAACATTGAAAAACACCAACAAATTCAACAACAACCTCAACACTGAAAAACACCAACAAATTCAACAACAACCTCAACATTGAAAAACAACAAGAACCTCAACATTGAAAAACACCAACAAATTCAACAACAAACTCACCATTGAAAAACACCAACAAATTCAACAACAACCTAAACATTGAAAAACACCAACAAATTCAACAACAACCTCAACATTGAAAAACACCAACAAATTCAACAACAACCTCAACAATGAAAAACACAAACAAATTCAACAACATCCTCAACATTGAAAAACAACAACCTCAACATTGAAAAACGCCAACAAATTCAACAAAAAATTCAACATTGAAAAACACCAACAAATTCAACAACAACCTCAACATTGAACAATAACAACAACTTCAACATTGAAAAGCAACAACAACCTCAACATTGAAAAACACCAACAAATTCAACAACAAATTCAACATTGAAAAACACCAACAAATTCAACAACAACCTTAACATTTAAAAACACCAACAAATTCAACAACAACCTCAACATTGAAAAATAGCAACAAATTCAACAACAACCTCAACATTGAAAAACAACAACCTCAACATTGAAAAACACCAACCAATTCAACAACAACCTCAACATTGAAAAACAACAACAACCTCAACATTGAAAAACGCCAACAAATTCAACAACAAATTCAACATTGAAAAACACCAACAAATTCAACAACAACCTCGACATTGAAAAACACCAACAAATTCAACAACAACCTCCACATTGAACAACAACAACAACCTCAACATTGAAAAACACCAACAAATTCAACAGCAACCTCAATATTGAAAAACAACAACAATCTCAACATTGAAAAACACCAACAAATTCAACAACAACCTCAACATTTAAAAACACCAACAAATTCAACGAACAACCTCAACATTGAAAAACACCAACAAATTCAACAACAACTTCAACATTGAAAAACACCAACAAACTCAACAACAACCTCGACATTGAAAAACACCGACAAATTCAACAAGAACCTCAACATTGAAAAACTACAACAACCTCAACATTGAAAAACAACAACAAATACAACAACAACATCAACATTGAAAAACAACAACAACCTCAACATTGAAAAACACCAACAAATTCAACAACAACCTCGACATTGAAAAACACCAACAAATTCCACAACAACCTCAACATTGAAAAACAACAACAACCTCAACATTAAAATACAACAACAACCTCAACATTGAAAAACACCAACAAATTCAACAACAAACTCGCCATTGAAAAACACCAACAAATTCAACAACAACCTCGACATTGAAAAACACCAACAAATTCAACAACAACCTCAACATTGAAAAACACCAACAAATTCAACAACAACCTCGACATTGAAAAACACCAACAAATTCAACAACAACCTCAACATTGAAAAACTACAACAACCTCAACATTGAAAAACACCAACAAATACAACAACAACCTCAACATTGAAAAACACCAACAAATTCAACAACAACTTCAACATTGAAAAACACCAACAAATTCAACAACAACCTCGACATTGAAAAACACCAACAAATTCAACAACAACCTCAACATTGAAAAACTACAACAACCTCAACATTGAAAAACACCAACAAATACAACAACAACCTCAACATTGAAAAACAACAACAACCTCAACATTGAAAAACACCAACAAATTCAACAACAACCTCAACATTGAAAAACACCAACAAATTCAACAACAACCTCAACATTGAAAAACAAAAACAACCTCAACATTGAAAAACAACAACAACCTCGAAATTCAAAAACACCAACAAATTCAACAACAACCTCAACATTGAAAAACAACAACAACCTCAACATTGAAAAACACCAACAAATTCAACAACAACTTCAACATTGAAAAACACCAACAAATTCAACAACAACCTCAACTTTGAAAAACACCAACAAATTCAACATAAACCTCAACATTTAAAAACGAAAACAAATTCAACAACAACCTCAACATTGAGAAACACCAACAAATTCAACAATATCCTCAACATTGAAAAACAACAACAACCTGAACATTGAAAAACACCAACAAATTCAACAACAACCTCAACATTGAAAAACACCAACAAATTCAACAACAACCTCAACATTGAAAAACAACAACAACCTCAACATTGAAAAACACCAACAAATTCAACAGCAACCTCAACATTGCAAAACAACAACAACCTCAACATTGAAAAACACCAACAAATTCAACAACAACCTGAACATTGAAAAACACCAACAAATTCAACAACAACCTCAGCATTGAAAAACAACAACAACCTCAACATTGAAAAACACAAACAAATTCAACAACACCTCAACATTGAAAAACAACAACCTCAACATTGAATAACACCAACAAATTCAACAACAACTTCAACATTGAAAAACACCAACAAATTCAACAACAACCTCGAAATTGAAAAACACCAACAAATTCAACAACAACCTCAGCATTGAAAAACAACAACAACCTCAGCATTGAAAAACAACTACAACCTCAACATTGAAAAACACCAATATATTCAACAACAACCTCAACATTTAAAAACACCAACAAATTCAACAACAACCTCAACATTGAAAAACAACAACAACCTAAACATTGAAAAACACCAACAAATTCAACAACAACCTCCACATTGAAAAACAACAACAACCTCAACATTGAAAAACACCAACAATTCAACAACAACCTCAACATTGAAAAACACCAATAAATTCAACAACAACCTGAACATTTAAAAACGCCAACAAATTCAACAACAACCTCAACAATGAAAAACACAAACAAATTCAACAACATCCTCAACATTGAAAAACAACAACAACCTCAACATTGAAAAACACCAACAAATTCAACAACAACATCAACATTGAAAAACACCAACAAATTCAACATAAACCCCAACATTTAAAAACGAAAACAAATTCAACAACAACCTCAACATTGAAAAGCACCAGCAAATTCAACAATATCCTCAACATTGAAAAACAAAAACAACCTGAACATTGAAAAACACCAACAAATTCAACAACAAATTCAACATTGAAAAACACCAACAAATTCAACAACAACCTCGACATTGAAAAACACCAACAAATTCAACAACAACCTCCACATTGAACAACAACAACAACCTCAACATTGAAAAACACCATCATATTCAACAACAACCTCAATATTGAAAAACAACAACAACCTCAACATTGAAAAACACCAACAAATTCAACAACAACCTCAACATTTAAAAACACCAACAAATTCAACGAACAACCTCAACATTGAAAAACACTAACAAATTCAACAACAACTTCAACATTGAAAAACACCAACAAATTCAACAACAAGCTCGACATTGAAAAACACCAACAAATTCAACAACAACCTCAACATTGAAAACCTTCAACAACCTCAACATTGAAAAACAACAACAAATACAACAACAACCTCAACATTGAAAAACAACAACAACCTCAACATTGAAAAACACCAACAAATTCAACAACAACCTCAACATTGAAAAACACCAACAAATTCAACAACAACCTCAACATTGAAAAACAACAACAACCTCAACATTAAAATACAACAACAACCTCAACATTGACAAACACCAACAAATTCAACAACAAATTCACCATTGAAAAACACCAACAAATTCAGCAACAACCTCGACATTGAAAAACACCAACAAATTCAACAACAACCTCAACTTTGAAAAACAGCAACAACCTCAACATGGAAAAAAACAAACAAATTCAACAACATCCTCAACATTATAAAACACCAACAAATTCAACAACAACCTCAACGTTGAAAAACAACAACAACCTCAACATTGAAAAACACCAACAAATTCAACAACAACCTCAACATTGAAAAACACTAACAAATTCAACAACAACCTCAACATTGAAAAACAACAACAACCTCAACATTGAAAAACACCAACCAATTGAACAACAACCTCAACATTGAAAAACAACAACAACCTCAACATTGAAAAACACCAACAAATTCAACAACAACCTCAACTTTGAAAAACAACAACAACCTCAACATGGAAAAACACCAACAAATTCAACAACAACCTCAACATTGAAAAATACCAACCAATACAACAACAACCTCAACGTTGAAAAACAACAACAACCTCAACACTGAAAAACAACAACAAATTCAACAACAACCTCAACACTGAAAAACAACAACAACCTCAACATTGAAAAACACCAACAAATTCAACAACAACCTCAACATTGAAAAACAACAACAACCTCAACATTGAAAAACACCAACAAATTCAACAACAACCTGAACATTGAAAAACAACAACAACCTCAACATTGAAAAATACCAACAAATTCAACACCAACCTCAACATTGAAAAACATCAACAAATTCAACAACAACCTCAACATTGAAAAACAACAACCTCAACATTGAAAAACAACAACCAATTCAACAACAACCTCAACATTGAAAAACAACAACAACCTCAACATTGAAAAACAGCCAACAAATTCAACAACAAATTCAACATTGAAAAACACCAACAAATTCAACAACAACGTCGACATTGAAAAACACCAACAAATTCAACAACAACCTCCACATTGAACAACAACAACAACCTCAACATTGAAAAACACCAACAAATTCAACAACAACCTCAATATTGAAAAACAACAACAACCTCAACATTGAAAAACACCAACAAATTCAACATAAACCCCAACATTTAAAAACGAAAACAAATTCAACAACAACCTCAACATTGAAAAACACCAACAAATTCAACAATATCCTCAACATTGAAAAACAACAACAACCTGAACATTGAAAAACACCAACAAATTCAACAACAACCTCAACATTGAAAAACACCAACAAATTCAACAACAACCTGAACATTGAAAAACAACAACAACCTCAACATTGAAAAACACCAACAAATTCAACAACAAATTCAACATTGAAAAACACCAACAAATTCAACAACAACCTCGACATTGAAAAACACCAACAAATTCAACAACAACCTCAACATTGAAAAACACTATCATATTCAACAACAACCTCAATATTGAAAAACAACAACAACCTCAACATTGAAAAACACCAACAAATTCAACAACAACCTCAACATTTAAAAACACCAACAAATTCAACGAACAACCTCAACATTGAAAAACACTAACAAATTCAACAACAACTTCAACATTGAAAAACACCAACAAATTCAACAAAAAATTCAACATTGAAAAACACCAACAAATTCAACAACAACCTCGAAATTGAAAAACACCAACAAATTCAAGAACAACCTCAACATTGAACAATAACAACAACCTCAACATTGAAAAGCAACAACAACCTCAACATTGAAAAACACCAACAAATTCAACAACAACCTCAACATTGAAAAACAACAACAAATTCAGCAACAACCTCGACATTGAAAAACACCATCAAATTCAACAACAACCTCAACATTGAACAATAACAACAACCTCAACATTGAAAAGCAACAACAACCTCAACATTGAAAAAAACCAACAAATTCAACAACAACCTCAACATTGAAAAACAACAAAAAATTCAGCAACAACCTCGACATTGAAAAACACCATCAAATTCAACAACAACCTCAACATTGAAAAACAACAACAACCTCAACATTGAAAAACACCATCAAATTCAACAACAACCTCAATATTGAAAAACAACAACAACCTCAACATTGAAAAACACCAACAAATTCAACAACAACCTCAACATTTAAAAACACCAACAAATTAAACGAACAACCTCAACATTGAAAAACACCAACAAATTCAACAACAACTTCAACATTGAAAAACACCAACAAATTCAACAACAACCTCGACATTGAAAAACACCAACAAATTCAACAAGAACCTCAACATTGAAAAACTACAACAACCTCAACATTGAAATACAACAACAAATACAACAACAACCTCAACATTGTAAAACAACAACAACCTCAACATTGTAAAACACCAACAAATTCAACAACAACCTCAACATTGAAAACACCAACAAATTCAACAACAACCTCAACATTGAAAAACAAAAACAACCTCAACATTGAAAAACAACAACAACCTCGAAATTGAAAAACACGAACAAATTCAACAACAACCTCAACATTGAAAAACAACAACAACCTCAACATTGAAAAACACCAACAAATTCAACAACAACTTCAACATTGAAAAACACCAACAAATTCAACAACAACCTCGAAATTGAAAAACACCAACAAATTCAACAACAACCTCAACATTGAAAAACACCAACAAATTCAACAACAACCTCAACATTGAAAAACACCAACAAATTCAACATAAACCCCAACATTTAAAAACGAAAACAAATTCAACAACAACCTCAACATTGAAAAACACCAACAAATTCAACAATATCCTCAACATTGAAAAACAAAAACAACCTGAACATTGAAAAACACTAACAAATTCAACAACAACTTCAACATTGAAAAACACCAACAAATTCAACAACAACCTCGACATTGAAAAACACCAACAAATTCAACAACAACCTCAACATTGAAAAACTACAACAACCTCAACATTGAAAAACAACAACAAATAAAACAACAACCTCAACATTGAAAAACAACAACAACCTCAACATTGAAAAACACCAACAAATTCAACAACAACCTCAACATTGAAAAACACCAACAAATTCAACAACAACCTCAACATTGAAAAACAACAACAACCTCAACATTAAAATATAACAACAACCTCAACATTGAAAAACACCAACAAATTCAACAACAAATTCACCATTGAAAAACACCAACAAATTCAACAACAACCTCGACATTGAAAAACACCAACAAATTCAACAACAACCTCAACTTTGAAAAACAACAACAACCTCAACATGGAAAAACACCAACAAATTCAACAACAACCTCAACATTGAAAAACACCAACAAAATCAACAACAACCTCAACGTTGAAAAACAACAACAACCTCAACATTGAAAAACACCAACAAATTCAACAACAACCTCAACATTGAAAAACACTAACAAATTCAACAACAACCTCAACATTGAAAAACAACAACAACCTCAACATTGAAAAACACCAACCAATTCAACAACAACCTCAACATTGAAAAACAACAACAACCTCAACATTGAAAAACACCAACAAATTCAGCAACAACCTCAACTTTGAAAAACAACAACAACCTCAACATGGAAAAACACCAACAAATTCAACAACAACCTGAACATTGAAAAACAACAACAACCTCAACATTGAAAAATACCAACAAATTCAACACCAACCTCAACATTGAAAAACATCAACAAATTCAACAACAACCTCAACATTGAAAAACACCAACCAATTCAACAACAACCTCAACATTGAAAAACAACAACAACCTCAACATTGAAAAACGCCAACAAATTCAACAACAAATTCAACATTGAAAAACACCAACAAATTCAACAACAACCTCGACATTGAAAAACACCAACAAATTCAACAACAACCTCCACATTGAACAACAACAACAACCTCAACATTGAAAAACACCAACAAATTCAACAACAACCTCAATATTGAAAAACAACAACAACCTCGAAATTGAAAAACACCAACAAATTCAACATAAACCCCAACATTTAAAAACGAAAACAACCTGAACATTGAAAAACACCAACAAATTCAACAACCTCAACATTGAAAAACACCAACAAATTCAACAACAACCTGAACATTGAAAAACAACAACAACCTCAACATTGAAAAACACCAACAAATTCAACAACAACCTCGACATTGAAAAACACCAACAAATTCAACAACAACCTCCACATTGAACAACAACAACAACCTCAACATTGAAAAACACTATCATATTCAACAACAACCTCAATATTGAAAAACAACAACAACCTCAACATTGAAAAACACCAACAAATTCAACAACAACCTCAACATTTAAAAACACCAACAAATTCAACGAACAACCTCAACATTGAAAAACACTAACAAATTCAACAACAACTTCAACATTGAAAAACACCAACAAATTCAACAACAACTTCGACAGTGAAAAACACCAACAAATTCAACAAGAACCTCAACATTGAAAAACTACAACAACATCAACATTGAAAAACAACAACAAATACAACAACAAACTCAACATTGAAAAACACCAACAAATTCAACAAGAACCTCAACATTGAAAAACAACAACAACCTCAACATTAAAATACAACAACAACCTCAACATTGAAAAACACCAACAAATTCAACAACAAATTCACCATTGAAAAACACCAACAAATTCAACAACAACCTCGACATTGAAAAACACCAACAAATTCAACAACAACCTCAACGTTGAAAAACAACAACAACCTCAACATTGAAAAACACCAACAAATTCAACAACAACCTCAACATTGAAAAACACTAACAAATTCAACAACAACCTCAACATTGAAAAACAACAACAACCTCAACATTGAAAAACACCAACCAATTCAACAACAACTTCAACATTGAAAAACAACAACAACCTCAACATTGAAAAACACCAACAAATTCAACAACAACCTGAACATTGAAAAACAACAACAACCTCAACATTGAAAAACAACAACAACCTCAACATTGAAAAACGCCAACAAATTCAACAACAAATTCAACATTGAAAAACACCAACAAATTCAACAACAACCTCGACATTGAAAAACACCAACAAATTCAACAACAACCTCAACATTGAAAAACACCAATATATTCAACAACAACCTCAACATTTAAAAACACCAACAAATTCAACAACAACCTCAACATTGAAAAACAACAACAACCTAAACATTGAAAAACACCAACAAATTCAACAACAACCTCAACATTGAAAAACAACAACAACCTCAACATTGAAAAACACCAACAAATTCAACAACAACCTCAACATTTAAAAACGCCAACAAATTCAACAACAACCTCGAAATTGAAAAACACCTACAAATTCAACAACAACCTCAACATTGAAAAATAACAACAACTTCAACATTGAAAAGCAACAACAACCTCAACATTGAAAAACACCAACAAATTCAACAAGAACCTCAACATTGAAAAACTACAACAACCTCAACACTGAAAAACAACAACAAATACAACAACAACCTCAACATTGAAAAACAACAACAACCTCAACAAAGAAAAACACCAACAAATTCAACAACAACCTCAACATTGAAAAACACCAACAAATTCAACAACAACCTCAACATTGAAAAACAATAACAACCTCAACATTAAAATACAACAACAACCTCAACATTGAAAAACACCAACAAATTCAACAACAAATTCACCATTGAAAAACACCAACAAATTCAACAACAACCTCGACATTGAAAAACACCAACAAATTCAACAACAACCTCGACATTGAAAAACACCAACAAATTCAACAACAAGCTCAACTTTGAAACTCAACAACAACCTCAACGTTGAAAAACACCAACAAATTCAACAACAACCTCAACATTGAAAAACACTAACAAATTCAACAACAACCTCAACATTGAAAAGCAACAACAACCTCAACATTGAAAAACACCAACCAATTCAACAACAACCTCAACATTGAAAAACAACAAGAACCTCAACATTGAGAAACACCAACAAATTCAACAACAACCTCAACATTGAAGAACAACAACAACCTCAACATTGAAAAATACCAACAAATTCAACACCAACCTCAACATTGAAAAACATCAACAAATTCAACAACAACCTCAACATTGAAAAACAACCTCAACATTGAAAAACACCAACCAATTCAACAACAACCTCAACATTGAAAAACAACAACAACCTCAACATTGAAAAACGCCAACAAATTCAACAACAAATTCAACATTGAAAACCACCAACAAATTCAACAACAACCTCGACATTGAAAAATACCAACAAATTCAACAACAACCTCCACATTGAACAACAATAACCTCAACATTGAGAAAAAAAAACAAATTCAACAACAACCTCAATATTGAAAAACAACAACAACCTCAACATTGAAAAACACCAACCAATTCAACTGCAACCTGAACATTTAAAAACACCAACAAATTCAACGAACAACCTCAACATTGAAAAACACCAACAAATTCAACAACAACTTCAACATTGAAAAACACCAACAACCTCAACAACAACCTCGACATTGAAAAACACCAACAAATTCAACAACAACTTCAACATTGAAAAACTACTACAACCTCAACATTGAAAAACAACAACAAATACAACAACAACATCAACATTGAAAAACAACAACAACCTCAACATTGAAAAACACCAACAAATTCAACAACAACCTCAACATTGAAAAACACCAACAAATTCAACAACAACCTCAACATTGAAAAACAACAACAACCTCAACATTAAAATACAACAACAACCTCAACATTGAAAAACACCAACAAATTCAACAACAACCTCACCACTGAAAAACACCAACAAATTCAACAACAACCTCGACATTGAAAAACACCAACAAATTCAACAACAACCTCAACATTGAAAAACACCAACAAATTCAACAACAACCTCAACATTTAAAAACACCAACAAATTCAACAACAACCTCAACATTGAAAAACACCAACAAATTCAACAACAACTTCAACATTGAAAAACACCAACAAATTCAACAACAACCTCGACATTGAAAAACACCAACAAATTCAACAACAACCTCCACATTGAACAACAACAACAACCTCAACATTGAAAAACACTATCATATTCAACAACAGCCTCAATATTGAAAAACAACAACAACCTCAACATTGAAAAACACCAACAAATTCAACAACAACCTCAACATTTAAAAACACCAACAAATTCAACGAACAACCTCAACATTGAAAAACACTAACAAATTCAACAACAACTTCAACATTGAAAAACACCAACAAATTCAACAACAACCTCGACAGTGAAAAACACCAACAAATTCAACAAGAACCTCAACATTGAAAAACTACAACAACATCAACATTGAAAAACAACAACAAATACAACAACAAACTCAACATTGAAAAACACCAACAAATTCAACAAGAACCTCAACATTGAAAAACTACAACAACATCAACATTGAAAAACAACAACAAATACAACAACAAACTCAACATTGAAAAACACCAACAAATTCAACAAGAACCTCAACATTGAAAAATACCAACAAATTCAACAACAACCTCAACATTGAAAAACATCAACAAATTCAACAACAACCTCGAAATTGAAAAACAACAACCTCAACACTGAAAAACACCAACCAATTCAACAACAACATCAACATTGAAAAACAACAACAACCTCAACATTGAAAAACGCCAACAAATTCAACAACAAATTCAACATTGAAAAACACCAACAAATTCAACAACAACCTCGACATTGAAAAACACCAACAAATTCAACAACAACCTCAACATTGAAAAATACCAATATATTCAACAACAACCTCAACATTTAAAAACACCAACAAATTCAACAACAACCTCAACATTGAAAAACACCAACAAATTCAACAACAACCTCAACATTGAAAAACAACAACAACCTCAACATTGAAAAACACCAACAAATTCAACAACAACCTCAACATTTAAAAACGCCAACAAATTCAACAACAACCTCGAAATTGAAAAACACCTACAAATTCAACAACAACCTCAACATTGAAAAATAACAACAGCCTCAACATTGAAAAGCAACAACAACCTCAACATTGAAAAACACCAACAAATTCAACAAGAACCTCAACATTGAAAAACTACAACAACCTCAACATTGAAAAACAACAACAAATACAACAACAACCTCAACATTGAAACACAACAACAACCTCAACAAAGAAAAACACCAACAAATTCAACAACAACCTCAACATTGAAAAACACCAACAAATTCAACACCAACCTCAACATTGAAAAACAATAACAACCTCAACATTAAAATACAACAACAACCTCAACATTGAAAAACACCAACAAATTCAACAACAAATTCACCATTGAAAAACACCAACAAATTCAACAACAACCTCGACATTGAAAAACACCAACAAATTCAACAACAACCTCAACATTGAAAAACACTAACAAATTCAACAACAACCTCAACATTGAAAAGCAACAACAACCTCAACATTGAAAAACACCAACCAATTCAACAACAACCTCAACATTGAAAAACAACAACAACCTCAACATTGAAAAACACCAACAAATTCAACAACAACCTCAACATTGAAGAACAACAACAACCTCAACATTGAAAAATACCAACAAATTCAACACCAACCTCAACATTGAAAAACATCAACAAATTCAACAACAACCTCAACATTGAAAAACAACCTCAACATTGAAAAACACAAACCAATTCAACAACAACCTCAACATTGAAAAACAACAACAACCTCAACATTGAAAAACGCCAACAAATTCAACAACAAATTCAACATTGAAAACCACCAACAAATTCAACAACAACCTCGACATTGAAAAATACCAACAAATTCAACAACAACCTCCACATTGAACAACAATAACCTCAACATTGAGAAAAAAAAACAAATTCAACAACAACCTCAATATTGAAAAACAACAACAACCTCAACATTGAAAAACACCAACCAATTCAACTGCAACCTCAACATTTAAAAACACCAACAAATTCAACGAACAACCTCAACATTGAAAAACACCAACAAATTCAACAACAACTTCAACATTGAAAAACACCAACAACCTCAACAACAACCTCGACATTGAAAAACACCAACAAATTCAACAACAACTTCAACATTGAAAAACTACTACAACCTCAACATTGAAAAACAACAACAAATACAACAACAACATCAACATTGAAAAACAACAACAACCTCAACATTGAAAAACACCAACAAATTCAACAACAACCTCAACATTGAAAAACACCAACAAATTCAACAACAACCTCAACATTGAAAAACAACAACAACCTCAACATTAAAATACAACAACAACCTCAACATTGAAAAACACCAACAAATTCAACAACAAACTCACCACTGAAAAACACCAACAAATTCAACAACAACCTCGACATTGAAAAACACCAACAAATTCAACAACAACCTCAACATTGAAAAACACCAACAAATTCAACAACAACCTCAACATTTAAAAACACCAACAAATTCAACAACAACCTCAACATTGAAAAACACCAACAAATTCAACAACAACTTCAACATTGAAAAACACCAACAAATTCAACAACAACCTCAACATTGAAAAACTACAACAACCTCAACATTTAAAAACACCAACAAACACAACAACAACCTCAACATTGAAAAACAACAACCTCAACATTGAAAACACCAACAAATTCAACAACAACCTCAACATTGAAAAACAAAAACAACCTCAACATTGAAAAACAACAACAACCTCGAAATTGAAAAACACCAACAAATTCAACAACAACCTCAACATTGAAAAACAACAACAACCTCAACATTGAAAAACACCAACAAATTCAACAACAACTTCAACATTGAAAAACACCAACAAATTCAACAACAACCTCGAAATTGAAAAACACCAACAAATTCAACAACAACTTCAACATTGAAAAACAACAACAACCTCAACATTGAAAAACACCAACAAATTCAACAACAACCTCAACATTGAAAAACACCAACAAATTCAACATAAACCTCAACATTTAAAAACGAAAACAAATTCAACAACAACCTCAACATTGAAAAACACCAACAAATTCAACAATATCCTCAACATTGAAAAACAACAACAACCTCAACATTGAAAAACACCAACAAGTTCAACAAGAACCTCAACATTGAAAAACTACAACAACCTCAACATTGAAATACAACAACAACCTCAAAATTGTAAAACACCAACAAATTCAACAACAACCTCAACATTGAAAACACCAACAAATTCAACAACAACCTCGACATTGAAAAACAAAAACAACCTCAACATTGAAAAACAACAACAACCTCGAAATTGAAAAACACGAACAAATTCAACAACAACCTCAACATTGAAAAACAACAACAAACTCAACATTGAAAAACACCAACAAATTCAACAACAACTTCAACATTGAAAAACACCAACAAATTCAACAACAACCTCGAAATTGAAAAACACCAACAAATTCAACAACAACCTCAACATTGAAAAACACCAACAAATTCAACAACAACCTCAACATTGAAAAACACCAACAAATTCAACATAAACCCCAACAGTTAAAAACGAAAACAAATTCAACAACAACCTCAACATTGAAAAACACCAACAAATTCAACAATATCCTCAACATTGAAAAACAAAAACAACCTGAACATTGAAAAACACCAACAAATTCAACAACAAATTCAACATTGAAAAACACCAACAAATTCAACAACAACCTCGACATTGAAAAACACCAACAAATTCAACAACAACCTCCACATTGAACAACAACAACAACCTCAACATTGAAAAACACCATCATATTCAACAACAACCTCAATATTGAAAAACAACAACAACCTCAACATTGAAAAACACCAACAAATTCAACAACAACCTCAACATTTAAAAACACCAACAAATTCAACGAACAACCTCAACATTGAAAAACACTAACAAATTCAACAACAACTTCAACATTGAAAAACACCAACAAATTCAACAACAACCTCGACATTGAAAAACACCAACAAATTCAACAACAACCTCAACATTGAAAAACATCAACAAATTCAACAACAACCTCGAAATTGAAAAACAACAACCTCAACATTGAAAAACACCAAGCAATTCAACAACAACCTCAACATTGAAAAACAACAACAACCTCAACATTGAAAAACGCCAACAAATTCAACAACAAATTCAACATTGAAAAACACCAACAAATTCAACAACAACCACGACATTGAAAAACACCAACAAATTCAACAACAACCTCAACATTGAAAAACACCAATATATTCAACAACAACCTCAACATTTAAAAACACCAACAAATTCAACAACAACCTCAACATTGAAAAACAACAACAACCTAAACATTGAAAAACACCAACAAATTCAACAACAACCTCAACATTGAAAAACAACAACAACCTCAACATTGAAAAACACCAACAAATTCAACAACAACCTCAACATTGAAAATCACCAATAAATTCAACAACAACCTGAACATTTAAAAACGCCAACAAATTCAACAACAACCTCAACAATGAAAAACACATACAAATTCAACAACATCCTCAGCATTGAAAAACAACAAGAACCTCAACATTGAAAAACTACAACAACCTCAACATTGAAAAACAACAACAAATACAACAACAACCTCAACATTGAAAAACAACAACAACCTCAACATTGAAAAACACCAACAAATTCAACAACAACCTCAACATTGAAAAACACCAACAAATTCAACAACAACCTCAACATTGAAAAACAACAACAACTTCAACATTAAAATACAACAACAACCTCAACATTGAAAAACACCAACAAATTCAACAACAAATTCACCATTGAAAAACACCAACAAATTCAACAACAACCTCGACATTGAAAAACACCAACAAATTCAACAACAACCTCGACATTGAAAAACACCAACAAATTCAACAACAAGCTCAACTTTGAAACTCAACAACAACCTCAACGTTGAAAAACACCAACAAATTCAACAACAACCTCAACATTGAAAAACACTAACAAATTCAACAACAACCTCAACATTGAAAAGCAACAACAACCTCAACATTGAAAAACACCAACCAATTCAACAACAACCTCAACATTGAAAAACAACAACAACCTCAACATTGAAAAACACCAACAAATTCAACAACAACCTCAACATTGAAGAACAACAACAACCTCAACATTGAAAAATACCAACAAATTCAACACCAACCTCAACATTGAAAAACATCAACAAATTCAACAACAACCTCAACATTGAAAAACAACCTCAACATTGAAAAACACCAACCAATTCAACAACAACCTCAACATTGAAAAACAACAACAACCTCAACATTGAAAAACGCCAACAAATTCAACAACAAATTCAACATTGAAAACCACCAACAAATTCAACAACAACCTCGACATTGAAAAATACCAACAAATTCAACAACAACCTCCACATTGAACAACAATAACCTCAACATTGAGAACAAAAAACAAATTCAACAACAACCTCAATATTGAAAAACAACAACAACCTCAACATTGAAAAACACCAACAAATTCAACAGCAACCTCAACATTTAAAAACACCAGCAAATTCAACGAACAACCTCAACATTGAAAAACACCAACAAATTCAACAACTTCAACATTGAAAAACACCAACAAACTCAACAACAACCTCGACATTGAAAAACACCAACAAATTCAACAAGAACTTCAACATTGAAAAACTACTACAACCTCAACATTGAAAAACAACAACAAATACAACAACAACATCAACATTGAAAAACAACAACAACCTAAACATTGAAAAACACCAACAAATTCAACAACAACCTCAACATTGAAAAACACCAACAAATTCAACAACAACCTCAACATTGAAAAACAACAACAACCTCAACATTAAAATACAACAACAACCTCAACATTGAAAAACACCAACAAATTCAACAACAAACTCACCACTGAAAAACACCAACAAATTCAACAACAACCTCGACATTGAAAAACACCAACAAATTCAACAACAACCTCAACATTGAAAAACACCAACAAATTCAACAACAACCTCAACATTTAAAAACACCAACAAATTCAACAACAACTTCAACATTGAAAAACACCAACAAATTCAACAACAACTTCAACATTGAAAAACACCAACAAATTCAACAACAACCTCAACATTGAAAAACTACAACAACCTCAACATTTAAAAACACCAACAAATACAACAACAACCTCAACATTGAAAAACAACAACCTCAACATTGAAAACACCAACAAATTCAACAACAACCTCAACATTGAAAAACAAAAACAACCTCAACATTGAAAAACAACAACAACCTCGAAATTGAAAAACACCAACAAATTCAACAACAACCTCAACATTGAAAAACAACAACAACCTCAACATTGAAAAACACCAACAAATTCAACAACAACTTCAACATTGAAAAACACCAACAAATTCAACAACAACCTCGAAATTGAAAAACACCAACAAATTCAACAACAACTTCAACATTGAAAAACAACAACAACCTCAACATTGAAAAACACCAACAAATTCAACAACAACCTCAACATTGAAAAACACCAACAAATTCAACATAAACCTCAACATTTAAAAACGAAAACAAATTCAACAACAACCTCAACATTGAAAAACACCAACAAATTCAACAATATCCTCAACATTGAAAAACAACAACAACCTCAACATTGAAAAACACCAACAAGTTCAACAAGAACCTCAACATTGAAAAACTACAACAACCTCAACATTGAAATACAACAACAAATACAACAACAACCTCAACATTGAAAAACAACAACAACCTCAACATTGTAAAACACCAACAAATTCAACAACAACCTCAACATTGAAAACACCAACAAATTCAACAACAACCTCGACATTGAAAAACAAAAACAACCTCAACATTGAAAAACAACAACAACCGCGAAATTGAAAAACACGAACAAATTCAACAACAACCTCAACATTGAAAAACAACAACAAACTCAACATTGAAAAACACCAACAAATTCAACAACAACTTCAACATTGAAAAACACCAACAAATTCAACAACAACCTCGAAATTGAAAAACACCAACAAATTCAACAACAACCTCAACATTGAAAAACACCAACAAATTCAACAACAACCTCAACATTGAAAAACACCAACAAATTCAACATAAACCCCAACATTTAAAAACGAAAACAAATTCAACAACAACCTCAACATTGAAAAACACCAACAAATTCAACAATATCCTCAACATTGAAAAACAAAAACAACCTGAACATTGAAAAACACCAACAAATTCAACAAAAAATTCAACATTGAAAAACACCAACAAATTCAACAACAACCTCGACATTGAAAAACACCAACAAATTCAACAACAACCTCCACATTGAACAACAACAACAACCTCAACATTGAAAAACACCATCATATTCAACAACAACCTCAATATTGAAAAACAACAACAACCTCAACATTGAAAAACACCAACAAATTCAACAACAACCTCAACATTTAAAAACACCAACAAATTCAACGAACAACCTCAACATTGAAAAACACTAACAAATTCAACAACAACTTCAACATTGAAAAACACCAACAAATTCAACAACAACCTCGACATTGAAAAACACCAACAAATTCAACAAGAACCTCAACATTGAAAAACTACAACAACCTCAACATTGAAAAACAACAACAAATACAACAACAACCTCAACATTGAAAAACAACAACAACCTCAACATTGAAAAACACCAACAAATTCAACAACAACCTCAACATTGAAAAACACCAACAAATTCAACAACAACCTCAACATTGAAAAACAACAACAACCTCAACATTAAAATACAACAACAACCTCAACATTGAAAAACACCAACAAATTCAACAACAAATTCAACATTGAAAAACACCAACAAATTCAACAACAACCTGAACATTGAAAAACACCAACAAATTCAACAACAACCTCAACGTTGAAAAACAACAACAACCTCAACATTGAAAAACACCAACCAATTCAACAACAACCTCAACATTGAAAAACAACAACAACCTCAACATTGAAAAACACCAACAAATTCAGCAACAACCTCAACTTTGAAAAACAACAACCTCAACATGGAAAAACACCAACAAATTCAACAACAACCTCAACATTGAAAAACACCAACAAATTCAACAACAACCTCAACGTTGAAAAACAACAACAACCTCAACATTGAAAAACACCAACAAATTCAACAACAACCTCAACATTGAAAAACAACAACAACCTCAACATTGAAAAACACCAACCAATTCAACAACAACCTCAACATTGAAAAACAACAACAACCTCAACATTGAAAAACACCAACAAATTCAACAACAACCTGAACATTGAAAAACAACAACAACCTCAACATTGAAAAATACCAACAAATTCAACACCAACCTCAACATTGAAAAACATCAACAAATTCAACAACAACCTCAACATTGAAAAACAACAACCTCAACATTGAAAAACACCAACCAATTCAACAACAACCTCAACATTGAAAAACAACAACAACCTCAACACTGAAAAACGCCAACAAATTCAACAACAAATTCAACATTGAAAAACACCAACAAATTCAACAACAACCTCGACATTGAAAAACACCAACAAATTCAACAACAACCTCCACATTGAACAACAACAACAACCTCAACATTGAAAAACACCAACAAATTCAACAACAACCTCAATATTGAAAAAGAACAACAACCTCAACATTGAAAAACACCAACAAATTCAACATAAACCCCAACATTTAAAAACGAAAACAAATTCAACAACAACCTCTACATTGAAAAACACCAACAAATTGAACAATATCCTCAACATTGAAAAACAACAACAACCTGAACATTGAAAAACACCAACAAATTCAACAACAACCTCAACATTGAAAAACACCAACAAATTCAACAACAACCTGAACATTGAAAAACAACAACAAATTCAACATTGAAAAACACCAACAAATTCAACAACAACCTCGACATTGAAAAACACCAACAAATTCAACAACAACCTCCACATTGAACAACAACAACAACCTCAACATTGAAAAACACCATCATATTCAACAACAACCTCAATATTGAAAAACAACAACAACCTCAACATTGAAAAACACCAACAAATTCAACGAACAACCTCAACATTGAAAAACACTAACAAATTCAACAACAACTTCAACATTGAAAAACACCAACAAATTCAACAACAACCTCGACATTGAAAAACACCAACAAATTCAACAAGAACCTCAACATTGAAAAACTACAACAACCTCAACATTGAAAAACAACAACAAATACAACAACAACCTCAACATTGAAAAACAACAACAACCTCAACATTGAAAAACACCAACAAATTCAACAACAACCTCAACATTGAAAAACAACAACAACCTCAACATTAAAATACAACAACAACCTCAACATTGAAAAACACCAACAAATTCAACAACAAATTCACCATTGAAAAACACCAACAAATTCAACAACAACCTCAACTTTGAAAAACACCAACAAATTCAACAACAACCTCAACGTTGAAAAACAACAACAACCTCAACATGGAAAAACACCAACAAATTCAACAACAACCTCAACATTGAAAAACAACAACAACCTCAACATTGAAAAACACCAACCAATTCAACAACAACCTCAACATTGAAAAACAACAACAACCTCAACATTGAAAAACACCAACAAATTCAACAACAACCTCAACATTGAAAAACAACAACAACCTCAACATTGAAAAACACCAACAAATTCAACAACAACCTGAACATTGAAAAACAACAACAACCTCAACATTGAAAAATACCAACAAATTCAACACCAACCTCAACATTGAAAAACATCAACAAATTCAACAACAACCTCAACATTGAAAAACAACAACCTCAACATTGAAAAACACCAACCAATTCAACAACAACCTCAACATTGAAAAACAACAACAACCTCAACATTGAAAAACGCCAACAAATTCAACAACAAATTCAACATTGAAAAACACCAACAAATTCAACAACAACCTCGACATTGAAAAAGACCAACAAATTCAACAACAACCTCCACACTGAACAACAACAACAACCTCAACATTGAAAAACACCAACAAATTCAACAACAACCTCAATATTGAAAAACAACAACAACCTCAACATTGAAAAACACCAACAAATTCAACATAAACCCCAACATTTAAAAACGAAAACAAATTCAACAACAACCTCAACATTGAAAAACACCAACAAATTCAACAATATCCTCAACATTGAAAAACACCAACAAATTCAACAACAACCTCAATATTGAAAAACAACAACAACCTCAACATTGAAAAACACCAACAAATTCAACATAAACCCCAACATTTAAAAACGAAAACAAATTCAACAACAACCTCAACATTGAAAAACACCAACAAATTCAACAATATCCTCAACATTGAAAAACAACAACAACCTGAACATTGAAAAACACCAACAAATTCAACAACAACCTCAACATTGAAAAACACCAACAAATTCAACAACAACCTGAACATTGAAAAACAACAACAACCTCAACATTGAAAAACACCAACAAATTCAACAACAAATTCAACATTGAAAAACACCAACAAATTCAACAACAACCTCGACATTGAAAAACACCAACAAATTCAACAACAACCTAACATTGAACAACAACAACAACTTCAACATTGAAAAACACTATCATATTCAACAACAACCGCAATATTGAAAAACAACAACAACCTCAACATTGAAAAACACCAACAAATTCAACAACAACCTCAACATTTAAAAACACCAACAAATTCAACGAACAACCTCAACATTGAAAAACACTAACAAATTCAACAACAACTTCAACATTGAAAAACACCAACAAATTCAACAACAACCTCGACAGTGAAAAACACCAACAAATTCAACAATAACCTCAACATTGAAAAACTACAACAACATCAACATTGAAAAACAACAACCAATACAACAACAACCTCAACATTGAAAAACACCAACAAATTCAACAAGAACCTCAACATTGAAAAACAACAACAACCTCAACATTAAAATACAACAACAACCTCAACATTGAAAAACACCAACAAATTCAACAACAAATTCACCATTGAAAAACACCAACAAATTCAACAACAACCTCGACATTGAAAAACAACAACCTCAACATTGAAAAACACCAACCAATTCAACAACAACCTCAACATTGAAAAACAACAACAACCTCAACATTGAAAAATGCCAACAAATTCAACATTGAAAAACTCCAACAAATTCAACAACAACCTCGACACTGAAAAACACCAACAAATTCAACAACAACCTCAACATTGAAAAACAACAACAACCTCAACATTGAATAACACCAACAAATTCAACAACAACTTCAACATTGAAAAACACCAACAAATTCAACAACAACCTCGAAATTGAAAAACACCAACAAATTCAACAACAACCTCAGCATTGAAAAACAACAACAACCTCAGCATTGAAAAACAACAACAACCTCAACTTTGAAAAACACCAATATATTCAACAACAACCTCAACATTTAAAAACACCAACAAATTCAACAACAACCTCAACATTGAAAAACAACAACAACCTAAACATTGAAAAACACCAACAAATTCAACAACAACCTCAACATTGAAAAACAACAACAACCTCAACATTGAAAAACACCAACAAATTCAACATAAACCCCAACATTTAAAAACGAAAACAAATTCAACAACAACCTCTACATTGAAAAACACCAACAAATTGAACAATATCCTCAACATTGAAAAACAACAACAACCTGAACATTGAAAAACACCAACAAATTCAACAACAACCTCAACATTGAAAAACACCAACAAATTCAACAACAACCTGAACATTGAAAAACAACAACAAATTCAACATTGAAAAACACCAACAAATTCAACAACAACCTCGACATTGAAAAACACCAACAAATTCAACAACAACCTCCACATTGAACAACAACAACAACCTCAACATTGAAAAACACCATCATATTCAACAACAACCTCAATATTGAAAAACAACAACAACCTCAACATTGAAAAACACCAACAAATTCAACAACAACTTCAACATTTAAAAACACCAACAAATTCAACGAACAACCTCAACATTGAAAAACACTAACAAATTCAACAACAACTTCAACATTGAAAAACACCAACAAATTCAACAACAACCTCGACATTGAAAAACACCAACAAATTCAACAAGAACCTCAACATTGAAAAACTACAACAACCTCAACATTGAAAAACAACAACAAATACAACAACAACCTCAACATTGAAAAACAACAACAACCTCAACATTGAAAAACACCAACAAATTCAACAACAACCTCAACATTGAAAAACAACAACAACCTCAACATTAAAATACAACAACAACCTCAACATTGAAAAACACCAACAAATTCAACAACAAATTCACCATTGAAAAACACCAACAAATTCAACAACAACCTCAACTTTGAAAAACACCAACAAATTCAACAACAACCTCAACGTTGAAAAACAACAACAACCTCAACATGGAAAAACACCAACAAATTCAACAACAACCTCAACATTGAAAAACAACAACAACCTCAACATTGAAAAACACCAACCAATTCAACAACAACCTCAACATTGAAAAACAACAACAACCTCAACATTGAAAAACACCAACAAATTCAACAACAACCTCAACATTGAAAAACAACAACAACCTCAACATTGAAAAACACCAACAAATTCAACAACAACCTGAACATTGAAAAACAACAACAACCTCAACATTGAAAAATACCAACAAATTCAACACCAACCTCAACATTGAAAAACATCAACAAATTCAACAACAACCTCAACATTGAAAAACAACAACCTCAACATTGAAAAACACCAACCAATTCAACAACAACCTCAACATTGAAAAACAACAACAACCTCAACATTGAAAAACGCCAACAAATTCAACAACAAATTCAACATTGAAAAACACCAACAAATTCAACAACAACCTCGACATTGAAAAAGACCAACAAATTCAACAACAACCTCCACACTGAACAACAACAACAACCTCAACATTGAAAAACACCAACAAATTCAACAACAACCTCAATATTGAAAAACAACAACAACCTCAACATTGAAAAACACCAACAAATTCAACATAAACCCCAACATTTAAAAACGAAAACAAATTCAACAACAACCTCAACATTGAAAAACACCAACAAATTCAACAATATCCTCAACATTGAAAAACACCAACAAATTCAACAACAACCTCAATATTGAAAAACAACAACAACCTCAACATTGAAAAACACCAACAAATTCAACATAAACCCCAACATTTAAAAACGAAAACAAATTCAACAACAACCTCAACATTGAAAAACACCAACAAATTCAACAATATCCTCAACATTGAAAAACAACAACAACCTGAACATTGAAAAACACCAACAAATTCAACAACAACCTCAACATTGAAAAACACCAACAAATTCAACAACAACCTGAACATTGAAAAACAACAACAACCTCAACATTGAAAAACACCAACAAATTCAACAACAAATTCAACATTGAAAAACACCAACAAATTCAACAACAACCTCGACATTGAAAAACACCAACAAATTCAACAACAACCTAACATTGAACAACAACAACAACTTCAACATTGAAAAACACTATCATATTCAACAACAACCGCAATATTGAAAAACAACAACAACCTCAACATTGAAAAACACCAACAAATTCAACAACAACCTCAACATTTAAAAACACCAACAAATTCAACGAACAACCTCAACATTGAAAAACACTAACAAATTCAACAACAACTTCAACATTGAAAAACACCAACAAATTCAACAACAACCTCGACAGTGAAAAACACCAACAAATTCAACAAGAACCTCAACATTGAAAAACTACAACAACATCAACATTGAAAAACAACAACCAATACAACAACAACCTCAACATTGAAAAACACCAACAAATTCAACAAGAACCTCAACATTGAAAAACAACAACAACCTCAACATTAAAATACAACAACAACCTCAACATTGAAAAACACCAACAAATTCAACAACAAATTCACCATTGAAAAACACCAACAAATTCAACAACAACCTCGACATTGAAAAACACCAACAAATTCAACAACAACCTCAAAGTTGAAAAACAACAACAACCTCAACATTGAAAAACACCAACAAATTCAACAACAACCTCAACATTGAAAAACACTAACAAATTCAACAACAACCTCAACATTGAAAAACAACAACAACCTCAACATTGAAAAACATCAACCAATTGAACAACAACCTCAACATTGAAAAACAACAACAACCTCAACATTGAAAAACACCAACAAATTCAACAACAACCTGAACATTGAAAAACAACAACAACCTCAACATTGAAAAACAACAACAACCTCAACATTGAAAAATACCAACAAATTCAACAACAACCTCAACATTGAAAAACATCAACAAATTCAACAACAACCTCAACATTGAAAAACAACAACCTCAACATTGAAAAACACCAACCAATTCAACAACAACCTCAACATTGAAAAACAACAACAACCTCAACATTGAAAAATGCCAACAAATTCAACATTGAAAAACTCCAACAAATTCAACAACAACCTCGACACTGAAAAACACCAACAAATTCAACAACAACCTCAACATTGAAAAACAACAACAACCTCAACATTGAATAACACCAACAAATTCAACAACAACTTCAACATTGAAAAACACCAACAAATTCAACAACAACCTCGAAATTGAAAAACACCAACAAATTCAACAACAACCTCAGCATTGAAAAACAACAACAACCTCAGCATTGAAAAACAACAACAACCTCAACTTTGAAAAACACCAATATATTCAACAACAACCTCAACATTTAAAAACACCAACAAATTCAACAACAACCTCAACATTGAAAAACAACAACAACCTAAACATTGAAAAACACCAACAAATTCAACAACAACCTCAACATTGAAAAACAACAACAACCTCAACATTGAAAAACACCACCAAATTCAACAACAACCTCAACATTGAAAAACACCAATAAATTCAACAACAACCTGAACATTTAAAAACGCCAACAAATTCAACAACAACCTCAACAATGAAAAACACAAACAAATTCAACAACATCCTCAGCATTGAAAAACAACAACAACCTCAACATTGAAAAACGCCAACAAATTCAACAAAAAATTCAACATTGAAAAACACCAACAAATTCAACAACAACCTCGAAATTGAAAAACACCTACAAATTCAACAACAACCTCAACATTGAAAAATAACAACAACCTCAACATTGAAAAGCAACAACAACCTCAACATTGAAAAACACCAACAAATTCAACAAGAACCTCAACATTGAAAAACTACAACAACCTCAACATTGAAAAACAACAACAAATACAACAACAACCTAAACATTGAAAAACAACAACAACCTCAACATTGAAAAACACCAACAAATTCAACAACAACCTCAACATTGAAAAACACCAACAAATTCAACAACAACCTCAACATTGAAAAACAACAACAACCTCAACATTAAAATACAACAACAACCTCGACATTGAAAAACACCAACAAATTCAACAACAACCTCGACATTGAAAAACACCAACAAATTCAACAACAACCTCAACTTTGAAAAACACCAGCAAACTCAACAACAACCTCAAGGTTGAAAAACACCAACAAATTCAACAACAACCTCAACATTGAAAAACTACAACAAGCTCAACATTTAAAAACACCAACAAATACAACAACAACCTCAACATTGAAAAACAACAACTTCATCATTGAAAACACCAACAAATTCAACAACAACCTCAACATTGAAAAACAAAAACAACCTCAACATTGAAAAACAACAACAACCTCGAAATTGAAAAACACGAACAAATTCAACAACAACCTCAACATTGAGAAATAACAACAACCTCAACATTGAAAAACACCAACAAATTCAACAACAACTTCAACATTGAAAAACACCAACAAATTCAACAACAACCTCGAAATTGAAAAACACCAACAAATTCAACAACAACCTCAACATTGAAAAACACCAACAAATTCAACAACAACCTCAACATTGAAAAATACCAACAAATTCAACATAAACCCCAACATTTAAAAACGAAAACAAATTCAACAACAACCTCGAAATTGAAAAACACCAACAAATTCAACAACAACCTCAACATTGAAAAACACCAACAAATTCAACAACAACTTCAACATTGAAAAACACCAACAAATTCAACAACAACCTCGAAATTGAAAAACACCAACAAATTCAACAACAAATTCAACAATGAAAAACACCAACAAATTCAACAACAACCTCGACATTGAAAAACACCAACAAATTCAACAACAACCTCCACATTGAACAACAACAACAACCTCAACATTGAAAAACACCATCATATTCAACAACAACCTCAATATTGAAAAACAACAACAACCTCAACATTGAAAAACACCAACAAATTCAACAACAACCTCAACATTTAAAAACACCAACAAATGCAACGAACAACCTCAACATTGAAAAACACTAACAAATTCAACAACAACTTCAACATTGAAAAACACCAACAAATTCAACAACAACCTCGACATTGAAAAACACCAACAAATTCAACAACAACCTCAACATTGAAAAACAACAACAACCTCAACATTAAAATACAACAACAACCTCAACATTGAAAAACACCAACAAATTCAACATTGAAAAACACCAACAAATTCAACAACAACCTCGACATTGAAAAACACCAACAAATTCAACAACAACCTCAACTTTGAAAAACAACAACAACCTCAACATGGAAAAACACCAACAAATTCAACAACAACCTCAACATTGAAAAACACCAACAAATTCAACAACAACCTCAACGTTGAAAAACAACAACAACCTCAACATTGAAAAACACCAACAAATTCAACAACAACCTCAACATTGAAAAACACTAACAAATTCAACAACAACCTCAACATTGAAAAACAACAACAACCTCAACATTGAAAAACACCAACCAATTCAACAACAACCTCAACATTGAAAAACAACAACAACCTCAACATTGAAAAACACCAACAAATTCAGCAACAACCTCAACTTTGAAAAACAGCAACAACCTCAACATGGAAAAACACCAACAAATTCAACAACAACCTCAACATTGAAAAACACCAACAAATTCAACAACAACCTCAACGTTGAAAAACAACAACAACCTCAACATTGAAAAACACCAACAAATTCAACAACAACCTCAACATTGAAAAACAACAACAACCTCAACATTGAAAAACACCAACAAATTCAACAACAAATTCAACATTGAAAAACACCAACAAATTCAACAACAACCTGAACATTGAAAAACACCAACAAATTCAACAACAACCTCAACGTTGAAAAACAACAACAACCTCAACATTGAAAAACACCAACCAATTCAACAACAACCTCAACATTGAAAAACAACAACAACCTCAACATTGAAAAACACCAACAAATTCAGCAACAACCTCAACTTTGAAAAACAACAACCTCAACATGGAAAAACACCAACAAATTCAACAACAACCTCAACATTGAAAAACACCAACAAATTCAACAACAACCTCAACGTTGAAAAACAACAACAACCTCAACATTGAAAAACACCAACAAATTCAACAACAACCTCAACATTGAAAAACAACAACAACCTCAACATTGAAAAACACCAACCAATTCAACAACAACCTCAACATTGAAAAACAACAACAACCTCAACATTGAAAAACACCAACAAATTCAACACCAACCTCAACATTGAAAAACATCAACAAATTCAACAACAACCTCAACATTGAAAAACAACAACCTCAACATTGAAAAACACCAACCAATTCAACAACAACCTCAACATTGAAAAACAACAACAACCTCAACACTGAAAAACGCCAACAAATTCAACAACAAATTCAACATTGAAAAACACCAACAAATTCAACAACAACCTCGACATTGAAAAACACCAACAAATTCAACAACAACCTCCACATTGAACAACAACAACAACCTCAACATTGAAAAACACCAACAAATTCAACAACAACCTCAATATTGAAAAAGAACAACAACCTCAACATTGAAAAACACCAACAAATTCAACATAAACCCCAACATTTAAAAACGAAAACAAATTCAACAACAACCTCTACATTGAAAAACACCAACAAATTGAACAATATCCTCAACATTGAAAAACAACAACAACCTGAACATTGAAAAACACCAACAAATTCAACAACAACCTCAACATTGAAAAACACCAACAAATTCAACAACAACCTGAACATTGAAAAACAACAACAAATTCAACATTGAAAAACACCAACAAATTCAACAACAACCTCGACATTGAAAAACACCAACAAATTCAACAACAACCTCCACATTGAACAACAACAACAACCTCAACATTGAAAAACACCATCATATTCAACAACAACCTCAATATTGAAAAACAACAACAACCTCAACATTGAAAAACACCAACAAATTCAACAACAACTTCAACATTTAAAAACACCAACAAATTCAACGAACAACCTCAACATTGAAAAACACTAACAAATTCAACAACAACTTCAACATTGAAAAACACCAACAAATTCAACAACAACCTCGACATTGAAAAACACCAACAAATTCAACAAGAACCTCAACATTGAAAAACTACAACAACCTCAACATTGAAAAACAACAACAAATACAACAACAACCTCAACATTGAAAAACAACAACAACCTCAACATTGAAAAACACCAACAAATTCAACAACAACCTCAACATTGAAAAACAACAACAACCTCAACATTAAAATACAACAACAACCTCAACATTGAAAAACACCAACAAATTCAACAACAAATTCACCATTGAAAAACACCAACAAATTCAACAACAACCTCAACTTTGAAAAACAACAACAACCTCAACATGGAAAAACACCAACAAATTCAACAACAACCTCAACATTGAAAAACACCAACAAATTCAACAACAACCTCAACGTTGAAAAACAACAACAACCTCAACATGGAAAAACACCAACAAATTCAACAACAACCTCAACATTGAAAAACAACAACAACCTCAACATGGAAAAACACCAACCAATTCAACAACAACCTCAACATTGAAAAACAACAACAACCTCAACATTGAAAAACACCAACCAATTCAACAACAACCTCAACATTGAAAAACAACAACAACCTCAACATTGAAAAACACCAACAAATTCAACAACAACCTCAACATTGAAAAACAACAACAACCTCAACATTGAAAAACACCAACAAATTCAACAACAACCTGAACATTGAAAAACAACAACAACCTCAACATTGAAAAATACCAACAAATTCAACACCAACCTCAACATTGAAAAACATCAACAAATTCAACAACAACCTCAACATTGAAAAACAACAACCTCAACATTGAAAAACACCAACCAATTCAACAACAACCTCAACATTGAAAAACAACAACAACCTCAACATTGAAAAACGCCAACAAATTCAACAACAAATTCAACATTGAAAAACACCAACAAATTCAACAACAACCTCGACATTGAAAAAGACCAACAAATTCAACAACAACCTCCACACTGAACAACAACAACAACCTCAACATTGAAAAACACCAACAAATTCAACAACAACCTCAATATTGAAAAACAACAACAACCTCAACATTGAAAAACACCAACAAATTCAACATAAACCCCAACATTTAAAAACGAAAACAAATTCAACAACAACCTCAACATTGAAAAACACCAACAAATTCAACAATATCCTCAACATTGAAAAACACCAACAAATTCAACAACAACCTCAATATTGAAAAACAACAACAACCTCAACATTGAAAAACACCAACAAATTCAACATAAACCCCAACATTTAAAAACGAAAACAAATTCAACAACAACCTCAACATTGAAAAACACCAACAAATTCAACAATATCCTCAACATTGAAAAACAACAACAACCTGAACATTGAAAAACACCAACAAATTCAACAACAACCTCAACATTGAAAAACACCAACAAATTCAACAACAACCTGAACATTGAAAAACAACAACAACCTCAACATTGAAAAACACCAACAAATTCAACAACAAATTCAACATTGAAAAACACCAACAAATTCAACAACAACCTCGACATTGAAAAACACCAACAAATTCAACAACAACCTAACATTGAACAACAACAACAACTTCAACATTGAAAAACACTATCATATTCAACAACAACCGCAATATTGAAAAACAACAACAACCTCAACATTGAAAAACACCAACAAATTCAACAACAACCTCAACATTTAAAAACACCAACAAATTCAACGAACAACCTCAACATTGAAAAACACTAACAAATTCAACAACAACTTCAACATTGAAAAACACCAACAAATTCAACAACAACCTCGACAGTGAAAAACACCAACAAATTCAACAACAACATCAACATTGAAAAACTACAACAACATCAACATTGAAAAACAACAACAAATACAACAACAACCTCAACATTGAAAAACACCAACAAATTCAACAAGAACCTCAACATTGAAAAACAACAACAACCTCAACATTAAAATACAACAACAACCTCAACATTGAAAAACACCAACAAATTCAACAACAAATTCACCATTGAAAAACACCAACAAATTCAACAACAACCTCGACATTGAAAAACACCAACAAATTCAACAACAACCTCAAAGTTGAAAAACAACAACAACCTCAACATTGAAAAACACCAACAAATTCAACAACAACCTCAACATTGAAAAACACTAACAAATTCAACAACAACCTCAACATTGAAAAACAACAACAACCTCAACATTGAAAAACATCAACCAATTGAACAACAACCTCAACATTGAAAAACAACAACAACCTCAACATTGAAAAACACCAACAAATTCAACAACAACCTGAACATTGAAAAACAACAACAACCTCAGCATTGAAAAACAACAACAACCTCAACATTGAAAAACACCAACAAATTCAACAACAACCTGAACATTGAAAAACAACAACAACCTCAACATTGAAAAATACCAACAAATTCAACACCAACCTCAACATTGAAAAACATCAACAAATTCAACAACAACCTCAACATTGAAAAACAACAACCTCAACATTGAAAAACACCAACCAATTCAACAACAACCTCAACATTGAAAAACAACAACAACCTCAACACTGAAAAACGCCAACAAATTCAACAACAAATTCAACATTGAAAAACACCAACAAATTCAACAACAACCTCGACATTGAAAAACACCAACAAATTCAACAACAACCTCCACATTGAACAACAACAACAACCTCAACATTGAAAAACACCAACAAATTCAACAACAACCTCAATATTGAAAAAGAACAACAACCTCAACATTGAAAAACACCAACAAATTCAACATAAACCCCAACATTTAAAAACGAAAACAAATTCAACAACAACCTCTACATTGAAAAACACCAACAAATTGAACAATATCCTCAACATTGAAAAACAACAACAACCTGAACATTGAAAAACACCAACAAATTCAACAACAACCTCAACATTGAAAAACACCAACAAATTCAACAACAACCTGAACATTGAAAAACAACAACAAATTCAACATTGAAAAACACCAACAAATTCAACAACAACCTCGACATTGAAAAACACCAACAAATTCAACAACAACCTCCACATTGAACAACAACAACAACCTCAACATTGAAAAACACCATCATATTCAACAACAACCTCAATATTGAAAAACAACAACAACCTCAACATTGAAAAACACCAACAAATTCAACAACAACTTCAACATTTAAAAACACCAACAAATTCAACGAACAACCTCAACATTGAAAAACACTAACAAATTCAACAACAACTTCAACATTGAAAAACACCAACAAATTCAACAACAACCTCGACATTGAAAAACACCAACAAATTCAACAAGAACCTCAACATTGAAAAACTACAACAACCTCAACATTGAAAAACAACAACAAATACAACAACAACCTCAACATTGAAAAACAACAACAACCTCAACATTGAAAAACACCAACAAATTCAACAACAACCTCAACATTGAAAAACAACAACAACCTCAACATTAAAATACAACAACAACCTCAACATTGAAAAACACCAACAAATTCAACAACAAATTCACCATTGAAAAACACCAACAAATTCAACAACAACCTCAACTTTGAAAAACAACAACAACCTCAACATGGAAAAACACCAACAAATTCAACAACAACCTCAACATTGAAAAACACCAACAAATTCAACAACAACCTCAACGTTGAAAAACAACAACAACCTCAACATGGAAAAACACCAACAAATTCAACAACAACCTCAACATTGAAAAACAACAACAACCTCAACATTGAAAAACACCAACCAATTCAACAACAACCTCAACATTGAAAAACAACAACAACCTCAACATTGAAAAACACCAACAAATTCAACAACAACCTCAACATTGAAAAACAACAACAACCTCAACATTGAAAAACACCAACAAATTCAACAACAACCTGAACATTGAAAAACAACAACAACCTCAACATTGAAAAATACCAACAAATTCAACACCAACCTCAACATTGAAAAACATCAACAAATTCAACAACAACCTCAACATTGAAAAACAACAACCTCAACATTGAAAAACACCAACCAATTCAACAACAACCTCAACATTGAAAAACAACAACAACCTCAACATTGAAAAACGCCAACAAATTCAACAACAAATTCAACATTGAAAAACACCAACAAATTCAACAACAACCTCGACATTGAAAAAGACCAACAAATTCAACAACAACCTCCACACTGAACAACAACAACAACCTCAACATTGAAAAACACCAACAAATTCAACAACAACCTCAATATTGAAAAACAACAACAACCTCAACATTGAAAAACACCAACAAATTCAACATAAACCCCAACATTTAAAAACGAAAACAAATTCAACAACAACCTCAACATTGAAAAACACCAACAAATTCAACAATATCCTCAACATTGAAAAACACCAACAAATTCAACAACAACCTCAATATTGAAAAACAACAACAACCTCAACATTGAAAAACACCAACAAATTCAACATAAACCCCAACATTTAAAAACGAAAACAAATTCAACAACAACCTCAACATTGAAAAACACCAACAAATTCAACAATATCCTCAACATTGAAAAACAACAACAACCTGAACATTGAAAAACACCAACAAATTCAACAACAACCTCAACATTGAAAAACACCAACAAATTCAACAACAACCTGAACATTGAAAAACAACAACAACCTCAACATTGAAAAACACTATCATATTCAACAACAACCGCAATATTGAAAAACAACAACAACCTCAACATTGAAAAACACCAACAAATTCAACAACAACCTCAACATTTAAAAACACCAACAAATTCAACGAACAACCTCAACATTGAAAAACACTAACAAATTCAACAACTTCAACATTGAAAAACACCAACAAATTCAACAACAACCTCGACAGTGAAAAACACCAACAAATTCAACAACAACATCAACATTGAAAAACTACAACAACATCAACATTGAAAAACAACAACAAATACAACAACAACCTCAACATTGAAAAACACCAACAAATTCAACAAGAACCTCAACATTGAAAAACAACAACAACCTCAACATTAAAATACAACAACAACCTCAACATTGAAAAACACCAACAAATTCAACAACAAATTCACCATTGAAAAACACCAACAAATTCAACAACAACCTCGACATTGAAAAACACCAACAAATTCAACAACAACCTCAAAGTTGAAAAACAACAACAACCTCAACATTGAAAAACACCAACAAATTCAACAACAACCTCAACATTGAAAAACACTAACAAATTCAACAACAACCTCAACATTGAAAAACAACAACAACCTCAACATTGAAAAACATCAACCAATTGAACAACAACCTCAACATTGAAAAACAACAACAACCTCAACATTGAAAAACACCAACAAATTCAACAACAACCTGAACATTGAAAAACAACAACAACCTCAACATTGAAAAACAACAACAACCTCAACATTGAAAAATACCAACAAATTCAACAACAACCTCAACATTGAAAAACATCAACAAATTCAACAACAACCTCAACATTGAAAAACAACAACCTCAACATTGAAAAACACCAACCAATTCAACAACAACCTCAACATTGAAAAACAATAACAACCTCAACATTGAAAAATGCCAACAAATTCAACATTGAAAAACTCCAACAAATTCAACAACAACCTCGACACTGAAAAACACCAACAAATTCAACAACAACCTCAACATTGAAAAACAACAACAACCTCAACATTGAATAACACCAACAAATTCAACAACAACTTCAACATTGAAAAACACCAACAAATTCAACAACAACCTCGAAATTGAAAAACACCAACAAATTCAACAACAACCTCAGCATTGAAAAACAACAACAACCTCAGCATTGAAAAACAACAACAACCTCAACTTTGAAAAACACCAATATATTCAACAACAACCTCAACATTTAAAAACACCAACAAATTCAACAACAACCTCAACATTGAAAAACAACAACAACCTAAACATTGAAAAACACCAACAAATTCAACAACAACCTCAACATTGAAAAACAACAACAACCTCAACATTGAAAAACACCACCAAATTCAACAACAACCTCAACATTGAAAAACACCAATAAATTCAACAACAACCTGAACATTTAAAAACGCCAACAAATTCAACAGCAACCTCAACAATGAAAAACACAAACAAATTCAACAACATCCTCAGCATTGAAAAACAACAACAACCTCAACATTGAAAAACGCCAACAAATTCAACAAAAAATTCAACATTGAAAAACACCAACAAATTCAACAACAACCTCGAAATTGAAAAACACCTACAAATTCAACAACAACCTCAACATTGAAAAATAACAACAACCTCAACATTGAAAAGCAACAACAACCTCAACATTGAAAAACACCAACAAATTCAACAAGAACCTCAACATTGAAAAACTACAACAACCTCAACATTGAAAAACAACAACAAATACAACAACAACCTAAACATTGAAAAACAACAACAACCTCAACATTGAAAAACACCAACAAATTCAACAACAACCTCAACATTGAAAAACACCAACAAATTCAACAACAACCTCAACATTGAAAAACAACAACAACCTCAACATTAAAATACAACAACAACCTCGACATTGAAAAACACCAACAAATTCAACAACAACCTCGACATTGAAAAACACCAACAAATTCAACAACAACCTCAACTTTGAAAAACACCAGCAAACTCAACAACAACCTCAAGGTTGAAAAACACCAACAAATTCAACAACAACCTCAACATTGAAAAACTACAACAAGCTCAACATTTAAAAACACCAACAAATACAACAACAACCTCAACATTGAAAAACAACAACTTCATCATTGAAAACACCAACAAATTCAACAACAACCTCAACATTGAAAAACAAAAACAACCTCAACATTGAAAAACAACAACAACCTCGAAATTGAAAAACACGAACAAATTCAACAACAACCTCAACATTGAGAAATAACAACAACCTCAACATTGAAAAACACCAACAAATTCAACAACAACTTCAACATTGAAAAACACCAACAAATTCAACAACAACCTCGAAATTGAAAAACACCAACAAATTCAACAACAACCTCAACATTGAAAAACACCAACAAATTCAACAACAACCTCAACATTGAAAAATACCAACAAATTCAACATAAACCCCAACATTTAAAAACGAAAACAAATTCAACAACAACCTCAACATTGAAAAACACCAACAAATTCAACAATATCCTCAACATTGAAAAACAAAAACAACCTGAACATTGAAAAACACCAACAAATTCAACAACAAATTCAACAATGAAAAACACCAACAAATTCAACAACAACCTCGACATTGAAAAACACCAACAAATTCAACAACAACCTCCACATTGAACAACAACAACAACCTCAACATTGAAAAACACCATCATATTCAACAACAACCTCAATATTGAAAAACAACAACAACCTCAACATTGAAAAACACCAACAAATTCAACAACAACCTCAACATTTAAAAACACCAACAAATGCAACGAACAACCTCAACATTGAAAAACACTAACAAATTCAACAACAACTTCAACATTGAAAAACACCAACAAATTCAACAACAACCTCGACGTTGAAAAACACCAACAAATTCAACAACAACCTCAACATTGAAAAACAACAACAACCTCAACATTAAAATACAACAACAACCTCAACATTGAAAAACACCAACAAATTCAACATTGAAAAACACCAACAAATTCAACAACAACCTCGACATTGAAAAACACCAACAAATTCAACAACAACCTCAACTTTGAAAAACAACAACAACCTCAACATGGAAAAACACCAACAAATTCAACAACAACCTCAACATTGAAAAACACCAACAAATTCAACAACAACCTCAACGTTGAAAAACAACAACAACCTCAACATTGAAAAACACCAACAAATTCAACAACAACCTCAACATTGAAAAACACTAACAAATTCAACAACAACCTCAACATTGAAAAACAACAACAACCTCAACATTGAAAAACACCAACAAATTCAACAACAACCTCAACATTGAAAAACACCAACCAATTCAACAACAACCTCAACATTGAAAAACAACAACAACCTCGACATTGAAAAACACCAACAAATTCAACAACAACCTGAACATTGAAAAACAACAACAACCTCAACATTGAAAAATACCAACAAATTCAGCACCAACCTCAACATTGAAAAACATCAACAAATTCAACAACAACCTCAACATTGAAAAACAACAACCTCAACATTGAAAAACACCAACCAATTCAACAACAACCTCAACATTGAAAAACAACAACAACCTCAACATTGAAAAACGCCAACAAATTCAACAACAAATTCAACATTGAAAAACACCAACAAATTCAACAACAACCTCGACATTGAAAAACACCAACAAATTCAACAACAACCTCCACATTGAACAACAACAACAACCTCAACATTGAAAAACACCAACAAATTCAACAACAACCTCAATATTGAAAAACAACAACAACCTCAACATTGAAAAACACCAACAAATTCAACATAAACCCCAACATTTAAAAACGAAAACAAATTCAACAACAACCTCAACATTGAAAAACACCAACAAATTCAACAATATCCTCAACATTGAAAAACAACAACTACCTGAACATTGAATAACACCAACAAATTCAACAACAACCTCAACATTGAAAAACATCAACAAATTCAACAACAACCTGAACATTGAAAAACAACAACCTCAACATTGAAAAACACCAACAAATTCAACAACAAATTCAACATTGAAAAACACCAACAAATTCAACAACAACCTCGACATTGAAAAACACCAACAAATTCAACAACAACCTCCACATTGAACAACAACAACAACCTCAACATTGAAAAACACTATCATATTCAACAACAACCTCAATATTGAAAAACAACAACAACCTCAACATTGAAAAACACCAACAAATTCAACAACAAATTCAACATTGAAAAACACCAACAAATTCAACAACAACCTCGACATTGAAAAACACCAACAAATTCAACAACAACCTCCACATTGAACAACAACAACAACCTCAACATTGAAAAACACTATCATATTCAACAACAACCTCAATATTGAAAAACAACAACAACCTCAACATTGAAAAACACCAACAAATTCAACAACAACCTCAACATTTAAAAACACCAACAAATTCAACGAACAACCTCAACATTGAAAAACACTAACAAATTCAACAACAACTTCAACATTGAAAAACACCAACAAATTCAACAACAACCTCGACAGTGAAAAACACCAAAAAATTCAACAAGAACCTCAACATTGAAAAACTACAACAACATCAACATTGAAAAACAACAACAAATACAACAACAACCTCAACATTGAAAAACACCAACAAATTCAACAAGAACCTCAACATTGAAAAACAACAACAACCTCAACATTAAAATACAACAACAACCTCAACATTGAAAAACACCAACAAATTCAACAACAAATTCACCATTGAAAAACACCAACAAATTCAACAACAACCTCGACATTGAAAAACACCAACAAATTCAACAACAACCTCAACGTTGAAAAACAACAACAACCTCAACATTGAAAAACACGAACAAATTCAACAACAACCTCAACATTGAAAAACACTATCAAATTCAACAACAACCTCAACATTGAAAAACAACAACAACCTCAACATTGAAAAACACCAACAAATTCAACAACAACCTGAACATTGAAAAACAACAACAACCTCAACATTGAAAAACAACAACAACCTCAACATTGAAAAATACCAACAAATTCAACAACAACCTCAACATTGAAAAACATCAACAAATTCAACAACAACCTCAACATTGAAAAACAACAACCTCAACATTGAAAAACACCAACCAATTCAACAACAACCTCAACATTGAAAAACAACAACAACCTCAACATTGAAAAACGCCAACAAATTCAACAACAACCTCAACATTGAAAAACACCAACAAACTCAACAACAACCTCAACGTTGAAAAACACCAACAAATTCAACAACAACTTCAACATTGAAAAACACCAACAAATTCAACAACAACCTCAACATTGAAAAACTACAACAAGCTCAACATTTAAAAACACCAACAAATACAACAACAACCTCAACATTGAAAAACAACAACTTCATCATTGAAAACACCAACAAATTCAACAACAACCTCAACATTGAAAAACAAAAACAACCTCAACATTGAAAAACAACAACAACCTCGAAATTGAAAAACACGAACAAATTCAACAACAACCTCAACATTGAGAAATAACAACAACCTCAACATTGAAAAACACCAACAAATTCAACAACAACTTCAACATTGAAAAACACCAACAAATTCAACAATAACCTCGAAATTGAAAAACACCCACAAATTCAACAACAACCTCAACATTGAAAAACACCAACAAATTCAACAACAACCTCAACATTGAAAAATACCAACAAATTCAACATAAACCCCAACATTTAAAAACGAAAACAAATTCAACAACAACCTCAACATTGAAAAACACCAACAAATTCAACAATATCCTCAACATTGAAAAACAAAAACAACCTGAACATTGAAAAACACCAACAAATTCAACAACAAATTCAACAATGAAAAACACCAACAAATTCAACAACAACCTCGACATTGAAAAACACCAACAAATTCAACAACAACCTCCACATTGAACAACAACAACAACCTCAACATTGAAAAACACCATCATATTCAACAACAACCTCAATATTGAAAAACAACAACAACCTCAACATTGAAAAACACCAACAAATTCAACAACAACCTCAACATTTAAAAACACCAACAAATTCAACGAACAACCTCAACATTGAAAAACACTAACAAATTCAACAACAACTTCAACATTGAAAAACACCAACAAATTCAACAACAAGCTCGACATTGAAAAACACCAACAAATTCAACAACAACCTCAACATTGAAAACCTACAACAACCTCAACATTGAAAAACAACAACAAATACAACAACAACCTCAACATTGAAAAACAACAACAACCTCAACATTGAAAAACACCAACAAATTCAAGCAACAACCTCAACTTTGAAAAACAACAACAACCTCAACATGGAAAAACACCAACAAATTCAACAACAACCTCAACATTGAAAAACACCAACAAATTCAACAACAACCTCAACGTTGAAAAACAACAACAACCTCAACATTGAAAAACACCAACAAATTCAACAACAACCTCAACATTGAAAAACAACAACAACCTCAACATTGAAAAACACCAACCAATTCAACAACAACCCCAACATTGAAAAACAACAACAACCTCGACATTGAAAAACACCAACAAATTCAACAACAACCTGAACATTGAAAAACAACAACAACCTCAACATTGAAAAATACCAACAAATTCAGCACCAACCTCAACATTGAAAAACATCAACAAATTCAACAACAACCTCAACATTGAAAAACAACAACCTCAACATTGAAAAACACCAACCAATTCAACAACAACCTCAACATTGAAAAACAACAACAACCTCAACATTGAAAAACGCCAACAAATTCAACAACAAATTCAACATTGAAAAACACCAACAAATTCAACAACAACCTCGACATTGAAAAACACCAACAAATTCAACAACAACCTCCACATTGAACAACAACAACAACCTCAACATTGAAAAACACCAACAAATTCAACAACAACCTCAATATTGAAAAACAACAACAACCTCAACATTGAAAAACACCAACAAATTCAACATAAACCCCAACATTTAAAAACGAAAACAAATTCAACAATATCCTCAACATTGAAAAACAACAACTACCTGAACATTGAATAACACCAACAAATTCAACAACAACCTCAACATTGAAAAACATCAACAAATTCAACAACAACCTGAACATTGAAAAACAACAACCTCAACATTGAAAAACACCAACAAATTCAACAACAAATTCAACATTGAAAAACACCAACAAATTCAACAACAACCTCGACATTGAAAAACACCAACAAATTCAACAACAACCTCCACATTGAACAACAACAACAACCTCAACATTGAAAAACACTATCATATTCAACAACAACCTCAATATTGAAAAACAACAACAACCTCAACATTGAAAAACACCAACAAATTCAACAACAACCTCAACATTTAAAAACACCAACAAATTCAACGAACAACCTCAACATTGAAAAACACTAACAAATTCAACAACAACTTCAACATTGAAAAACACCAACAAATTCAACAACAACCTCGACAGTGAAAAACACCAAAAAATTCAACAAGAACCTCAACATTGAAAAACTACAACAACATCAACATTGAAAAACAACAACAAATACAACAACAACCTCAACATTGAAAAACACCAACAAATTCAACAAGAACCTCAACATTGAAAAACAACAACAACCTCAACATTAAAATACAACAACAACCTCAACATTGAAAAACACCAACAAATTCAACAACAAATTCACCATTGAAAAACACCAACAAATTCAACAACAACCTCGACATTGAAAAACACCAACAAATTCAACAACAACCTCAACGTTGAAAAACAACAACAACCTCAACATTGAAAAACACGAACAAATTCAACAACAACCTCAACATTGAAAAACACTAACAAATTCAACAACAACCTCAACATTGAAAAACAACAACAACCTCAACATTGAAAAACACCAACAAATTCAACAACAACCTGAACATTGAAAAACAACAACAACCTCAACATTGAAAAACAACAACAACCTCAACATTGAAAAATACCAACAAATTCAACAACAACCTCAACATTGAAAAACATCAACAAATTCAACAACAACCTCAACATTGAAAAACAACAACCTCAACATTGAAAAACACCAACCAATTCAACAACAACCTCAACATTGAAAAACAACAACAACCTCAACATTGAAAAACGCCAACAAATTCAACAACAACCTCAACATTGAAAAACACCAACAAACTCAACAACAACCTCAACGTTGAAAAACACCAACAAATTCAACAACAACTTCAACATTGAAAAACACCAACAAATTCAACAACAACCTCAACATTGAAAAACTACAACAAGCTCAACATTTAAAAACACCAACAAATACAACAACAACCTCAACATTGAAAAACAACAACTTCATCATTGAAAACACCAACAAATTCAACAACAACCTCAACATTGAAAAACAAAAACAACCTCAACATTGAAAAACAACAACAACCTCGAAATTGAAAAACACGAACAAATTCAACAACAACCTCAACATTGAGAAATAACAACAACCTCAACATTGAAAAACACCAACAAATTCAACAACAACTTCAACATTGAAAAACACCAACAAATTCAACAACAACCTCGAAATTGAAAAACACCCACAAATTCAACAACAACCTCAACATTGAAAAACACCAACAAATTCAACAACAACCTCAACATTGAAAAATACCAACAAATTCAACATAAACCCCAACATTTAAAAACGAAAACAAATTCAACAACAACCTCAACATTGAAAAACACCAACAAATTCAACAATATCCTCAACATTGAAAAACAAAAACAACCTGAACATTGAAAAACACCAACAAATTCAACAACAAATTCAACAATGAAAAACACCAACAAATTCAACAAGAACCTCGACATTGAAAAACACCAACAAATTCAACAACAACCTCCACATTGAACAACAACAACAACCTCAACATTGAAAAACACCATCATATTCAACAACAACCTCAATATTGAAAAACAACAACAACCTCAACATTGAAAAACACCAACAAATTCAACAACAACCTCAACATTTAAAAACACCAACAAATTCAACGAACAACCTCAACATTGAAAAACACTAACAAATTCAACAACAACTTCAACATTGAAAAACACCAACAAATTCAACAACAACCTCGACATTGAAAAACACCAACAAATTCAACAAGAACCTCAACATTGAAAAACTACAACAACCTCAACATTGAAAAACACCAACAAATTCAACAACAACCTCAACATTGAAAAACACCAACAAATTCAACAACAACCTCAACATTGAAAAACAACAACAACCTCAACATTAAAATACAACAACAACCTCAACATTGAAAAACACCAACAAATTCAACATTGAAAAACACCAACAAATTCAACAACAACCTCGACATTGAAAAACACCAACAAATTCAACAACAACCTCAACTTTGAAAAACAACAACAACCTCAACATGGAAAAACACCAACAAATTCAACAACAACCTCAACATTTAAAAACACCAACAAATTCAACGAACAACCTCAACATTGAAAAACACTAACAAATTCAACAACAACTTCAACATTGAAAAACACCAACAAATTCAACAACAACCTCGACATTGAAAAACACCAACAAATACAACAACAACCTCAACATTGAAAAACAACAACAACCTCAACATTGAAAAACACCAACAAATTCAACAACAACCTCAACATTGAAAAACACCAACAAATTCAACAACAACCTCAACATTGAAAAACAACAACAACCTCAACATTAAAATACAACAACAACCTCAACATTGAAAAACACCAACAAATTCAACATTGAAAAACACCAACAAATTCAACAACAACCTCGACATTGAAAAACACCAACAAATTCAACAACAACCTCAACTTTGAAAAACAACAACAACCTCAACATGGAAAAACACCAACAAATTCAACAACAACCTCAACATTGAAAAACACCAACAAATTCAACAACAACCTCAACGTTGAAAAACAACAACAACCTCAACATTGAAAAACACCAACAAATTCAACAACAACCTCAACATTGAAAAACACTAACAAATTCAACAACAACCTCAACATTGAAAAACAACAACAACCTCAACATTGAAAAACACCAACCAATTCAACAACAACCTCAACATTGAAAAACAACAACAACCTCAACATTGAAAAACACCAACAAATTCAGCAACAACCTCAACTTTGAAAAACAACAACAACCTCAACATGGAAAAACACCAACAAATTCAACAACAACCTCAACATTGAAAAACACCAACAAATTCAACAACAACCTCAACGTTGAAAAACAACAACAACCTCAACATTGAAAAACACCAACAAATTCAACAACAACCTCAACATTGAAAAACAACAACAACCTCAACATTGAAAAACACCAACCAATTCAACAACAACCTCAACATTGAAAAACAACAACAACCTCAACATTGAAAAACACCAACAAATTCAACAACAACCTGAACATTGAAAAACAACAACAACCTCAACATTGAAAAATACCAACAAATTCAACACCAACCTCAACATTGAAAAACATCAACAAATTCAACAACAACCTCAACATTGAAAAACAACAACAACCTCAACATTGAAAAACACCAACAAATTCAACATAAACCCCAACATTTAAAAACGAAAACAAACTCAACAACAACCTCAACATTGAAAAACACCAACAAATTCAACAATATCCTCAACATTGAAAAACAACAACAACCTGAACATTGAAAAACACCAACAAATTCAACAACAACCTCAACATTGAAAAACATCAACAAATTCAACAACAACCTGAACATTGAAAAACAACAACCTCAACATTGAAAAACACCAACAAATTCAACAACAAATTCAACATTGAAAAACACCAACAAATTCAACAACAACCTCGACATTGAAAAACACCAACAAATTCAACAACAACCTCCACATTGAACAACAACAACAACCTCAACATTGAAAAACACTATCATATTCAACAACAACCTCAATATTGAAAAACAACAACAACCTCAACATTGAAAAACACCAACAAATTCAACAACAACCTCAACATTTAAAAACACCAACAAATTCAACGAACAACCTCAACATTGAAAAACACTAACAAATTCAACAACAACTTCAACATTGAAAAACACCAACAAATTCAACAACAACCTCGACAGTGAAAAACACCAACAAATTCAACAAGAACCTCAACATTGAAAAACTACAACAACATCAACATTGAAAAACAACAACAAATACAACAACAACCTCAACATTGAAAAACACCAACAAATTCAACAAGAACCTCAACATTGAAAAACAACAACAACCTCAACATTAAAATACAACAACAACCTCAACATTGAAAAACACCAACAAATTCAACAACAAATTCACCATTGAAAAACACCAACAAATTCAACAACAACCTCGACATTGAAAAACACCAACAAATTCAGCAACAACCTCAACGTTGAAAAACAACAACAACCTCAACATTGAAAAACACGAACAAATTCAACAACAACCTCAACATTGAAAAACACTAACAAATTCAACAACAACCTCAACATTGAAAAACAACAACAACCTCAACATTGAAAAACACCAACAAATTCAACAACAACCTGAACATTGAAAAACAACAACAACCTCAACACTGAAAAACAACAACAACCTCAACATTGAAAAATACCAACAAATTCAACAACAACCTCAACATTGAAAAACATCAACAAATTCAACAACAACCTCAACATTGAAAAACAACAACCTCAACATTGAAAAACAACAACCAATTCAACAACAACCTCAACATTGAAAAACAACAACAACCTCAACATTGAAAAACGCCAACAAATTCAACAACAAATTCAACATTGAAAAACACCAACAAATTCAACAACAACCTCGACATTGAAAAACACCAACAAATTCAACCACAACCTCAACATTGAAAAACAACAACAACCTCAACATTGAATAACACCAACAAATTCAACAACAACTTCAACATTGAAAAACACCAACAAATTCAACAACAACCTCGAAATTGAAAAACACCAACAAATTCAACAACAACCTCAGCATTGAAAAACAACAACAACCTCAGCATTGAAAAACAACAACAACCTCAACATTGAAAAACACCAATATATTCAACAACAACCTCAACATTTAAAAACACCAACAAATTCAACAACAACCTCAACATTGAAAAACAACAACAACCTAAACATTGAAAAACACCAACAAATTCAACAACAACCTCAACATTGAAAAACAACAACAACCTCAACATTGAAAAACACCAACAAATTCAACAACAACCTCAACATTGAAAAACACCAATAAATTCAACAACAACCTCAACATTGAAAAACAACAACAACCTCAACATTGAAAAACACCAACAAATTCAACAACAACCTCAACATTGAAAAACACCAACAAATTCAACAACAACCTCAACATTGAAAAACAAAAACAACCTCAACATTAAAATACAACAACAAATTCAACATTGAAAAACACCAACAAATTCAACAACAAATTCACCATTTAAAAACGCCAACAAATTCAACAACAACCTCGACATTGAAAAACACCAACAAATTCAACAACAACCTCGACATTGAAAAACACCAACAAATTCAACAACAACCTCAACTTTGAAAAACAACAACAACCTCAACATGGAAAAACACCAACAAATTCAACAACAACCTCAACATTGAAAAACACCAACAAACTCAACAACAACCTCAACGTTGAAAAACACCAACAAATTCAAAAACAACCTCAACATTGAAAAACACTAACAAATTCAACAACAACCTCAACATTGAAAAACAACAACAACCTCAACATTGAAAAACACCAACCAATTCAACAACAACCTCAACATTGAAAAACAACAACCTCAACATTGAAAAACACCAACAAATTCAACAACAACCTCAACATTGAAAAACAACAACAACCTCAACATTGAAAAATACCAACAAATTCAACACCAACCTCAACATTGAAAAACATCAACAAATTCAACAACAACCTCAACATTGAAAAACAACAACAACCTCAACATTGAAAAACACCAACAAATTCAACAACAACTTCAACATTGAAAAACACCAACAAATTCAACAACAACCTCAACATTGAAAAACAACAACAACCTCAACATTGAAAAACACCAAGAAGTTCAACAACCTCGACATTTAAAAACGCCAACAAATTCAACAACAACCCCCACATTGAACAACAACAACCTCAACATTGAAAAACACCAACAAATTCAACAACAACCTCAACAATAAAGACAACAGCAACCTGAACATTGAAAAACACCAACAAATTCAACAACAACCATAACATTTAAAAATACCAACAAATTCAACAACAACCTCAACATTGAAAAACACAAACAAATTCAACAACAACTTCAACTTTGAAAAACACCAACAAATTCAACAACAACCTCGACATTGAAAAACACCAACAAATTCAACAACAACCTCAACATTGAAAAACAACAACAACCTCAACATTGAAAAACACCAACAAATTCAACAACAACCTCAATATTGAAAAACAACAACAACCTCAACATTGAAAAACACCACGAAATTCAACAACAACTTCAACATAGAAAAACACCATCAAATTCAGCAACAACCTCGAAATTGAAAAACACCAACAAATTCAACAACAACCTCAACATTGAAAAACAACAACAACCTCAACATTGAAAAACACCAACAAATTCAACAACAACCTCAACATTGAAAAACAACAACAAACTCAACATTGAAAAACACCAACAAATTCAACAACAAGCTCAACATTTAAAAACACCAACAAATTCAACAACAACCTCAACATTGAAAAACAACAACAACCTCAACATTGAAAAACACCAACAAATTCAACAACAACCTCAACATTGAAAAACAACACCAACCTCAACATAAAAAACACCAACAAATTCAACAACAACCTCAACATTGAAAAACACCAACAAATTCAACAACAACCTCAACATTGAAAAACAACAACAAACTCAACATTCAAAAACACCAACAAATTCAACAACAACCTCAACATTTAAAAACACCAACAAATTCAACATTAACCTCAACATTGAAAAACAACAACAACCTCAACATTGAAAAACACCAACAAGTTCAACAACAACCTCAACATTGAAAAACACCAACAAATTCAACAACAACCTCGAACTTGAAAAACACCAACAAATTCAACAACAACCTCAACATTGAAAAATAACAACAAACTCAACATTGAAAAACAACAACAACCTCAACATTGAAAAACACCAACAAATTCAACAACAACCTCAACAATGAAAAACAACAACAACCTCAACATAAAAAACACCAACAAATTCAACAACAACTTCAACATTGAAAAACACCAACAAATTCAACAACAACCTCGACATTGAAAAACACCATCAAATTCAACAACAACCTCAATATTGAAAAACAACAACAACCTCAACATTGAAAAACACCAACAAATTCAACAACAACCTCAACATTGAAAAACACCAACAAATTCAACAACAACCTCAACATTTAAAAACGCCAACAAATTCAACAACAACCTCAACATTGAACAACAACAACAACCTCAACATTGAAAAACACCAACAAATTCAACAACAACCACAACATTGAAAAACAACAACAACCTCAACATTGAAAAACACCAACAAATTCAACAACACCCTCAACATTTAAAAACAGCAACAAATTCAACAACAACCTCGACATTGAAAAACACCAACAAATTCAACAACCTCAACAGTGAAAAACTAAAACAACCTCAAAATTGAAATACACCAACAAATACAACAACAACCTCAACATTGAAAAACAACAACCTCAACATTGAAAAACACCAACAAATTCAACAACAACCTCAACATTGAAAACACCAACAAATTCAACAACAACCTCAACATTGAAAAACAACAATAAGCTCAACATTGAAAAACAACAACAACCTCGAAATTGAAAAACACCAACAAATTCAACAACAACCTCAACATTGAAAAACAACAACAACCTCAACATTGAAAAACACCAACAAATTCAACAACAACCTCAATATTGAAAAACAACAACAACCTCAACATTGAAAAACACCAACAAATTCAACAACCTCAACATTTTAAAACACCAACAAATTCAACGAACAACCTCAACATTGAAAAGCACCAAAAAATTCAACAGCAACTTCAACATTGAAAAACACCAACAAAATCAACAACAACCTCGACATTGAAAAACACCAACAAATTCAACAAGAACCTCAACATTGAAAAACTACAACAACCTCAACATTGAAAAACAACAACAAATACAACAACAACATCAACATTGAAAAACAAAAACAACCTCAACATTGAAAAGTTTCGGGGTGGGTCTGGGGTCGGGTGGCGGGTTTGGGGACATAATCTCGGAGGGGGCCGTTGGGGTTGGGAGTCGGGTGGCAGGTTTGGGGACATAGTCTCGGGATGGGTCGGGGGTCGGGTGGCGGGTTTGGTGACATAGTCTCGGGGGGGTCTGGGGGGTCGGGGGTCGGGTGGCGAGTTTGGGGAAACAGTCTCAGGGGGGTCGGGAGTCGGGTGGCGGGTTTGGGGACATATTATCGGGGGGTCGGGGATCGGGAGGTGCGTTTGGGGACATAGTCTCAGGGGGGGTCGGAGGGGTCGGGTGGCGGGTTTGGGGAAACAGTCTCGGGGGGGTCGGAAGTCGAGAGGCGGGTTTGAGGACATATTCTCGGAGTGAATCGGGGGGGTCAGGAGTCGGGCGGCGGGATTGGGGACATAGTCTCGGGGTGGGTCAGGGGTCAGGCGGCGGGTTTGGGGATATATTCTCGGGGGGGTCGTGGGGTCGGCTGGCAGGTTTGGGGACATATTTTTAGGGGGAGTCGGGGGTTGGGTGTCGGGTTTGGGAACATAGTCTCGGGGGGGGTCGGGGTGTCGGGGGTCGGGTGTAGGGTTTGGGGACATAGTCTCGGGGGGTCGGGGTGTCGGGTGGCAGGTTTGGGGACATAGTCTCGGGTGGTTCGGGTGTCGGGTTTGGGGACATAGTCTCGGGAGGGGTCGGGGGTTGGGGTAGGCGGGTTTGCGGACATAGTCTCGGGGTAGGTCTTGGGGGTCGGTGGTCGGGTGTCGGGTTTAGGGAAATAGTCTCGGGGGGGGTCGGGGGTGTCGGGGGTCAGGTGTCTGGTTTGTGGACACAGTCTTGGGGGGATCGGGGGTCGGATGGCGGATTTGGGGACATTGTCTCGGGGGGGTTGAGGGGGTCGGGGGTCGGGTGGCGGGTTTGGGGACATAGTCTCGGGAGGGGTCGGGGGTTCAGGTGGCAGGTTTGGGGACATGGGTCGGGGGATCGGATGGCGGGTTTGGGGACATAATCACGGGGGGAGTCGGTTGGGTCGGGGGTCGGGTGGCAGGTTTGGGGACATAGTCTTGGGGTGGGTCGGGGGTCGGGTGGTGGGTTTGGGGACATAGTCTCGGGGTGGTCGGGGGTCGGTGGGGGGTTGGGGAAACAGTCTCGGGGGGGTCGAAAGTCGGGTGGCGGGTTTGGGGACATAGTCTCGGGGTAGGTCTTGGGGGTCGGTGGTCGGGTGTCGGGTTTAGGGAAATAGTCTCGGGGGGTCGGGGGTGTCGGGGGTCAGCTGGCGGGTTTGGGGACATAGTCTCTTGGGCAGGGTGGGTCGGGGGTCGGGTGGCGGGTTTGCGGACCTAATCTCGGAGGGGGTCGGGTGGCAGTTTTAGGAAAATAGTCTCGGGGTGGGTCGGGGGTCGGGTGGCAGGCTTGGGGTCATAGTCTCGGGGTGGGTCGGGGGGTTCGGGGGTCGGGTGGTGGGTTTGGGGACATAGTCTCGGGGTGGGTCGAGGGTCGGGTGTCGGGATTGGGGACATAGTCTCGGTGGGATCGGTGGGGTCAAGTGGCGGGTTTGCGGAAATAGTCGCGGGTGGGACGGGGGTTGGGTGTCGGGTTTGGGGATATAGTCTCAGGGGGGTCGGGCGTCGGGTGGCGGGTTTGGGGACATAGTCTCAGGGTGTCGGGGGTGCGGGTGTCGGGAGGCGCCTTTGCGAACATAGTCTCGGGGAAAGGTTGGTGGTCGGGTGGCGGGTTTAGGGACATAGTCTCGGGGTGTCGGGGTCGGTCGGTTTCGGCAGGCGGGTTTGGGGACATAGTCTCGGGGGGGTCGGGTGGCGGGTTTGAGGACATAGTCTCGGGGGGTCGGGGGAGTCGGGGTGTCGTGTGGCGGGTTTGGGGACATAGTCTCGGGGGTGGTTGGGGGTCGGGTGGCCGGTTTGGGGACACAGTCTTGGGGGGATCTGGGGTCGGGTGGCGGGTTTGGGTACATTGTCTCAGGGGGGTCGAGTGGGTCGGGTGTCGGGTGGCGGGTTTGGGGACATAGTCTCGGGGGTGGTCGGGGGTCTGGTGGCGGGTTTGGGGACATAGTCTCGGGGGGGTCGGGAGTCCGGTGGCGGGTTTGGAGACATAGTCTCGGGGTGGGTCTGGGGTCGGGGGACGGGTTTGGGGACATAATCCCGGGGGGATCTTTGGGGTCGGGGGTCGGGTGGCAGGTTTGGGGAAATAGTCTTGGGGGTGTCGGGTGGGTCGGGGGTCGGGTGGCGCGTTTTATGGACATAGTCTTGGGGGGAGTCGGGATTGTCGGGTGTCAGGTGGTGGGTTTGGGGACATAGTCTCGGGGGGGTCGGGGGGCAGGTTTAGGGACATAGATTTGGGAGGGTCGGGGGGTCGGGGTTCGGGTGGCGGGTTTGGGGACATAGTCTCGGGGTGGTCGGGGGTCGGGTGGTGGGTTTGGGGGAACAGTTTCGGGGTGGGTCTGGGGTCGGGTGGCGGGTTTGGGGACATAATCTCGGAGGGGGCCGTTGGGGTTGGGAGTCGGGTGGCAGGTTTGGGGACATAGTCTCGGGGGGGTCTGGGGGGTCGGGGGTCGGGTGGCGAGTTTGGGGAAACAGTCTCGGGGGGGTCGGGAGTCAGGTGGCGGGTTTGGGGACATATTATCGGGGGGTCGGGGATCGGGAGGTGGGTTTGGGGACATAGTCTCAGGGGGGTCGGAGGGGTCGGGTGGCGGGTTTGGGGAAACAGTCTCGGGGGGGTCGGAAGTCGAGAGGCGGGTTTGAGGACATATTCTCGGGGTGAATCGGGGGGGTCAGGAGTCGGGCGGCGGGATTGGGGATATATTCTCGGGGGGGTCGTGGGGTCGGCTGGCAGGTTTGGGGACATATTTTTAGGGGGAGTCGGGGGTTGGGTGTCGGGTTTGGGAACATAGTCTCGGGGGGGGTCGGGGTGTCGGGGGTCGGGTGTAGGGTTTGGGGACATAGTCTCGGGGGGTCGGGGTGTCGGGTGGCAGGTTTGGGGACATAGTCTCGGGTGGTTCGGGTGTCGGGTGTCGGGTTTGGGGACATAGTCTCGGGAGGGGTCGGGGGTTGGGGTAGGCGGGTTTGCGGACATAGTCTCGGGGTAGGTCTTGGGGGTCGGTGGTCGGGTGTTGGGTTTAGGGAAATAGTCTTGGGGGGATCGGGGGTCGGGTGGCGGGTTTGGGGACATTGTCTCGGGGGGGTCGAGGGGGTCGGGGGTCGGGTGGCGGGTTTGGGGACATAGTCTCGGGAGGGGTCGGGGGTTCAGGTGGCAGGTTTGGGGACATGGGTTGGGGGATCGGGTGGCGGGTTTGGGGACATAATCACGGGGGGAGTCGGTTGGGTCGGGGGTCGGGTGGCAGGTTTGGGGACATAGTCTTGGGGTGGGTCGGGGGTCGGGTGGAGGGTTTGGGGACATAGTCTCGGGGTGGTCGGGGGTCGGTGGGGGGTTGGGGAAACAGTCTCGGGGGGGTCGAAAGTCGGGGTGGCGGGTTTGGGGACATAGTCTCGGGGTAGGTCTTGGGGGTCGGTGGTCGGGTGTCGGGTTTAGGGAAATAGTCTCGGGGGGGTCGGGGGTGTCGGGGGTCAGCTGGCGGGTTTGGGGACATAGTCTCTTGGGCAGGGTGGGTCGGGGGTCGGGTGGCGGGTTTGGGGACATAGTGTCTGGGTGTGTCGGGGGTCGGGTGGCGGGTTTGCGGACCTAATCTCGGAGGGGGTCGGGTGGCAGTTTTAGGAAAATAGTCTCGGGGTGGGTCGGGGGTCGGGTGGCAGGCTTGGGGTCATAGTCTCGGGGTGGGTCGGGGGGTTCGGGGGTCGGGTGGTGGGTTTGGGGACATAGTCTCGGGATGGGTCGAGGGTCGGGTGTCGGGATTGGGGACATAGTCTCGGTGGGATCGGTGGGGTCAAGTGGCGGGTTTGCGGAAATAGTCTCGGGTGGGACGGGGGTTGGGTGTCGGGTGGCGGGTTTGGGGACATAGTCTCGGTGTCGGGGGTGCGGGTGTCGGGAGGCGCCTTTGCGAACATAGTCTCGGGGAAAGGTTGGGGGGCTCGGTGGTCGGGTGGCGGGTTTAGGGACATAGTCTCGGGGTGTCGGGGTCGGTCGGTTTCGGCAGGCGGGTTTGGGGACATAGTCTCGGGGGGGTCGGGTGGCGGGTTTGAGGACATAGTCTCGGGGGGTCGAGGGAGTCGGGGTGTCGTGTGGCGGGTTTGGGGACATAGTCTCGGGGGTGGTTGGGGGTCGGGTGGCCGGTTTGGGGACACAGTCTTGGGGGGATCTGGGGTTGGGTGGCGGGTTTGGGTACATTGTCTCAGGGGGGTCGAGTGGGTCGGGTGTCGGGTGGCGGGTTTGGGGACATAGTCTCGGGGGGGTCGGGGTGTCGGGGGTTGCGTGTCGGGTTTGGGACATAGTCTCGGGGGGGTCGGGGGTGTCGGGTGGCGGGTTTGGGGACATAGTCTCGGGTGGTTCGGGGGTTCAGGTGTCGGGTGGCGGGTTTGGGGTCATAGTCCTGGGGGGGTCGGGTGTTGGGTGGCGTGTTTGGGGACATAGTCTCGGTGGGGTCGGGGGGGTCGGGTGTCGGGAGGCGGGTTTGCAGACATAGTCTCGGGGTAGGTCTTGGGGGTCGGTGGTCGGGGGTCGGGTTTAGGGAAATAGTCTCGGGGGGGTCGGGGGTGTCGGGGGTCAGGTGGCGGGTTTGGGGACATAGTCTCTTGGGTGTCGGGGTGGGTCGGGGGTCGGGTGGCGGGTTTGGGGACATAGTGTCTGGGTGGGTCGGGGGGTCGGGTGGCGGGTTTGGGGACATAATCTCGGAGGGGGGTCGGGTGGCAGTTTTAGGAAAATAGTCTCGGGGTGGGTCGGGGGTCGGGTGGCAGGCTTGGGGACATAGTCTCGGGGTGGGTCGGGGGTTCGGGGGTCGGGTGGTGGGTTTGGGGACATAGTCTCGGGGTGGGTCGGGGGTCGGGTGGCGGGTTTGGGGACATAGTCTCGGGGTGGGTCGGGGGTCAGGTGGCCGGATTGGGGACATAGTCTCGGTGGGATCGGGTGGTGGGTTTGGGACATAGTCTCGGGGTGGTCGGGGGTCGGGTGGCGGGTTTGGGGACAGAGTCTCTTTGGGGGATCGGTGGGGTCAGGTGGCGGGTTTGCGGAAATAGTCTCGGGTGGGACGGGGGTCGGGTCTCGGGTTTGGGGATATAGTCTCAGGGGGGTCGGGCGTCGGGTGGCGGGTTTGGGGACATAGTCTCGGGGTGTCGGGGGGGTCGGGCGTCGGGTGGCGGGTTTGGGGATATAGTCTCAGGGGGGGTCGGGCGTCGGGTGGCGAGTTTGGGGACATAGTCTCGGGGGTGTCGGAGGTGGTCGGGGGTCGGGAGGCGCGTTTGCGGACATAGTCTCGGGGAAAGGTTGGGGGGCTCTATGGTCGGGTGGCGGGTTTAGGGACATAGTCTCGGGGGTGTCGGGGTCGGTCGGTTTCGGCAGGCGGGTTTGGGGACATAGTCTCGGGGGGGGTCAGGGGTAGGGTGGCGGGTTTGAGGACATAGTCTCGGGGGGTCGGGGGGAGTCGGGGGTGACGTGTGGCGGGTTTGGGGACATAGTCTCGGGGGTGGTCGGGGGTCGGGTGGCCGGTTTGGGGACACAGTCTTGGGGGGATCGGGTGTCGGGTGGCGGGTTTGGGGACATAGTCTCGGGGGTGGTTGGGGGTCGGGTGGCCGGTTTGGGGACACAGTCTTGGGGGGATCTGGGGTCGGGTGGCGGGTTTGGGTACATTGTCTCAGGGGGGTCGAGTGGGTCGGGTGTCGGGTGGCGGGTTTGGGGACATAGTCTCGGGGGGGTCGGGGTGTCGGGGGTTGCGTGTCGGGTTTGGGACATAGTCTCGGGGGGGTCGGGGGTGTCGGGTGGCGGGTTTGGGGACATAGTCTCGGGTGGTTCGGGGGTTCAGGTGTCGGGTGGCGGGTTTGGGGTCATAGTCCTGGAGGGGTCGGGTGTTGGGTGGCGTGTTTGGGGACATAGTCTCGGTGGGGTCGGGGGGGTCGGGTGTCGGGAGGCGGGTTTGCAGACATAGTCTCGGGGTAGGTCTTGGGGGTCGGTGGTCGGGGGTCGGGTTTAGGGAAATAGTCTCGGGGGGGTCGGGGGTGTCGGGGGTCAGGTGGCGGGTTTGGGGACATAGTCTCTTGGGTGTCGGGGTGGGTCGGGGGTCGGGTGGCGGGTTTGGGGACATAGTGTCTGGGTGGGTCGGGGGTCGGGTGGCGGGTTTGGGGACATAATCTCGGAGGGGGTCGGGTGGCAGTTTTAGGAAAATAGTCCCGGGGTGGGTCGGGGGTCGGGTGGCGGGCTTGGGGACATAGTCTCGGGGTGGGTCGGGGGTTCGGGGGTCGGGTGGTGGGTTTGGGGACATAGTCTCAGGGTGGGTCGGGGGTCAGGTGGCCGGATTGGGGACATAGTCTCGGTGGGATCGGGTGGTGGGTTTGGGACATAGTCTCGGGGTGGTCGGGGGTCGGGTGGCGGGTTTGGGGACAGAGTCTCTTTGGGGGATCGGTGGGGTCAGGTGGCGGGTTTGCGGAAATAGTCTCGGGTGGGACAGGGGTCGGGTCTCGGGTTTGGGGATATAGTCTCAGGGGGGTCGGGCGTCGGGTGGCGAGTTTGGGGACATAGTCTCGGGGTGTCGGAGGTGGTCGGGGGTCGGGAGGCGCGTTTGCGGACATAGTCTCGGGGAAACGTTGGGGGGCTCTATGGTCGGGTGGCGGGTTTAGGGACATAGTCTCGGGGTGTCGGGGTCGGTCGGTTTCGGCAGGCGGGTTTGGGGACATAGTCTCGGGGGGGGTCAGGGGTAGGGTGGCGGGTTTGAGGACATAGTCTCGGGGGGTCGGGGGAGTCGGGGGTGACGTGTGGCGGGTTTGGGGACATAGTCTCGGGGGTGGTCGGGGGTCGGGTGGCCGGTTTGGGGACACAGTCTTGGGGGGATCGGGTGTCGGGTGGCGGGTTTGGGGACATTGTCTCGGGGGGGTCGAGGGGGTCGGGGGTTGGGTGGCGGGTTTGGGGACATAGTCTCGGGAGGGGTTGGGGGTTCAGGTGGCAGGTTTGGGGACATGGGTCGGGGATCAGGTGGCGGGTTTGGGGACATAATCTCGGGGGGGGGTCGGTTGGGTCGGGGGTCAGGTGGCAGGTTTGGGGACATAGTCTCGGGGTGGGTCGGGGGTCGGGAGGCGGGTTTGGGGACATAGTCTCGGGGTGGTCGGGTGTCGGGTGGCGGGTTGGGGAAACAGTCTCGGGGGTGTCGAATGTTAGGTGGCGGGTTTGGGGACATAGTCTGGGGGGGGGTCGGAGTGGTCAGGCGTCCGGTGGCGGGTTTGGAGACATAGTCTCGGGGTGGGTCGGGGGTCGGGTGGCAGGTTTGGGGACATAGTCTCGGGGTGGGTCGGGGGCCGGGTGGCGGGTTTGGGGACATAGTCTCAGGGGGGTCGGAGGGGTCGTGTGGCGGGTTTGGGGAAACAGTCTCGGGGGGGTCGGATGTCGGGAGGCGGGTTGGGGATAGATTCTCGGGGGGGATCGGGGGGGTCAGGGGTCGGGCGGCGGGATTGGGGACATAGTCTCGGGGTGGGTCGGGGGTCAGGTGGCGTGTTTGGGGACATATTCTCGGGGGGGTCGGTGGGGTCGGCTGGCAGGTTTGGGGACATAGTCTCGGGGGGGTCGGGTTTGGGTGGCGGGTTTGGGGACATAGTCTCGGGGGGGTCGGGTGGTGGGTTTGGGGACATAGTCTCGGGAGGGGTCGGGGGTTGGGTGGCGGGTTTGGCGACATAGTCTCAGGGGTGGGTCGGGGGGTCGGGGGTCGGGTGGCGGGTTTGGGGACATAGTCCCGTGGGGGGGTTGGGGGGGTCTGGGGACATGTGGCTGGTTTGGGGACATAGTCTTGGGGTTGTCGGGGGGGTCGGGGTGGCGGGTTTTATGGTCATAGTCTCGGGGGGAGTCGGGATGGTCGGGTGTCAGGTGGTGGGTTTGGGGACATAGTCTCGGGGGGGGTCGGGGGGGTTGTGGGTCGGGTGGCAGGTTTAGGGACATAGATTTGGGAGGGTCAGGGGGGTCGGGGGTCGGGTGGCGGGTTTGGGGAAACTGTCTCGGGGGGGTCGGAAGTCAGGTGGCGGGTTTGGGGACATAGTCTCGGGGGGTCGGTGGGGTCAGGTGGCTGGTTTGGGACATAGTCTCGTGGGGGGTCGGGGTGGTCGGGGGTCTGGTGGTGGGTTTGGAGACATAGTCTTGGGGTGGGTCTGGGGTCGGGTGGCGGGTTTGGGGACATAATCTCGGAGGGGGTCATTGGGGTTGGGGGTCGGGTGGCACGTTTGGGGACATAGTCTCGGGGTGGGTCGGGGGTCGGGTTTGGTGACATAGTCTCGGGGGGGTCCGGGGGGTCAGGTGTCGGGTGGCGAGTTTGGGGAAAGAGTCTCGGGGGGGTCGGGAGTCGGGTGGCGGGTTTGGGGACATATTCTCGGGGGCGTCGGGGGTCGGGAGGCGGGTTTGGGTACATAGTCTCAGGGGGGTCGGGGGGGGTCGGGTGGCGGGTTTGGGGAAACAGTCTCGGGGGGGTCGGAAGTCGAGAGGCGGGTTTGGGGACATATTCTCGGGGGGGTCTGGGGTTGGGCGGCGGGATTGGAGACATAGTCTCGGGGTGGGTCGGGGGTCAGGTGGCGGGTTTGGGGACATATTTTCCGGGGGGTCGGGGGGGTCGGCTGGCAGGTTTGGGGACATATTCTTAGGGGGGGTCAGGGGTTGGGTGTCGGGTTGGGGGACAAAGTCTCGGGGGGGGTCGGGGGGGGTCGGGTGGCGGGTTTGGGGACATAGCCTCGGGAGGGGTCGGGTGTTGGGTCCCGGGTTTGGGGACATAGTCTCTGGGGTGGCTCGGGGGGGTCGGGGGTCGGGTGGCGGGTTTGGGGACATAGTCGCGTGGGGGGGTTGGGGGGGTCGGGGGTCATGTGGTTGGTTTGGGGACATAGTCTTGGGGGTGTCGATGGGGTCGGGGGTCGGGGTGGCGGGTTTTATGGACATAGTCTCGGGGGGAGTCGGGATGGTCGGGTGTCAGGTGGTGGGTTTGGGGACATAGTCTCGGGGGGGTCGGGGGGGTTGTGGGTCGGGTGGCAGGTTTAGGGACATAGATTCGGTAGGGTCGGGGGGTCGGGGGTTGGGTGGCGGGTTTGGGGACATAGTCTCGGGGTGGGTCGGGGGTCGGGTGGCGGGTTTGGGGACATAATCTCGGGGGGGTCATGTGTGCCAGGGTCGGGAGTCGGGTTTTAGGACATAGACGGGGGGGTCGGGCGTCGGGTGGCGGGTTTGGGGTAACAGTCTCGGAGGGGTCGGGAGTCGGGGTGGCGGGTCTGGGGACATATTCTCAGTGGGGGGTCGGCGGTCGGGTGGCGGGTTTGGGGACATAGTCTCGGGGGGGTTGGGGGGGTCGGGTGGCTGGTTTGGGGACATAGTCTCGCGGTGGTCGGGGGGGTCGGGGGTCGGGTGTCGGGTTTGGGGACATAGTCTCGGGGGGTTCGGGTGGTTGGGGGTCTGGTGGCTGGATTGGGGACATAGTCTCGGGGGGGGTCGAGGGTCGGGTGGCGGATTTCGGGAAATAGTCTCGGGGGGTCGGGGGTCATGTAGCGGGTTTGGGGAAATAGTCTCGGCGAGTCGGGGTCGGGTGGCAGGTTTGGGGACATAGTCTCGGGGGGGTCGGGGGTAGGGTGGTGGGTTTGGGGACATAGTCTCGGGGTGGGTCGGGGGTCGGGTGGCGGGTTTGGGGACATAATCTCGGGGGGGTCATGTGTGTCAGGGTCGGGTGGCGGGTTTTAGGACATAGACGGGGGGGTCGGGCGTCGGGTGGCGGGTTTGGGGTAACAGTCTCGGAGGGGTCGGGAGTCGGGTGGCGGGTCTGGGGACATATTCTCAGTGGGGGGTCGGCGGTCGGGTGGCGGGTTTGGGGACATAGTCTCGGGGGGGTTGGGGGGGTCGGGTGGCTGGTTTGGGGACATAGTCTCGCGGTGGTCGGGGGGGTTGGGGGTCGGGTGTCGGGTTTGGGGACATAGTCTCGGGGGGTTCGGGTGGTTGGGGGTCTGGTGGCTGGATTGGGGACATAGTCTCGGGGGGGTCGAGGGTCGGGTGGCGGATTTCGGGAAATAGTCTCGGGGGGTCGGGGGTCATGTAGCGGGTTTGGGGAAATAGTCTCGGCGAGTCGGGGTCGGGTGGCAGGTTTGGGGACATAGTCTCGGGGGGGTCGGGGGTAGGGTGGTGGGTTTGGGGACATAGTCTCGGGGGGGTCGGGGGAGTCGGGAGTTGGGTGGCGGGTTTGGGGACATAGTCTCGTGGGTGGTCGGGGGTCGGGTGGCGGGTTTGGGGACATAGTCTCGGGGGGGTCGGGGGTCCGGTGGCGGGTTTGGAGACATAGTCTCGGGGTGGGTCTGGGGTCGGGGGACGGGTTTGGGGACATAATCCCGGGGGGGTCTTTGGGGTCGGGGGTCGGGTGGCAGGTTTGGGGAAATAGTCTTGGGGGTGTCGGGTGGGTCGGGAGTTGGGTGGCGCGTTTTATGGACATAGTCTCGGGGGAGTCGGGATGGTCGGGTGTCAGGTGGTGGGTTTGGGGACATAGTCTCGGGGGCGTCGGGGGGCATGTTTAGGGACATAGATTTGGGAGGGTCGGGGGGTCGGGGTTCAGGTGGCGGGTTTTGGGACATAGTCTCGGGGTGGTCGGGGGTCGGGTGGCGGGTTTGGGGGAACAGTCTCGGGGTGGGTCTGGGGTCGGGTGGCGGGTTTGGGGACATAATCTCGGAGGGGGCCGTTGGGGTTGGGGGTCGGGTGGCAGGTTTGGGGACATAGTCTCGGGATGGGTCGGGGGTCGGGTGGCGGGTTTGGTGACATAGTCTCGGGGGGGTCTGGGGGGTCGGGGGTCGGGTGGCGAGTTTGGGGAAACAGTCTCGGGGGGGTCGGGAGTCGGGTGGCGGGTTTGGGGACATATTATCGGGGGGGTCGGGGATCGGGAGGTGGGTTTGGGGACATAGTCTCAGGGGGGTCGGGGGGGTCGGGTGGCGGGTTTGGGGAAACAGTCTCGGGGGGTCGGAAGTCGAGAGGCGGGTTTGGGGACATATTCTCGGGGCGAATCGGGGGGGTCAGGAGTCGGGCGGCGGGATTGGGGACATAGTCTCGGGGTGGGTCGGGGGTCAGGCGGCGGGTTTTGGGACATATTCTCGGGGGGGTCGGCTGGCAGGTTTGGGGACATATTTTTAGGGGGAATCGGGGGTTGGGTGTCGGGTTTGGGGACATAGTCTCGGGTGGGTCGGGGGGGTCGGGTGGCGGGTTTGGGGACATAGCCTTGGGAGGGGTCGGGGATTGGGTGCCGGGTTTGGGGACATAGTCTCTGGGGTGGCTCGGGGGGGTCGTGGGTCGGGTGGCGGGTTTGGGGACATAGTCTCGTGGGGGGGTTGGGGGGGTCGGGGGTCATGTGGTTGGTTTGGGGACATAGTCTTGGGGGTGTCGATGGGGTGGGGAGTCGTGTGGCGGGTTTTATGGACATAGTCTCGGGGGGAGTCGGGATGGTCGGGTGTCAGGTGGTGGGTTTGGGGACATAGTCTTGGGGGGGTCGGGGGGGTTGTGGGTCGGGTGGCAGGTTTAGGGACATAGATTCGGGAGGGTCGGGGGGGGTCGGGGGGTCGGGTGGCGGGTTTGGGTTCATAGTCTCGGGGTGGGTCGGGGGTCGGGTGGCGCGTTTGGGGACATAATCTCGGAGGGGGGTCGGGTGTGTCGGGGGTCGGTGGCGGGTTTTAGGACATAGACGGGGGGGTTGGGCGTCGGGTGACGGGTTTGGGGTAACAGTCTCGGAGGGGTCGGGAGTCGGGTGGCACGTCTGGGGACATATTCTCAGGGGGGTGTCGGGGGTCGGGTGGCGGGTTTGGGGACATAGTCTCGGGGGGGTTGGGGGGTCGGGTGGCTGGTTTGGAGATATAGTCTCGGGGTGGTCGGGGGGTCGGGGGTCGGGTGTCGGGTTTGGGGACATAGTCTCGGGGGGTTCGGGGTGGTCGGGGGTCGGGTGGCGGGATTGGGGACATAGTCTCGGGGGGGTCGAGGGTCAGGTGGCGGGTTTGGGGAAATAGTCTTGGGGGGGTCGGGGGTCGTGTAGCGGGTTTGGTGAAATAGTCTCGGTGAGTCGGGGTCCGGTGGCGGGTTTGGGGACATAGTCTCGGGGGGTCATGGGGGTCGGGTGTCGGGTGGCACGTTGGGGGCCATAGTCTCGTGGGGGTCGGGGGTAGGGTGTTGGATTGGGGACAGAGTCTCAGGGGGGTCGGGGGAGTCGGGAGTTGGGTGGCGGGTTTGGGGACGTAGTCTCGGGGGTGGTCGGGGGTCAGATGGCGGATTTGGGGACATAGTCTCGGGGGGGTTGGGGGTCCGGTGGCGGGTTTGGAGACATAGTCTCGGGGTGGGTCTTGGGTCGGGGGGCGGGTTTGGGGACATAATCCCGGGGAGGGTCTTTGGGGTCGGGGGTCGGGTGGCGTGTTTGGGGACATAGTCTCAGAGGGTAAGGGGGGTCGGGGGTCGGGTGGCGGGTTTGGGGAAACAGTCACGGTGGGGTCGGGAGTCGGGTGGCGGGTTTTGTGGACATATTCTCGGGGGGATCGGTGGTTCGGGGGTCGGGAAGCGGGTTTGGGGACATAGTCTCGGGGGGTCGGGGTGGTTGGGGGTCGGGAGGCGTGTTGGCGGACATAGTCTCGGGGAAGGGTCGGGTGGCTCGGTGGTCGGGTGGCGGGTTTAGGGACATAGTTTCGGGGGGGTCAGGGGGTTCGCGGGACGGGTGGCGGGTTTGGGGACATAGTCTCGGGGTGGGTCGGGTGTCGGGTTTGGGGTCATAATCTCGGGGGGAGTCGTGGGGGTCGGGGGTCGGGTGGCGGGTTTGGGGACATAGTCTCGGGGGGGTCGGTCATCGGGTGGTTGGTTTGAGGACATAATCTCGGGGGGGTCGGTGAGGTCGGGGGTCAGGTGGCAGGTTCGGGGACATAGGCTCGGTGTGGGTCGGGGGTCGGGTGGCGTGCTTGGGGACATAGTCTCGGGGGTGTCGGGTGGCGGGTTTGGGGAAACAGTCTCGGGGGGGTCGGGAGTTGGGTGGCGGGTTAGGGGACATATTCTCGGGGGTGATCGGGGGTGTGGTGGGTTGGGTGGTAGGTTTGGGGACATAGTCTCAGGGGGGTCGGGGTGTCGGGGGTCGGGTGTCGGGTTTGGGGACATAGTCTCGGGGGTGTCAGGGGTGTCAGGTGGCGGGTTTGGGGAAATAGTCTTGGGTGGTTTGGGGGTTCGGGTGTCGGGTGGCGGGTTTGGGATCATAGTCCTGGGGGGGTCGGGTGTTGGGTGGCGTGTTTGGGGACATAATCTCGGTGGGGTCGGGGGGGTCGGGGGTCGGGAGGCGGGTTTGCGGACATAGTTTCGGGGTAGGTCTTGGGGGTCGGTGGTTGGGTGTCGGGTTTAGGGAAATAGTCTCGGGGGGGTCGGGGGTGTCGGGGGTCAGGTGGCGGGTTTGGGGACATAGTCTCTTGGGTGTCGGGGTGGGTTGGGGGTCGGGTGGTGGGTTTGGGGACATAGTGTCTGGGTGGGTCGGGGGTCGGGTGGCGGGTTTGGGGACATAATCTCGGAGGGGGGTCGGGTGGCAGTTTTGGGGACATAGTCTCAGGGTGGGTCGGGGGTCGGTGGCGGGCTTGGGGACATAGTCTCAGGGTGGGTCGGGGGGTTCGGGGGTCGGGTGGTGGGTTTGGGGACATAGTCTCGGGGTGGGTCGGGGGTCGGGTGGCGGGATTGGGGACATAGTCTCGGTGGGATCGGTTGGCGGGTTTGGGACATAGTCTCGGGGTGGTCGGGGGTCGGGTGGCGGGTTTGGGGACAGAGTCTCTTTGGGGGATCGGTGGGGTCAGGTGGCGGGTTTGCGGAAATAGTCTTGGGTGGGACGGGGGTCGGGTGTCGGGTTTGGGGATATAGTCTCAGGGGGGTCGGGGTGGCGGGTTTGGGGGCATAGTCTCGGGGTGTCGGGGTTGGTTCGGTTCGGGTGGCGGGTTTGGGGACATAGTCTCAGGGGGGGGTCGTGGGGGCCCGGTGGTCGGGAGGCGCGTTTGCAGACATAGTCTCGGGGAAAGGTTGGGGGGCTCGGTGGTCGGGTGGTGGGTTTAGGGACATAGTCTCGGGGTGTCGGGGTCGGTCGGTTTCGGGTGGCGGGTTTGGGGACATAGTCTCGGGGGGGTCGGGGGTAGGGTGGCTGGTTTGCGAACATAGTCTCGGGGGGCCGGGGGAGTCGGGGGTCGGGTGGCGGGTTTGGGGACATAGTCTCGGGGGGTTCGGGGGTCGGGTGGCAGGTTTGGGGAAACAGTCTCGGTGGGGTCGGGAGTCAGGTGGCGGGTTTTGTGGACATATTCCTGGGGGATCGGGGGGGTCGGGGGTCGGGAGGCGGGTTTGGGGACATAGTCTCGGGGGGGTCGGGGGTGGTCGGGGGTCGGGAGGAGCGTTTGCGGGCATAGTCTCGGGGAAGAGTCGGGGGGCTCGGTGGTCGGGTGGCAGGTTTAGGGACATAGTTTCGGGGGGTTCAGGGGGGTCGCGGGTCGGGTGGCGGGTTTGGGGACATAGTCTCGGGGTGGGTCGGGTGTCGGGTGACGGGTTTGGGGTCATAATCTCGGGGGGAGTCGTGGGGGTCGGGGGTCGGGTGGCGGGTTTTAGGACATAGTCTCAGGGGGGTCGGTCATCGGGTGGTGGGTTTGGGGACATAATCTCGGGGGGGTCGGTGGGGTCGGGGGTCAGGTGGCAGGTTCGGGGACATAGTCTCGGGGTGGGTTGGGGGTCGGGTGGCGGGCTTGGGGACATAGTCTCGGGGGTGTCGGGTGGGTCGGGTGGTGGGTTTGGGGACATAGTCTTGGGGGGTTCGGTTGGTCGGGGGTTTGGGTGGCGGGTTTGGGGAAACAGTCTCGGGGGGGTCGGGAGTTGGGTGGCGGGTTAGGGGACATATTCTCGGGGGGGATCGGGGGGGATGTGGGTTGGGTGGCAGGTTTGGGGACATAGTCTTGGGGGGTTCGGTTGGTCGGGGGTTTGGGTGGCGGGTTTGGGGAAACAGTCTCGGGGGGGGTCGGGAGTTGGGTGGCGGGTTAGGGGACATATTCTCGGGGGGGATCGGGGGGGATGTGGGTTGGGTGGCAGGTTTGGGGACATAGTCTTGGGGGGTTCGGTTGGTCGGGGGTTTGGGTGGCGGGTTTGGGGACATAGTCTCGGGGGGGTCGGGGTGTCCGGGGTTGGGTGTTGGGTTTGGGGTCATAGTCTTGGGGGGGTCGGGTGTCGGGGTGGCGTGTTTGGGGACATAGTCTCGGTGGGGACGGGGGGGTCGGGGTCGGGAGGCGGGTTTGCGGACATAGTCTCGGGGTAGGTCTTGGGGGTCGGTGGTCGGGTGTCGGGTTTAGGGAAATAGTCTCGGCGGGGTCGGGGGTATCGGGGGTCAGGTGGCGGGTTTGGGGACATAGTCTCTTGGGTGTCGCGGTGGGTCGGGGTCGGGTGGCGGGTTTGGGGACATAGTGTCTGGGTGGGTCGGGGGTCGGGTGGCGGGTTTGGGGAAATAATCTCGGGGGGGTCGGGTGGCAGGTTTGGGGACATAGTCTCGGGGTGAGTCAGGGATCGGGTGGCGGGATAGGGGACATAGTCTCGGGGTGTCGGGCTTGGTCGGGTTCGGGTGGCGGGTTTGGGGATATAGTCTCAGGGGGGTCGGGCGTCGGATGGCGGGTTTGGGGACATAGTCTCGGGGTGTCGGGCTTGGTCGGGTTCGGGTGGCGGGTTTGGGGACATAGTCTCGGGGGGGTCGGGGGTAGGGTGGCGGGTTTGCGACCATAGTCTCGGGGGGTTCGGGGGAGTCGGGGGTCGGGTGGCGGGTTTGGGGACATAGTCGCGGGGGGACGGTGGGGTGAGCTGGCTGGTTTGGGACATAGTCTCGGGGTGGGTCTTGGGTCGGGTGTCGGGTTTGGGGACATAGTCTCGATGGGGGTCGGGGGTCGGGGTGGCGCGTTTAGTGACGTAGTTTCCGGGGGTCGGGCTTCGGATGGCGTTTTTGGGGACATAGTCTCGTGGGTGTCGGTGGGGTCGGGGGTCGGGGGTCGGTGGTCGGGTGGCGGGTTTGGGGACATCGTCTCGGGGTGGGTCAGGGGTCAGGTGGCGGGTTTGGGGACATAGTCTCAGGGGTCGGGGGGATTGGGTGGCGGGTTTGGGGACCAAATCTCGGCGGGGTCGGTGGTGTCGGGGGTCGGGTGGCAGGTTTGGGGACATAGTCTCGGGGTGGGTCTGGGGTTGGGTGGCGGGTTTGGGGACAGAATCTCGGAGGGGGCCGTTGGGGTCGGGGGTCAGGTGGCAGGTTTGGGGACATAGTCTGGGGGTGGGTCGGAGGTCGGGTGGCGGGTTTGGGGATATAGTCTCGGGGGGGTCCGGGAGATCGGTGGTCGGGTGGCGGGTTTGGGGAAACAGTCTCGGGGGGGTCGGGAGTTGGGTGGCGGGTTAGGGGACATATTCTCGGGGGGGATCGGGGGTGTGGTGGGTTGGGTGGTAGGTTTGGGGACATAGTCTCGGGGGGGTCGGGGGTGTCGGGTGGCGGGTTTGGGGACATAGTCTTGGGTGGTTCGGGGGTTCGGGTGTCGGGTGGCGGGTTTGGGGTCATAGTCCAGGGGGGGTCGTGTGTTGGGTGGCGTGTTTGGGGACATGGGGTCGGGGGGTCAGGAGGCGGGTTTGCGGACATAGTTTCGGGGTAGGTCTTGGGGGTCGGTGGTCACGTGGCGGGTTTGTGGACATAGTCTCTTGGGTGTCGGGGTGGGTCGGGGGTCGGGTGGCGGGTTTGGGGACATAGTGTCTGGGTGGGTCGGGGGTCGAGTGGCGGGTTTGGGGACATAATCTCGGAGGGGGGTCGGGTGGCAGTTTTGGGGACATAGTCTCGGGGTGGGTCGGGGGTCGGTGGCGGGCTTGGGGACATAGTCTCGGGGTGGGTCGGGGGGTTCGGGGTTTGAGTGGTGGGTTTGGGGACATAGTCTCGGGGTGGGTCGAGGGTCGGGTGGCGGGATTGGGGACATAGTCTCGGTGGGTTCGGGTGGCGGGTTTGGGACATAGTCTCGGGGTGGTCGGGGGTCGGGTGGCGGGTTTGGGGACAGAGTCTCTTTGGGGGATCGGTGGGGTCAGGTGGCGGGTTTGCGGAAATAGTCTTGGGTGGGACGGGGGTCGGGGTGTCGGGTTTGGGGATATAGTCTCGGGGGGTCGGGGCGTCGGGTGGCGGGTTTGGGGACATAGTCTCGGGGTGTCGGGGGGGTCGGGCGTCGGGTGGCGGGTTTGGGGACATGGGGTGTCGGGGGGGTCGGGTTCGGGTGGCGGGTTTGGGGACATAGTCTCGGGGGGGTCGTGGGAGTCGGTGGTCGGGAGGCGCGTTTGCGGACATAGTCTCGGGGAAAGGTTGGGGGGCTCGGTGGTCGGGTGGTGGGTTTAGGGACATAGTCTTGGTGTGTCGGTGTCGGTCGGTTTCGGGGTGGCGGGTTTGGGGACATAGTCTCGGGGGGGTCGGGCGTAGGGTGGCGGGTTTGCGAACATAGTTTCGGGGGGGTCGGGGGGAGTCGGGGGTCGGGTGGCGGGTTTGGGGACATAGTCTCGGGGGGTTCGGGGGTCGGGTGGCAGGTTTGGGGAAACAGTCTCGGTGGGGTCGGGAGTCAGGTGGCGGGTTTTGTGGACATATTCAAAGGGGGATCGGGGTGGTCGGGGGTCGGGAGGCGCGTTTGCGGGCATAGTCTCGGGGAAGAGTCGGGGGGCTCGGTGGTCGAGTGGCGGGTTTAGGGACATAGTTTCGGGGGGGTCAGGGGGGTCGCAGGTCAGGTGATGGGTTTGGGGACATAGTCTCGGGGTGGGTCGGGTGTCGGGTGGCGGGTTTGGGGTCATAATCTCGGGGGGAGTCGTGGGGGGTCGGGGGTCGGGTTGCGGGTTTTAGGACATAGTCTCGGGGGGGTCGGTCATCGGGTGGTGGGTTTGGGGACATAATCTCGGGGGGGTCGGTGGGGTCGGGGGTCAGGTGGCAGGTTCGGGGACATAGTCTCGGGGTGGGTTGGGGGTCGGGTGGCGGGCTTGGGGACATAGTCTCGGGGGTGTCGGGTGGGTCGGGGTGGCGGGTTTGGGGAAACAGTCTCGGGGGGGTCGGGAGTTGGGTGGCGGGTTAGGGGACATATTCTCGGGGGGGATCGGGGGGGATGTGGGTTGGGTGGCAGGTTTGGGGACATAGTCTTGGGGGGTTCGGTTGGTCGGGGGTTTGGGTGGCGGGTTTGGGGACATAGTCTCTGGGGGGTCGGGGTGTCCGGGGTTGGGTGTCGTGTTTGGGGTCATAGTCTTGGGGGGGGTCGGGTGTCGGGTGGTGGGTTTGGGGACATAGTCTCGGTGGGGACGGGGGGGTCGGGGGTCGGGAGGCGTGTTTGCGGACATAGTCTCGGGGTAGGTCTTGGGGGTCGGTGGTCGGGTGTCGGGTTTAGGGAAATAGTCTCGGCGGGGTCGGAGGTGTCGGGTGGGTCGGGTGGTGGGTTTGGGGACATAGTGTCTTGGGTGTCGGGGTGGGTCGGGGGTTGGGTGGCGGGTTTGGGGACATAGTGTCTGGGTGGGTCGGGGGTCGGGTGGCAGGTTTGGGGACATAATCTCGGGGGGGGGCGGGTGGCGGGCTTGGGGACATAGTCTCGGGGTGGGTCGGGGGGGTTCGGGGGTTGGGTGGCGGGTTTGGGGACATAGTCTCGGGGTGGGTCGGGCGTCGGGGTGGCGGGATTGGGGACATAGTCTCGGTGGGATCGGGGTGGCGGGTTTGGGACATAGTCTCGGGGTGGTCGGGGGTCGGGTGTCGGGTTTGGGGATATAGTCTCAGGGGGGTCGGGCGTCGGATGGCGGGTTTGGGGACATAGTCTCGGGGTGTCGGGCTTGGTCGGGTTCGGGTGGCGGGTTTGGGGACATAGTCTCAGGGGGGGTCGTGGGGGTTGGTGGTCGGGGTGGCGGGTTTGGGGACATAGTCTCGGGGGGGTCGGGGGTAGGGTGGCGGGTTTGCGACCATAGTCTTGGGGGGTTCGGGGGAGTCGGGGGTCGGGTGGCGGGTTTGGGGACATAGTCACGGGGGGACGGTGGGGTCAGCTGGCTGGTTTGGGACATAGTCTCGGGGTGGGTCTTGGGTCAGGTGTCGGGTTTGGGGACATAGTCTCGATGGGGGTCGGGGTGGCGCGTTTAGTGACGTAGTTTCCGGGGGGTCGGACTTCGGATGGCGTTTTTGGGGACATAGTCTCGTGGGTGTCGGTGGGGTCGGTGGTCGGGTGGCGGGTTTGGGGACATAGTCTCGTGGTGGATCAGTGGTCAAGTGGCGAGTTTGGGGACATAGTCTTGGGAGTCTTGGGGGTCGGGGGGATCGGTGGCGGGTTTGGGGACAAAATCTCGGGGGGGGGGTCGGTGGTGTCAGGGGTCGGGTGGCAGGTTTGGGGACATAGTCTTGGGGGGTTCGGGGGTCGGGTGGTGGGTTTGGGGACATCGTCTCGGTGGATTTCGGAGGTGTCGGGGGTTGGGTGGCAGGTTTGGGGACATAGTCTCGGGGGTTTCGGGGGTCGGGTGGCATGTTTCGGGACATAGTCTCGGGGGGTTCGGGGGTCGGGTGGCGGGTTTTAGGACATAGACTTGGGGGCTCGGGTGGTGGGTTTGGGGTAAGAGTCTCGGAGGGGTCGGGAGTTGGGTGGCGGGTCTGGGGACATATTGTCGTGGGGTGTCGGGTGGCAGGCTTGGTGACATAGTCTCGGGGGGTCGGGGGTAGGGTGGCGGGTTTGGGGACATTGTCTCGGGGGGGTCGGGGGTCAGGTGGCTGGTTTGGGACATAGTCTCGGGTGTGTCGGGGTTCCGGTGCCGGTCTGGAGACATAGTCTCGGGTTGAGTCTGGGGTCGGGTGGCGGGTTTGGGGGACATAATCTCGGGAGAGGTCGTTGGGGGTCGGGGGTCGGGTGGCGGGTTTGGGGACATAGTCTGGGGGGGGGTCGGGGGGGTCGGTGTTCAGGTGGCGGGTTTGGGGAAACAGTCTCGGTGGGATCGGGAGTCGGGTGCCGGGTTTGCGGACATATTCTCGGGGGGGTCGGGGGTCGGGAGGCGGGTTTCGGGACATAGTCTCGGGGTGTCGTGCTTGGTCGGGTCGGGTGGCGGGTTTGGGGACATAGTCTCGGGGGGTCGTGGAGGGTCGGTGGGTCGGGTGGCGGGTTTGGGGACATAGTCTCGGGGGGGTTGGGGGTAGGGTGGCGGGTTTGGGGACATAGTCTCTGGGGGGTCCGGGGGTTCGGGGGTCGGGTGGCGGGTTTGGGGAAACAGTCTCGGGGGGGTGGGAGTCGGGTGGCGGGTTTGGGGACATATTCTCGGAGGGTCGGGTGTCGGGAGGCGGGTTTGGGTACATTGTCTCGGGGGGGTCGGGGGAGTCGGGGGTTGGGTGGCGGATTTGGGGACATAGTCTCGGGGGGTGGTCAGGGGTCAGGTGGCTGGTTTGGGACAGTCTCGGGGGGGTCGGGGTTCCGGTGCCGGTTTGGAGACATAGTCTCGGGTTGGGTCTGGGGTCGGGTGGCGGGTTTGGGGACATAATCTCGGGGGGGGTCGTTGGGGTCGGGGGTCGGGTGGCGGGTTTGGGGACATAGTCTGGGGGTGTCGGGGGGGTCGATGTTCGGGTGGCGGGTTTGGGGAAACAGTCTCGGTGGGGTCGGGAGTCGGGTGCCGGGTTTGCGGACATATTCTCGGGGGGATCGGTGGGGGTCGGGGGTCGGGAGGGTGGTTTGGGGACATAGTCTCGGGGGGGTCGGGTGTGGTCAGGCGTCGGGAGGCGCGTTTGCGGACATTGTCCGGGGAAAGGTTCGGGGGCTCGGTGGTCGGGTGGTGGGTTTAGGGATCGGTCAGTTTCGGGAGGCGGGTTTGGGGACATAGTCTCGGGGGGTTCGGAGGTAGGGTGGCGGGTTTGAGGACATAGTCTCGGGGAGGTCGGGGGAGTCGGGGTGTCGTGTGGCGGGTTAGGGGACATAGTCTCGGGGGTGGTCGGGGGTCGGGTGGCGGGTTTGGGGACATAGTCTCGGGGGGTGTCGAGGGGTCGGGGGTCGGGTGGCGGGTTTGGGGACATAGTCTCGGGAGGGGTCGGGGGTTCAGGTGGCAGGTTTGGGGACGTGGGTCGTGGGGTCGGGTGTCCGGGTGGCGGGTTTGGAGACATAGTCTCGGTGTGGGTCTGGGGTCAGGTGGCGGGTTTGGGGACTTAATCTCGGGGGGAGGTCGGTTGGGTCGGGGGTCGGGTGGCAGGTTTGGGGACATAGTCTCGGGGTGGGTCGGGGGTCGGGTGGCGGGTTTGGGGACATAGTCTCGGGGGGTGTCGAGGGGTCGGGGGTCGGGTGGCGGGTTTGGGGACATAGTCTCGGGAGGGGTCGGGGGTTCAGGTGGCAGGTTTGGGGACATGGGTCGTGGGGTCGGGTGTCCGGTGGCGGGTTTGGAGACATAGTCTCGGTGTGGGTCCGGGGTCGGGTGGCGGGTTTGGGGACATAATCTCGGGGGGAGGTCGGTTGGGTCGGGGGTCGGGTGGCAGGTTTGGGGACATAGTCTCGGGGTGGGTCGGGGGTCGGGTGGCGGGTTTGGGGACATAGTCTCGGTGGGGTCGGGGGTCGGGTGGCGGGTTTGGGGACATAGTCTCGAGGGGGTCGGAAGTCGGGTGGCGGGTTTGGGGACATAGTCTCGGGGGTCGATGGGGTCAGGTGGCTGGTTTGGGACATAGTCTCGGGGGGGGGGGTCGGGGTGGTCGGAGGTCCGGTGGCGGGTTTGGAGACATAGTCTCGGGGTGGGTCTGGGGTTGGGTGGCGGGTTTGGGGACAGAATCTCGAGGGGGCTGTTGGGGTTGGGGGTCGGGTGGCAGGTTTGGGGACATAGTCTGGGGGTGTGTCGGAGGTCGGGTGGCGGGTTTGGTGATATAGTCTCGGGGGGGTCGGGGGTCGGGTGGCGGGTTTGGGGAAACAGTCTCGGGGGGGTCGGGAGTCGGGGGGTGGCGGGTTTGGGGACATATTCTCGGGGGGTCGGGTGTCGGGAGGCGGGATTGGGGGACATTGTCTCGGGGGGGGGTCGGGGAGTCGGGGGTCGGGTGGCGGGTTTGGGGACATAGTCTCGGGGGTGGTCGGGGGTCCGGTGCCAGTTTGGAGACATAGTCTCGGGGTGGGTCTGGGGTCGGGTGGCGGGTTTAGGGACATAATCCCGGGGAGGGTCGTTGGGGTTGGGGGCGGGTGGCGGGTTGGGGGACATAGTCTCGGGGGGTCGGGGGGGTCGGTGTTCGGGTGGCAGGTTTGGGGAAACAGTCTCGGTGGGGCGGGAGTCGGGTGGCGGTTTTGGGTACATAGTCTCGGGGGGGGTCGGGGGTGGTCGGGGGGTCGGGAGGCGCGTTTGCGGACATAGTCTCGGGGAAAGGTTGGGGGGCTCGGTGGTCGGGTGGCGGGTTTAGGGACATAGTCTCGGGGTGTCGGGGGTCGGTCGGTTTCGGCAGGCGGGTTTGGGGACATAGTCTCGGTGGGGTCGGGGGTAGGGTGGCGGGTTTGAGGACATAGTCTTGGGGTGGTCGGGGGAGTCGGGGTGTCGTGTGGCAGGTTTGGGGACATAGTCTCGGGGGTGGTCGGGGGTCGGGTGGCCGGTTTGGGTACACAGTCTTGGGGGGCTCGGGGGTCGGGTGGCGGGTTTGGGGACATAGTCTCGGGAGGGGTCGGGGGTTCAGGTTGCAGGTTTGGGGACATGGGTCGGGGGGTCGGGTGGCGGGTTTGGGGACATAATCTCGGGGGGCGTCGGTTGGGTCGGGGGTCGGTTGGCAGGTTTGGGGACATAGTCTCGGGGTGGGTCGGAAGTCGGGTGGCGGGTTTGGGGACATAGTCTCGGGGGGTCGGTGGGGTCAGGTGGCTGGTTTGGGACATAGTCTCGGGGGGGTCGGGGGTCCGGTGGCGGGTTTGGAGACCTAGTCTCCGGGGTGGGTCTGGGGTCGGGTGGCGGGTTAGGGTCATAATCTCGGAGGGGACCGTTGGGGTCGGGGGTCGGGTGGCAGGTTTGGGGACATTGTCTTGGGGTAGGTCGGGGGTCGCTTGGCGGGTTTGGGGACATAGTCTCTGGTGGGTCCGGGGGTTCGGGGGTTGGGTGGCGGGTTTGGGGAAACAGTCTCGGGGGGTTCAGGAGTCGGGTGGCGGGTTTGGGGACATATTCTCGGAGGGGTCGGGTGTCGGGAGGCGGGTTTGGGTACATTGTCTCGGGGGGGTCGGGGGAGTCGGCGGTTGGGTGGCGGGTTTAGGGAAATAGTCTCGGGGGTGGTCGGGGGTCAGGTGGCGTATTTGGGACATAGTCTCGGGGGGGTCCGGGTTCCGGTGCCTGTTTGGAGACATAGTCTCGGGTTGGGTCTGGGGTCGGGTGGCGGGTTTGGGGACATATTCTCGGGGGGATCGGTGGGGGTCGGGGGTCGGGAGGGTGGTTTGGGGACATAGTCTCGGAGGGATCGGGCGTGGTCAGGGGTCGGGAGGCGCATTTGCGGACATAGTCTTGGGGAAAGGTTGGGGGGCTCGGTGGTCGGGTGGTGGGTTTAGGGACATAGTCTCGGTGGTGTCGGGGTCGGTCGGTTTCGGGAGGCGGGTTTGGGGACATAGTCTCGGGGGGGGTCGGAGGTAGGGTGGCGGGTTTGAGGACATAGTCTCGGGGGGTTCGGGGGAGTCGGGGTGTCGTGTGGTGGGTTAGGGGACATAGTCTCGGGGGTGGTCGGGTGTCGGGTGGCGGGTTTGGGGACATAGTCTCGGGGGGATCAAGGGGGTCGTGTGGCGGGTTTGGGTACAAAGTCTCGGGTGGTTCGGGGTGGTCGGGTGTCGGGTGGCTGGATTGCAGACATAGTCTTGGGGGGGGTCAGGGGTCGTGTGGCGGGTTTGGCGACATAGTCTCGGGGGGGTCGGGGGTCGTGTGGCGGGTTTGGGGAAATAGTCTCGGGGTGTCGGGGTCGGTCGGGTTCGTTGGCGGGTTTGGGGACAAACTCTCGGGGGGGTCGTGGGGGTCGGGTGTCGGGTGACAGGTTTGGGGACATAGTCTCTGGGGGGTGGGGGTAGGGTGGCGGGTTTGGGGACATAGTCTCGGGGGGTCCGGGGGGTCGGGGGTCGGGTTTGGGGACATAGTCTCGGGGGGGTCGGGGGAGTCGGGGGTCGGGTGGCGGATTTGGGGCCATTGTCTCGGGGGGGTCGAGGGGGTCGGGTCGCGGGTTTGGGGACATAGTCTCGGGGGGTCCGGGGGGTCGGGCGTCGGGTTTGGGGACATAGTCTCGGGGGGGTCGGGGGAGTCGGGGGTCGGGTGGCGGATTTGGGGCCATTGTCTCGGGGGGGTCGAGGGGGTCGGGTCGCGGGTTTGGGGACATAGTCTCGGAGGGTTCGGGGGTTCAGGTGGCGGGTTTGGGGACGTGGGTCGGGGGGGTCGGGAGTCGGGTGGCGGGTTTGGGGAAACAGTCTCGGGGGGGTCGGATGTCGGGTGGCAGGTTTCAGGACATAGTCTCTGGGGGTCGGTGGGGTCAGGTGGCTGGTTTGGGACATAGACTCAGGGGGGTCGGGGGGGGTCGGGGGTCCGGTGGCGGGTTTGGAGACATAGTCTCGGGGTGGGTCTGGGGTCGGGTGGCGATTTGGGGACATAATCTCGGAGGGGGCCGTTGGGGTCGGGTGGCAGGTTTGGGGACATAGTCTCGGGGTGGGTCGGGGGTCGGGTGACGGGTTTGGGGACATAGTCTCGGGGTGGGTCGGAAGTTGGGTGGCGGGTTTGGGGACATACTCTCGGGGGGGTCGGGAGTCGGGTGGCAGGTTTGGGGGCATATTCTCGGGGGGTCGGGTGTCGGGAGGCGGGTTTGGGGACATATTCTTGGGGAGGTCGGGAGTCGGGAGGCGCGTTTGGGGACATTGTCTCGGGGGGGTCGGGGGAGTCGGGTGGCGGGTTTGGGGACATAGTCTCGGGGGTGGTCGGAGGTCAGGTGGCTGGTTTGGGACATAGTCTCGGAGGGGTCGGGTGTCGGGTGGCAGGTTTGGGGACATAGTCTTGGGGTGGGTCGCGGGTCGGGTGGCGGGTTTGGGGACATAGTCTCGGGGGGTCCGGGGGGTCGGGGGTCGGGTGGCGGGTTTGGGGAAACAGTCTCGGGGGGGTCGGGGTGGCGGGTTTGGGGACATATTCTCGGGGGAATCGGGGGTCCGGAGGCGGGTTTGGGGACATAGTCTCGGGAGGGTCGGGGGTCGGGAGGCGCGTTTGCGGACATAGTCTCGGGGAAGGGTCGGGGGGTCGGGGGTCGGTTGCCGGGTTTGGGGAAACAGTCTCGGGGGGGTCGGAAGTCGAGAGGCGCGTTTGAGGACATATTCTCGGGGTGAATCGGGGGGGTCAGGAGTCGGGCGGCGGGATTGGGGACATAGTCTCGGGGTGGGTCGGGGGTCAGGCGGCGGGTTTGGGGATATATTCTCGGGGGGGTCGTGGGGTCGGCTGGCAGGTTTGGGGACATATTTTTAGGGGGAGTCGGGGGTTGGGTGTCGGGTTTGGGAACATAGTCTCGGGGGGGGTCGGGGTGTCGGGGGTCGGGTGTAGGGTTTGGGGACATAGTCTCGGGGGGTCGGGGTGTCGGGTGGCAGGTTTGGGGACATAGTCTCGGGTGGTTCGGGTGTCGGGTGTCGGGTTTGGGGACATAGTCTCGGGAGGGGTCGGGGGTTGGGGTAGGCGGGTTTGCGGACATAGTCTCGGGGTAGGTCTTGGGGGTCGGTGGTCGGGTGTTGGGTTTAGGGAAATAGTCTTGGGGGGGTCGGGGGTGTCGGGGGTTAGGTGTCTGGTTTGTGGACACAGTCTTGGGGGGATCGGGGGTCGGGTGGCGGGTTTGGGGACATTGTCTCGGGGGGGTCGAGGGGGTCGGGGGTCGGGTGGCGGGTTTGGGGACATAGTCTCGGGAGGGGTCGGGGGTTCAGGTGGCAGGTTTGGGGACATGGGTCGGGGGATCGGGTGGCGGGTTTGGGGACATAATCACGGGGGGAGTCGGTTGGGTCGGGGGTCGGGTGGCAGGTTTGGGGACATAGTCTTGGGGTGGGTCGGGGGTCGGGTGGAGGGTTTGGGGACATAGTCTCGGGGTGGTCGGGGGTCGGTGGGGGGTTGGGGAAACAGTCTCGGGGGGGTCGAAAGTCGGGTGGCGGGTTTGGGGACATAGTCTCGGGGTAGGTCTTGGGGGTCGGTGGTCGGGTGTCGGGTTTAGGGAAATAGTCTCGGGGGGGTCGGGGGTGTCGGGGGTCAGCTGGCGGGTTTGGGGACATAGTCTCTTGGGCAGGGTGGGTCGGGGGTCGGGTGGCGGGTTTGGGGACATAGTGTCTGGGTGTGTCGGGGGTCGGGTGGCGGGTTTGCGGACCTAATCTCGGAGGGGGTCGGGTGGCAGTTTTAGGAAAATAGTCTCGGGGTGGGTCGGGGGTCGGGTGGCAGGCTTGGGGTCATAGTCTCGGGGTGGGTCGGGGGGTTCGGGGGTCGGGTGGTGGGTTTGGGGACATAGTCTCGGGATGGGTCGAGGGTCGAGGGTCGGGTGTCGGGATTGGGGACATAGTCTCGGTGGGATCGGTGGGGTCAAGTGGCGGGTTTGCGGAAATAGTCTCGGGTGGGACGGGGGTTGGGTGTCGGGTGGCGGGTTTGGGGACATAGTCTCGGTGTCGGGGGTGCGGGTGTCGGGAGGCGCCTTTGCGAACATAGTCTCGGGGAAAGGTTGGGGGGCTCGGTGGTCGGGTGGCGGGTTTAGGGACATAGTCTCGGGGTGTCGGGGTCGGTCGGTTTCGGCAGGCGGGTTTGGGGACATAGTCTCGGGGGGGTCGGGTGGCGGGTTTGAGGACATAGTCTCGGGGGGTCGGGGGAGTCGGGGTGTCGTGTGGCGGGTTTGGGGACATAGTCTCGGGGGTGGTTGGGGGTCGGGTGGCCGGTTTGGGGACACAGTCTTGGGGGGATCTGGGGTTGGGTGGCGGGTTTGGGTACATTGTCTCAGGGGGGTCGAGTGGGTCGGGTGTCGGGTGGCGGGTTTGGGGACATAGTCTCGGGGGGGTCGGGGTGTCGGGGGTTGCGTGTCGGGTTTGGGACATAGTCTCGGGGGGGTCGGGGGTGTCGGGTGGCGGGTTTGGGGACATAGTCTCGGGTGGTTCGGGGGTTCAGGTGTCGGGTGGCGGGTTTGGGGTCATAGTCCTGGGGGGGTCGGGTGTTGGGTGGCGTGTTTGGGGACATAGTCTCGGTGGGGTCGGGGGGTCGGGTGTCGGGAGGCGGGTTTGCAGACATAGTCTCGGGGTAGGTCTTGGGGGTCGGTGGTCGGGGGTCGGGTTTAGGGAAATAGTCTCGGGGGGGTCGGGGGTGTCGGGGGTCAGGTGGCGGGTTTGGGGACATAGTCTCTTGGGTGTCTGGGTGGGTCGGGGGTCGGGTGGCGGGTTTGGGGACATAATCTCGGAGGGGGTCGGGTGGCAGTTTTAGGAAAATAGTCTCGGGGTGGGTCGGGGGTCGGGTGGCAGGCTTGGGGACATAGTCTCGGGGTGGGTCGGGGGTTCGGGGGTCGGGTGGTGGGTTTGGGGACATAGTCTCGGGGTGGGTCGGGGGTCGGGTGGCGGGTTTGGGGACATAGTCTCGGGGTGGGTCGGGGGTCAGGTGGCCGGATTGGGGACATAGTCTCGGTGGGATCGGGTGGTGGGTTTGGGACATAGTCTCGGGGTGGTCGGGGGTCGGTGGCGGGTTTGGGGACAGAGTCTCTTTGGGGGATCGGTGGGGTCAGGTGGCGGGTTTGCGGAAATAGTCTCGGGTGGGACAGGGGTCGGGTCTCGGGTTTGGGGATATAGTCTCAGGGGGGTCGGGCGTCGGGTGGCGGGTTTGGGGACATAGTCTCGGGGTGTCGGGGGGGGTCGGGCGTCGGGTGGCGGGTTTGGGGATATAGTCTCAGGGGGGTCGGGCGTCGGGTGGCGAGTTTGGGGACATAGTCTCGGGGTGTCGGAGGTGGTCGGGGGTCGGGAGGCGCGTTTGCGGACATAGTCTCGGGGAAACGTTGGGGGGGCTCTATGGTCGGGTGGCGGGTTTAGGGACATAGTCTCGGGGTGTCGGGGTCGGTCGGTTTCGGCAGGCGGGTTTGGGGACATAGTCTCGGGGGGGTCAGGGGTAGGGTGGCGGGTTTGAGGACATAGTCTCGGGGGGTCGGGGGAGTCGGGGTGACGTGTGGCAGGTTTGGGGACATAGTCTCGGGGGTGGTCGGGGGTCGGGTGGCCGGTTTGGGGACACAGTCTTGGGGGGATCGGGTGTCGGGTGGCGGGTTTGGGGACATAGTCTCGGGGGTGGTTGGGGGTCGGGTGGCCGGTTTGGGGACACAGTCTTGGGGGGATCTGGGGTCGGGTGGCGGGTTTGGGTACATTGTCTCAGGGGGGTCGAGTGGGTCGGGTGTCGGGTGGCGGGTTTGGGGACATAGTCTCGGGGGGGTCGGGGTGTCGGGGGTTGCGTGTCGGGTTTGGGACATAGTCTCGGGGGGGTCGGGGGTGTCGGGTGGCGGGTTTGGGGACATAGTCTCGGGTGGTTCGGGGGTTCAGGTGTCGGGTGGCGGGTTTGGGGTCATAGTCCTGGGGGGGTCGGGTGTTGGGTGGCGTGTTTGGGGACATAGTCTCGGTGGGGTCGGGGGGGTCGGGTGTCGGGAGGCGGGTTTGCAGACATAGTCTCGGGGTAGGTCTTGGGGGTCGGTGGTCGGGGGTCGGGTTTAGGGAAATAGTCTCGGGGGGGTCGGGGGTGTCGGGGGTCAGGTGGCGGGTTTGGGGACATAGTCTCTTGGGTGTCGGGGTGGGTCGGGGGTCGGGTGGCGGGTTTGGGGACATAGTGTCTGGGTGGGTCGGGGGTCGGGTGGCGGGTTTGGGGACATAATCTCGGAGGGGGTCGGGTGGCAGTTTTAGGAAAATAGTCTCGGGGTGGGTCGGGGGTCGGGTGGCGGGCTTGGGGACATAGTCTCGGGGTGGGTCGGGGGTTCGGGGGTCGGGTGGTGGGTTTGGGGACATAGTCTCGGGGTGGGTCGGGGGTCAGGTGGCCGGATTGGGGACATAGTCTCGGTGGGATCGGGTGGTGGGTTTGGGACATAGTCTCGGGGTGGTCGGGGGTCGGGTGGCGGGTTTGGGGACAGAGTCTCTTTGGGGGATCGGTGGGGTCAGGTGGCGGGTTTGCGGAAATAGTCTCGGGTGGGACAGGGGTCGGGTCTCGGGTTTGGGGATATAGTCTCAGGGGGGTCGGGCGTCGGGTGGCGAGTTTGGGGACATAGTCTCGGGGTGTCGGAGGTGGTCGGGGGTCGGGAGGCGCGTTTGCGGACATAGTCTCGGGGAAAGGTTGGGGGGCTCTATGGTCGGGTGGCGGGTTTAGGGACATAGTCTCGGGGTGTCGGGGTCGGTCGGTTTCGGCAGGCGGGTTTGGGGACATAGTCTCGGGGGGGTCAGGGGTAGGGTGGCGGGTTTGAGGACATAGTCTCGGGGGGTCGGGGGAGTCGGGGTGACGTGTGGCGGGTTTGGGGACATAGTCTCGGGGGTGGTCGGGGGTCGGGTGGCCGGTTTGGGGACACAGTCTTGGGGGGATCGGGTGTCGGGTGGCGGGTTTGGGGACATAGTCTCGGGGTGGTCGGGTGTCGGGTGGCGGGTTGGGGAAACAGTCTCGGGGGTGTCGAATGTTAGGTGGCGGGTTTGGGGACATAGTCTGGGGGGGGTCGGAGTGGTCAGGCGTCCGGTGGCGGGTTTGGAGACATAGTCTCGGGGTGGGTCGGGGGTCGGGTGGCAGGTTTGGGGACATAGTCTCGGGGTGGGTCGGGGGCCGGGTGGCGGGTTTGGGGACATAGTCTCAGGGGGGTCGGAGGGGTCGTGTGGCGGGTTTGGGGAAACAGTCTCGGGGGGGTCGGATGTCGGGAGGCGGGTTGGGGATAGATTCTCGGGGGGGATCGGGGGGGTCAGGGGTCGGGCGGCGGGATTGGGGACATAGTCTCGGGGTGGGTCGGGGGTCAGGTGGCGTGTTTGGGGACATATTCTCGGGGGGGTCGGTGGGGTCGGCTGGCAGGTTTGGGGACATAGTCTCAGGGGGGGTCGGGTTTGGGTGGCGGGTTTGGGGACATAGTCTCGGGGGGGTCGGGTTGCGGGTTTGGGGACATAGTCTCGGGGGGGTCGGGTGGTGGGTTTGGGGACATAGTCTCGGGAGGGGTCGGGGGTTGGGTGGCGGGTTTGGCGACATAGTCTCAGGGGTGGGTCGGGGGGTCGGGGGTCGGGTGGCGGGTTTGGGGACATAGTCCCGTGGGGGGGTTGGGGGAGTCTGGGGACATGTGGCTGGTTTGGGGACATAGTCTTGGGGTTGTCGGGGGGGGTCGGGTGGCGGGTTTTATGGTCATAGTCTCGGGGGGAGTCGGGATGGTCGGGTGTCAGGTGGTGGGTTTGGGGACATAGTCTCGGGGGGGTCGGGGGGGTTGTGGGTCGGGTGGCAGGTTTAGGGACATAGATTTGGGAGGGTCAGGGGGGTCGGGGGTCGGGTGGCGGGTTTGGGGAAACTGTCTCGGGGGGGTCGGAAGTCAGGTGGCGGGTTTGGGGACATAGTCTCGGGGGGTCGGTGGGGTCAGGTGGCTGGTTTGGGACATAGTCTCGTGGGGGGTCAGGGTGGTCGGGGGTCTGGTGGTGGGTTTGGAGACATAGTCTTGGGGTGGGTCTGGGGTCGGGTGGCGGGTTTGGGGACATAATCTCGGAGGGGGTCATTGGGGTTGGGGGTCGGGTGGCACGTTTGGGGACATAGTCTCGGGGTGGGTCGGGGGTCGGGTTTGGGGACATAGTCTCGGGGGGGTCCGGGGGGTCAGGTGTCGGGTGGCAAGTTTGGGGAAAGAGTCTCGGGGGGGGTCGGGAGTCGGGTGGCGGGTTTGGGGACATATTCTCGGGGGCGTCGGGGGTCGGGAGGCGGGTTTGGGTACATAGTCTCAGGGGGGTCGGGGGGGGTCGGGTGGCGGGTTTGGGGAAACAGTCTCGGGGGGGTCGGAAGTCGAGAGGCGGGTTTGGGGACATATTCTCGGGGGGGTCTGGGGTTGGGCGGCGGGATTGGAGACATAGTCTCGGGGTGGGTCGGGGGTCAGGTGGCGGGTTTGGGGACATATTTTCCGGGGGGTCGGGGGGGTCGGCTGGCAGGTTTGGGGACATATTCTTAGGGGGGGTCAGGGGTTGGGTGTCGGGTTGGGGGACAAAGTCTCGGGGGGGTCGGGGGGGTCGGGTGGCGGGTTTGGGGACATAGCCTCGGGAGGGGTCGGGTGTTGGGTCCCGGGTTTGGGGACATAGTCTCTGGGGTGGCTCGGGGGGGTCGGGGGTCGGGTGGCGGGTTTGGGGACATAGTCGCGTGGGGGGGTTGGGGGGGTCGGGGGTCATGTGGTTGGTTTGGGGACATAGTCTTGGGGGTGTCGATGGGGTCGGGGGTCGGGTGGCGGGTTTTATGGACATAGTCTCGGGGGGAGTCGGGATGGTCGGGTGTCAGGTGGTGGGTTTGGGGACATAGTCTCGGGGGGGTCGGGGGGGTTGTGGGTCGGGTGGCAGGTTTAGGGACATAGATTCGGTAGGGTCGGGGGGTCGGGGGTTGGGTGGCGGGTTTGGGGACATAGTCTCGGGGTGGGTCGGGGGTCGGGTGGCGGGTTTGGGGACATAATCTCGGGGGGGTCATGTGTGTCAGGGTCGGGTGGCGGGTTTTAGGACATAGACGGGGGGGTCGGGCGTCGGGTGGCGGGTTTGGGGTAACAGTCTCGGAGGGGTCGGGAGTCGGGTGGCGGGTCTGGGGACATATTCTCAGTGGGGGGTCGGCGGTCGGGTGGCGGGTTTGGGGACATAGTCTCGGGGGGGTTGGGGGGGTCGGGTGGCTGGTTTGGGGACATAGTCTCGCGGTGGTCGGGGGGGTTGGGGGTCGGGTGTCGGGTTTGGGGACATAGTCTCGGGGGGTTCGGGTGGTTGGGGGTCTGGTGGCTGGATTGGGGACATAGTCTCGGGGGGGTCGAGGGTCGGGTGGCGGATTTCGGGAAATAGTCTCGGGGGGTCGGGGGTCATGTAGCGGGTTTGGGGAAATAGTCTCGGCGAGTCGGGGTCGGGTGGCAGGTTTGGGGACATAGTCTCGGGGGGGTCGGGGGTAGGGTGGTGGGTTTGGGGACATAGTCTCGGGGGGGTCGGGGGAGTCGGGAGTTGGGTGGCGGGTTTGGGGACATAGTCTCGTGGGTGGTCGGGGGTCGGGTGGCGGGTTTGGGGACATAGTCTCGGGGGGGTCGGGGGTCCGGTGGCGGGTTTGGAGACATAGTCTCGGGGTGGGTCTGGGGTCGGGGGACGGGTTTGGGGACATAATCCCGGGGGGGTCTTTGGGGTCGGGGGTCGGGTGGCAGGTTTGGGGAAATAGTCTTGGGGGTGTCGGGTGGGTCGGGAGTCGGGTGGCGCGTTTTATGGACATAGTCTCGGGGGAGTCGGGATGGTCGGGTGTCAGGTGGTGGGTTTGGGGACATAGTCTCGGGGGCGTCGGGGGGCATGTTTAGGGACATAGATTTGGGAGGGTCGGGGGGTCGGGGTTCAGGTGGCGGGTTTTGGGACATAGTCTCGGGGTGGTCGGGGGTCGGGTGGCGGGTTTGGGGGAACAGTCTCGGGGTGGGTCTGGGGTCGGGTGGCGGGTTTGGGGACATAATCTCGGAGGGGGCCGTTGGGGTTGGGGGTCGGGTGGCAGGTTTGGGGACATAGTCTCGGGATGGGTCGGGGGTCGGGTGGCGGGTTTGGTGACATAGTCTCGGGGGGGTCTGGGGGGTCGGGGGTCGGGTGGCGAGTTTGGGGAAACAGTCTCGGGGGGGTCGGGAGTCGGGTGGCGGGTTTGGGGACATATTATCGGGGGGGTCGGGGATCGGGAGGTGGGTTTGGGGACATAGTCTCAGGGGGGTCGGGGGGGTCGGGTGGCGGGTTTGGGGAAACAGTCTCGGGGGGTCGGAAGTCGAGAGGCGGGTTTGGGGACATATTCTCGGGGCGAATCGGGGGGGTCAGGAGTCGGGCGGCGGGATTGGGGACATAGTCTCGGGGGGGTCGGGGGGCGGCTGTCGCTTTTGGGGATATTGTCTCGGGGGGGTCGGGTGGCGGGTTTGGGGACATAGTCTTGGGGGCTTCGTGGGGTTCGGGTGGTGGGTTTGAAAACATAGTCTCGGGGGGAGTCGGGGGGGTCGGGGGTCGGGTGGCGGGTTTGGGGACATAGTCTCGGGGGGGTCGGGGGTTGGGTTTGGGGACATAGTCTTGGGGGGGTTGGGGGTGTCGTGGGTTGGGGGTCATGTTTGGGGACATACTCTCGGGGGGGTCAGGGGGGTCGGGGGTCGGGTGTCGGGTTTGGGGAGATAGTCTCGGGATGGTAGGGGGGGTCGGGGGTCGGGTGGCGGGTTTGGGGACATAGTCTCGTGGGGTTCAGGGGGGTCGGGGGTCAGGAGGCAAGTTTAGGGACATAGTCTCGGGGGGGGGCGGGGGGGGTCAGGGGTCGGGAGGCGGGTTTGGGGACATAGTCTCGGGGGGTCAGGGGGGTCGGGGGTCGGGTTGCGGGTTTGGGGACATAGTCTCGGGGGGGTCGGGAGACAGGTGGCGGGTTTGGGGACATAGTCTCGGAGGGGTCGGGGGGGTCGGGTGTCGGGTGACGGGTTTGGGGACATAGTCTCGGGGGGTTCGGTGGGGTCAGTTGTCGGGTGACGGGTTTGGGGACATAGTCTCGGGGGTGGTCGGGGGTCGGGTGGCGCGATTGGGGACATAGTCCCGGAAGGGTCGGGGGGGTCAGGTGGCGGGTTTGGGGACATAGTCTCGGGGGGGGTCGGGGGGGTCGGTGGTCAGGTGGCGGGTTCAGGGACATAGTCTCGGGGGTGTCGGGTAGTGGGTTTGGGGACATAGTCTTGGGGGGAGTCGGAGGGGTCGGTGGTCGGGTGGCAGGTTTAGGAACAGAGTCTCGGGGGTGTCGGGGTGGTCGGGGTCGGTTGGCGGGTTTGGGAAAATAGTCTTGGGGGTGTCGGGGGTGTCGGGGGTCTGGTGGCGCGTTTGGGGACATAGTCTCGGGGTGGGTCGGGGTTTGGGTGGCGGGTTTGAGGACATAGTCTCGGGGGGGTCGGGGGGCGGCTGTCGCTTTTGGGGATATTGTCTCGGGGGGGTCGGGGTGGCGGGTTTGGGGACATAGTCTTGGGGGCTTCGTGGGGGTCGGGTGGTGGGTTTGGGGACATAGTCTCGGGGGGGTCGGGGGGTCGGGGGTCCGGTGGCGGGTTTGGGAACATAGTCTCGTGGGGTTCGGGGGGGTCGGGGGTCGGGAGGCAAGTTTTGGGAAATAGTCTCGGAGGGGTCGGGTGGGTCAGGCGTCGGGAGGCGGGTTTGGGGCCATAGTCTTGTCGGCGTCGGGGGTCGGGTGGCGGGTTTAGGGACATAGTCTCGGGGGGTCGGGGGGGTCGTGGATCGGGGTGGCAGGTTTGGGGACATAGTCTCGAGGGGTCAGGGGGGTCGGGGGTCGGGTTGCGGGTTTGGGGACATAGTCTCGGGGGGGTCGGGAGACAGGTGGCGGGTTTGGGGACATAGTCTCGGGGGGATCGGGGGGTCGGGTGTCGGGTGACGGGTTTGGGGACACAGTCTCTGGGGGGTTCGGGGGAGTCGGGGATCGAGTGGCAGGATTAGGGACATTGTCTCAGGGTGGGTCGGGGGTCGGGTGGCGGGTTTGTGGACATAGTTTCGGGGGGGTCGGCTGTCGCTTTTGGGGATATTGTCTCGGGGGGTCGGGGGGGTCAGGTTTGGGGACATACTTTCGGGGGGGTCAGTGGTGTCGGGGGTTGGGTGTCGGGTTTGGGGAGATAGTCTCGGGATGGTCGGGGGGGTCGGGGATCGGGTGGCGGGTTTGGGGACATAGTCTCGTGGGGTTCGGGGGGGTCGGGGGTCGGGAGGCAAGTTTAGGGACATAGTCTCGGGGGGGTCGGGGGTCGGGAGGCGGGTTTGGGGACATAGTCTCGTGGGCGTCGGGGGTCGGGTGGCGGGTTTGGGGACATAGTCTCGGGGTGGGTCGGGGGTCAGTTGGTGGGTTTGGGGACATAGTCTCGGGGTGGTCGGGGTTCGGGTGGCGGGTTTGGGGACATAGTCTCGGGGGGTCAGGGGGGTCGGGGGTCAGGTTGCGGGTTTGGGGACATAGTCTCGGGGGGTTCGGTGGGGTCAGTTGTCGGGTGGCGGGTTTGGGGACATACATAGTCTCGGGGGCGGTCGGGGGTGTCGTGGAGCGGGTGGCGGGTTTGGGGACATAGTCTCGGGGGGGTCATGGGGGTCGGGTGGCGGATTTGGAGACATAGTCTCGGGGTGGTCGGGGGGGTCGGAGGTCGGGTGGCGGGTTTGGGAACATAGTCTCGGGTGGATCGATTGGCGGGTTTGTGGACATAGTCTCGGGGGGGTCGGGGGTCGGGTGGCGGTTTTGGGGACATAGTCCCGGGGGGGTCGGGGGTCGGGTGGCGGGTTTGGGGTCATAGTCTCGCAGAGTTCCGGGCAGGTCGGGGATCGAGTGGCGGGTTTGGGGACATATTCTCGGGGGGGTCGCGGGTCGCGTGGCGGGTATGGGGACATATTCTCGGGTGGTTCGGGTCGCGGGTTTGGGGACATAGTCTTGGAGTGGTCGGGGGGTTTGGCGGTCGGTTGGCAGGTTTGGGGACACAGTCTCGGGGGGGGTCGTGGGAGTCGGGGATCGGGTGGCGGGATTAGGGACATAGTCTCAGGGTGGGTCGGGGGTCGGGGTGGCGGGTTTGGGGACATAGTCTCGGGGTGGGTCGGGGGTCTGGTGGCGGGTTTGGGGACATAGTCTCGGGGGGGTCGGGTGTCGGGTGCCGGGTTTGGTGACATAGTCTCAGGGGGGTCGGGGGGTCGGGGGTCGGGAGGCGGGTTTGGGGACATAGTCTCGGGGGGGCGTCTCGGGGTTCGTGGTCGGGTGGCTGGTTAAGGGACATAGTCTCGGGGGGGTCGTGGGTCGGGTGGCAAGTTTGGGGACATAGGCTCGGTGGGGGTCGGGGGGGTTGGGGGTCGGGTGGCGGGTTTGGGGACATCGTCTCGGGGGGGGTCGGTTGGGTCGGGTGGCGGGTTTGGGGTCATAGTATCGGGGGGGTCGGGTGTGGGGACGTAGTCTCGGGGGGGTCGGGGGTCGGGTGGCGGGTTTGGGGACATAGTCTCGGGGTGGGTCGGGGTTTGGGTGGCGGGTTTGAGGACATAGTCTCGGGGGGGTCGGGGGGCGGCTGTCGCTTTTGGGGATATTGTCTCGGGGGGGTCGGGGTGGCGGGTTTGGGGACATAGTCTTGGGGGCTTCGTGGGGGTCGGGTGGTGGGTTTGGGGACATAGTCTCGGGGGGGGGTCGGGGGGGTCGGGGGTCCGGTGGCGGGTTTGGGAACATAGTCTCGTGGGGTTCGGGGGGGGTCGGGGGTCGGGAGGCAAGTTTTGGGAAATAGTCTCGGAGGGGTCGGGTGGGTCAGGCGTCGGGAGGCGGGTTTGGGGCCATAGTCTTGTCGGCGTCGGGGGTCGGGTGGCGGGTTTAGGGACATAGTCTCGGGGGGTCGGGGGGGTCGTGGATCGGGTGGCAGGTTTGGGGACATAGTCTCGAGGGGTCAGGGGGGTCGGGGGTCGGGTTGCGGGTTTGGGGACATAGTCTCGGGGGGGTCGGGAGACAGGTGGCGGGTTTGGGGACATAGTCTCGGGGGGATCGGGGGGTCGGGTGTCGGGTGACGGGTTTGGGGACACAGTCTCTGGGGGGTTCGGGGGAGTCGGGGATCGAGTGGCAGGATTAGGGACATTGTCTCAGGGTGGGTCGGGGGTCGGGTGGCGGGTTTGTGGACATAGTTTCGGGGGGGTCGGCTGTCGCTTTTGGGGATATTGTCTCGGGGGGTCGGGGGGGGTCAGGTTTGGGGACATACTTTCGGGGGGGTCAGTGGTGTCGGGGGTTGGGTGTCGGGTTTGGGGAGATAGTCTCGGGATGGTCGGGGGGGTCGGGGATCGGGTGGCGGGTTTGGGGACATAGTCTCGTGGGGTTCGGGGGGGTCGGGGGTCGGGAGGCAAGTTTAGGGACATAGTCTCGGGGGGGTCGGGGGTCGGGAGGCGGGTTTGGGGACATAGTCTCGTGGGCGTCGGGGGTCGGGTGGCGGGTTTGGGGACATAGTCTCGGGGTGGGTCGGGGGTCAGTTGGTGGGTTTGGGGACATAGTCTCGGGGTGGTCGGGGTTCGGGTGGCGGGTTTGGGGACATAGTCTCGGGGGGTCAGGGGGGTCGGGGGTCAGGTTGCGGGTTTGGGGACATAGTCTCGGGGGGTTCGGTGGGGTCAGTTGTCGGGTGGCGGGTTTGGGGACATACATAGTCTCGGGGGCGGTCGGGGGTGTCGTGGAGCGGGTGGCGGGTTTGGGGACATAGTCTCGGGGGGGTCATGGGGGTCGGGTGGCGGATTTGGAGACATAGTCTCGGGGTGGTCGGGGGGGTCGGAGGTCGGGTGGCGGGTTTGGGAACATAGTCTCGGGTGGATCGATTGGCGGGTTTGTGGACATAGTCTCGGGGGGGTCGGGGGTCGGGGTGGCGGTTTTGGGGACATAGTCCCGGGGGGGTCGGGGGTCGGGTGGCGGGTTTGGGGTCATAGTCTCGCAGAGTTCCGGGCAGGTCGGGGATCGAGTGGCGGGTTTGGGGACATATTCTCGGGGGGGTCGCGGGTCGCGTGGCGGGTATGGGGACATATTCTCGGGTGGTTCGGGTCGCGGGTTTGGGGACATAGTCTTGGAGTGGTCGGGGGGTTTGGCGGTCGGTTGGCAGGTTTGGGGACACAGTCTCGGGGGGGGTCGTGGGAGTCGGGGATCGGGTGGCGGGATTAGGGACATAGTCTCAGGGTGGGTCGGGGGTCGGGTGGCGGGTTTGGGGACATAGTCTCGGGGTGGGTCGGGGGTCTGGTGGCGGGTTTGGGGACATAGTCTCGGGGGGGTCGGGTGTCGGGTGCCGGGTTTGGTGACATAGTCTCAGGGGGGTCGGGGGTCGGGGGTCGGGAGGCGGGTTTGGGGACATAGTCTCGGGGGGGCGTCTCGGGGTTCGTGGTCGGGTGGCTGGTTAAGGGACATAGTCTCGGGGGGGTCGTGGGTCGGGTGGCAAGTTTGGGGACATAGGCTCGGTGGGGGTCGGGGGGGTTGGGGGTCGGGTGGCGGGTTTGGGGACATCGTCTCGGGGGGGTCGGTTGGGTCGGGTGGCGGGTTTGGGGTCATAGTATCGGGGGGGTCGGGTGTGGGGACGTAGTCTCGGGGGGGTCGGGGGTCGGGTGGCGGGTTTGGGGACATAGTCTCGGGGGGTTCAGGGGGGTCGGTGGTCGGGTGGCGGGTTTGGGGACAAAGTCTCAGTGGTTCAGGGGTCGGGTTTGGGAACATATTCTCGCCGGGGGGTCCGGGGTCGGGTGGCGGGTTTGGGGACATATTCTCGGCGGGGATCGGGGGTCGGGTGGCGGGTTTGGGGACATATTCTCAGGGGGGGGTCGGGGGTCGGGTGGCGGGTTTGGGAAAATAGTCTTGGGGGTGTCGGGGGTGTCGCGGGTCTGGTGGCGAGTTTGGGGACATATTCTCAGGGGGGGTCGGGGGTCGGGTAGCGGGTTTGGGGACATAGTCTTGGGGTGGGTCGGGGGTCGGGTGGCACGTTTGGGGACATAGTCTCGGGATGGGTCGGGGATCGGGTGGTGGGTTTGAGGACATAGTCTTGGGGGGGTCGGGGCGGTTGGGGGTCGGGTGGCGGGTTTGGGGACATAGTCTCAAGGGGGCGTCGGGGGGGTCGGGGGTCGGGTGGCGGGTTTAGGAACATAGTCTCGGGGGGGTCGGGGGGTCGTGTGGCATGCTTGGGGACATAGTCTCGGGGGGGGGTCGGGGGTTGGGTTTGGGGACAAAGTCTCTGGGGGTGTCGGGGGGGTCGTGGGGCGGGTGGCGGGTTTGGGGACATAGTCTCAGGGGGGTCATGGGGGTCGGGTGGCGGATTTGGGGACATAGTCTCGGGGTGGTCGGGGGGGTCGGAGGTCGGGTGGCGGGTTTGGGGACATAGTCTCGGGGGGGTCGGAGTCGGGTGGCGGGTTTGAGGACATAGTCTCGAGGGGGTTGGGTGGCGGGTTTGGGGACATGGTCTCGGGGGGGTCGGGGGGGTCGGGTGGCGCGATTGGGGACATAGTCTCGGGGTGGGTCGGGGGTCGGGTGGCGGGTTTGAGGACATAGTCTCGGGGGGGTCGGGGCGGTTGGGGGTCGGGTGGCGGGTTTGGGGACATAGTCTCGGGGGGGGTCCGTGGGGTCGGGTGGCGGTTTTGGGGACAGAGTCTCGGGGGGGTCGGCTGTCGCTTTTGGGGACATAGTCTCGGGGGCTTCGTGGGGGTCGGGTGGTGGGTTTGGGGGTGTCGTGGGTTGGGGGTCGGGTTTGGGGACATACTCTCGGGGGTGTCAGGGGGGTTGGGGGTCGGGTGTCGGGTTTGGGGAGATAGTCTCGGGATGGTCGGGGGGGTCGGGGGTAGGATGGTGGGTTTGGGGACATAGTCTCGTGGGGTTCGAGGGGGGTCGGGGGTCGGGAGGCAAGTTTAGGGACATAGTCTCGGGGGGGGTCGGGGGGGTCGGGGTCGGGTGGTGGGTTTGGGAACATAGTCTCGGGGGGGGTCGGGGGGTCGTGTGGCATGCTTGGGGACATAGTCTCGGGGGGGGGTCGGGGGTTGGGTTTGGGGACATAGTCTCTGGGGGTGTCGGGGGTCGGGTGGCGGGTTTGGGGACATAGTCACAGGGGGGTCTGGGGGGTCGGGGGTCGGGTGGCGGGTTTGGGGACATAGTCTCGGGGGGGTCGGGTGGCGGGTTTGGGGATATAGTCTCGGGGGGGTCGGGGCGGTTGTGGGTCGGGTGACGGGTTTGGGAACAAAGTCTCGGGGGGGGTCAGGGGGTCGTGGGTCGGGGGTGGGTTTGGGGACATAATTTCGGGGGGGTCAGTGGGGTCGGGGGTCGGGTGTCGGTTTTGGGGAGATAGTCTCGGGATGGTCGGGGGTCGGGTAGCGGGTTTGGGGACATAGTCTCGGGGGGGCGGGGGGGCGGGGGTCGGGTGGCGGGTTTGGGGACATAGTCTCGGGGGTGTCGGGGGTCGGGTGGCGCGATTGGGGACATAGCCCCGGGAGGGTCGGGGGGGGTCAGGTGGCGGGTTTGGGGACATAGTCTCGGGGGGGGTCGGGGGGGTCGGTGGTCGGGTGGTGGGTTCAGGGACATAGTCTCTGGGGGGTCGGGGGGGTCGGGTGGTGGGTTTGGGGACATAGTCTTGGGAGGAGTCGGAGGGGGTCGGTGGTCGGGTGGCAGGTTTAGGAATAGGGTCTCGGGGGGGTCGGTGTGGACGGGGTCGGTTGGCGGGTTTGGGAAAATAGTCTTGGTGGTGTCGGGGGTGTCGGGGGTCTGGTGGCGCGTTTGGGGACATAGTCTCAGGGTGGGTCGGGTGGCGGGTTTGGGGACATAGTCTCAGGGGTGTCGGGGGGGTCGGAGGTCGGGTGGCGGGTTTGGGGACATAGTCTCGGGGGGGTCGGAGTCGGGGTGGCGGGTTTGAGGACATAGTCTCGAGGGGGTTGGGTGGCGGGTTTGGGGACATAGTCTCGGGGTGGGTCGGGGGTCGGGTGGCGGGTTTGAGGACATAGTCTCGGGGGGGTCGGGGCGGTTGGGGGTCGGGTGGCGGGTTTGGGGACATAGTCTCGGGGGGGTCGGGGGGGGTCGGGTGGCGCGATTGGGGACATAGTCTCGGGGTGGGTCGGGGGTCGGGTGGCGGGTTTGAGGACATAGTCTCGGGGGGGTCGGGGCGGTTGGGGGTCGGGTGGCGGGTTTGAGGACATAGTCTCGGGGGGTCGGGGCGGTTGGGGGTCGGGTGGCGGGTTTGGGGACCTAGTCTCGGGGGGGGGGGTCCGTGGGGTCGGGTGGCGGTTTTGGGGACAGAGTCTCGGGGGGGGTCGGCTGTCGCTTTTGGGGACATAGTCTCGGGGGCTTCGTGGGGGTCGGGTGGTGGGTTTGGGGGTGTCGTGGGTTGGGGGTCGGGTTTGGGGACATACTCTCGGGGGTGTCAGGGGGGTTGGGGGTCGGGTGTCGGTTTTGGGGAGATAGTCTCGGGATGGTCGGGGGTCGGGTAGCGGGTTTGGGGACATAGTCTCGGGGGGGCGGGGGGGGCGGGGGGTCGGGTGGCGGGTTTGGGGACATAGTCTCGGGGGTGTCGGGGGTCGGGTGGCGCGATTGGGGACATAGCCCCGGGAGGGTCGGGGGTGGTCAGGTGGCGGGTTTGGGGACATAGTCTCGGGGGGGGTCGGGGGGGTCGGTGGTCGGGTGGTGGGTTCAGGGACATAGTCTCTGGGGGGGTCGGGGGGGGTCGGGTGGTGGGTTTGGGGACATAGTCTTGGGGGGAGTCGGAGGGGTCGGTGGTCGGGTGGCAGGTTTAGGAATAGGGTCTCGGGGGGGTCGGTGTGGACGGGGTCGGTTGGCGGGTTTGGGAAAATAGTCTTGGGGGTGTTGGGGGTGTCGGGGGTCTGGTGGCGCGTTTGGGGACATAGTCTCAGGGTGGGTCGGGTGGCGGGTTTGGGGACATAGTCTCAGGGGGGACGGGGGTCTGGTGGCAGGTTTGGGGACATAGTCTCGGGGGGGTCGGGGGTCAGGTGCCGGGTTTGGGGACATAGTCTCAGGGGGGTCGGGGGGGTCGGGGGTCGCGAGGCGGGTTTGGGGACATAGTCTCAGGGGGAGTCTCGGGGGTCGGTGGTCGGGTGGCTGGTTTGGGGACATATTCTCAGGGGGGGGTCGGGGGTCGGGTGGCGGGTTTGGGGACATATTCTCAGGGGGGGTCGGGGGTCGGGTGGCGGGTTTGGGAAAATAGTCTTGGGGGTGTCGGGGGTGTCGCGGGTCTGGTGGCGAGTTTGGGGACATATTCTCAGGGGGGGTCGGGGGTCGGGTGGCACGTTTGGGGACATAGTCTCGGGATGGGTCGGGGATCGGGTGGTGGGTTTGAGGACATAGTCTTGGGGGGGTCGGGGGGGTCGGGTGGCGGGTTTAGGAACATAGTCTCGGAGGGGTCGGGGGGTCGTGTGGCATGCTTGGGGACATAGTCTCGGGGGGGGTCGGGGGTTGGGTTTGGGGACAAAGTCTCTGGGGGTGTCGGGGGGGTCGTGGGGCGGGTGGCGGGTTTGGGGACATAGTCTCAGGGGGGTCATGGGGGTCGGGTGGCGGATTTGGGGACATAGTCTCGGGGTGGTCGGGGGGGTCGGAGGTCGGGTGGCGGGTTTGGGGACATAGTCTCGGGGGGGTCGGAGTCGGGTGGCGGGTTTGAGGACAAAGTTTCGAGGGGGTTGGGTGGCGGGTTTGGGGACATAGTCTCGGGGGGGTCGGGGGGGTCGGGTGGCGCGATTGGGGACATAGTCTCGGGGTGGGTCGGGGGTCGGGTGGTGGGTTTGAGGACATAGTCTCGGGGGGGTCGGGGCGGTTGGGGGTCGGGTGGCGGGTTTGGGGACATAGTCTCGGGGGGGGGTCCGTGGGGTCGGGTGGCGGTTTTGGGGACAGAGTCTCGGGGGGTCGGCTGTCGCTTTTGGGGACATAGTCTCGGGGGCTTCGTGGGGGTCGGGTGGTGGGTTTGGGGGTGTCGTGGGTTGGGGGTCGGGTTTGGGGACATACTCTCGGGGGTGTCAGGGGGGTTGGGGGTCGGGTGTCGGGTTTGGGGAGATAGTCTCGGGATGGTCGGGGGGGGTCGGGGGTAGGATGGTGGGTTTGGGGACATAGTCTCGTGGGGTTCGAGGGGGTCGGGGGTCGGGAGGCAAGTTTAGGGACATAGTCTCGGGGGGGTCGGGGGGGTCGGGGTCGGGTGGTGGGTTTGGGAACATAGTCTCGGGGGGGGTCGGGGGGTCGTGTGGCATGCTTGGGGACATAGTCTCGGGGGGGGTCGGGGGTTGGGTTTGGGGACATAGTCTCTGGGGGTGTCGGGGGTCGGGGTGGCGGGTTTGGGGACATAGTCACAGGGGGGTCTGGGGGGTCGGGGGTCGGGTGGCGGGTTTGGGGATATAGTCTCGGGGGGGTCGGGGCGGTTGTGGGTCGGGTGACGGGTTTGGGAACAAAGTCTCGGGGGGGGTCAGGGGGTCGTGGGTCGGGGGAGGGTTTGGGGACATAATTTCGGGGGGGTCAGTGGGGTCGGGGGTCGGGTGTCGGTTTTGGGGAGATAGTCTCGGGATGGTCGGGGGTCGGGTAGCGGGTTTGGGGACATAGTCTCGGGGGGGTGGGGGGGCGGGGGTCGGGTGGCGGGTTTGGGGACATAGTCTCGGGGGGGCGGGGGGGCGGGGGTCGGGTGGCGCGATTGGGGACATAGCCCCGGGAGGGTCGGGGGGGGTCAGGTGGCGGGTTTGGGGACATAGTCTCGGGGGGGGTCGGGGGGGTCGGTGGTCGGGTGGTGGGTTCAGGGACATAGTCTCTGGGGGGTCGGGGGGGTCGGGTGGTGGGTTTGGGGACATAGTCTTGGGGGGAGTCGGAGGGGGTCGGTGGTCGGGTGGCAGGTTTAGGAACAGAGTCTCGGGGGGGTCGGTGTGGACGGGGTCGGTTGGCGGGTTTGGGAAAATAGTCTTGGTGGTGTCGGGGGTGTCGGGGGTCTGGTGGCGCGTTTGGGGACATAGTCTCAGGGTGGGTCGGGTGGCGGGTTTGGGGACATAGTCTCAGGGGGGTCGGGGGGGACGGGGGTCTGGTGGCAGGTTTGGGGACATAGTCTCAGGGGGGGTCGGGGGTCGGGTAGCGGGTTTGGGGACATAGTCTTGGGGTGGGTCGGGGGTCGGGTGGCACGTTTGGGGACATAGTCTCGGGATGGGTCGGGGATCGGGTGGCGGGTTTGGGGACATAGTCTCAGGGGGGTCGGGGGTCGGGAGGCGGGTTTGGGGACATAGTCTCAGGGGGGTCGTGGGTCGGGTGGCAGGTTTGAGGACAAAGTCTCGAGGGGGTTGGGTGGCGGGTTTGGGGACATAGTCTCGGGGGGGTCGGGGGGGTCGGGTGGCGCGATTGGGGACATAGTCTCGGGGTGGGTCGGGGGTCGGGTGGCGGGTTTGAGGACATAGTCTCGGGGGGTCGGGGCGGTTGGGGGTCGGGTGGCGGGTTTGGGGACATAGTCTCGGGGGGGGGGGGTCCGTGGGGTCGGGTGGCGGTTTTGGGGACAGAGTCTCGGGGGGGGTCGGCTGTCGCTTTTGGGGACATAGTCTCGGGGGCTTCGTGGGGGTCGGGTGGTGGGTTTGGGGGTGTCGTGGGTTGGGGGTCGGGTTTGGGGACATACTCTCGGGGGTGTCAGGGGGGTTGGGGGTCGGGTGTCGGGTTTGGGGAGATAGTCTCGGGATGGTCGGGGGGGTCGGGGGTAGGATGGTGGGTTTGGGGACATAGTCTCGTGGGGTTCGAGGGGGTCGGGGGTCGGGAGGCAAGTTTAGGGACATAGTCTCGGGGGGGTCGGGGGGGTCGGGGTCGGGGGGTGGGTTTGGGAACATAGTCTCGGGGGGGGTCGGGGGGTCGTGTGGCATGCTTGGGGACATAGTCTCGGGGGGGGTCGGGGGTTGGGTTTGGGGACATAGTCTCTGGGGGTGTCGGGGGTCGGGTGGCGGGTTTGGGGACATAGTCACAGGGGGGTCTGGGGGGTCGGGGGTCGGGTGGCGGGTTTGGGGACATAGTCTCGGGGGGGTCGGGTGGCGGGTTTGGGGATATAGTCTCGGGGGGGTCGGGGCGGTTGTGGGTCGGGTGACGGGTTTGGGAACAAAGTCTCGGGGGGGGTCAGGGGGTCGTGGGTCGGGGGTGGGTTTGGGGACATAATTTCGGGGGGGTCAGTGGGGTCGGGGGTCGGGTGTCGGTTTTGGGGAGATAGTCTCGGGATGGTCGGGGGTCGGGTAGCGGGTTTGGAGACATAGTCTCGGGGGGGCGGGGGGCGGGGGTCGGGTGGCGGGTTTGGGGACATAGTCTCGGGGGTGTCGGGGGTCGGGTGGCGCGATTGGGGACATAGCCCCGGGAGGGTCGGGGGGGGGTCAGGTGGCGGGTTTGGGGACATAGTCTCGGGGGGGGTCGGGGGGGTCGGTGGTCGGGTGGTGGGTTCAGGGACATAGTCTCTGGGGGGTCGGGGGGGTCGGGTGGTGGGTTTGGGGACATAGTCTTGGGGGGAGTCGGAGGGGGTCGGTGGTCGGGTGGCAGGTTTAGGAATAGGGTCTCGGGGGGGTCGGTGTGGACGGGGTCGGTTGGCGGGTTTGGGAAAATAGTCTTGGTGGTGTCGGGGGTGTCGGGGGTCTGGTGGCGCGTTTGGGGACATAGTCTCAGGGTGGGTCGGGTGGCGGGTTTGGGGACATAGTCTCAGGGGGGTCGGGGGGGACGGGGGTCTGGTGGCAGGTTTGGGGACATAGTCTCAGGGGGTTCGGGGGACAGGTGCCGGGTTTGGGGACATAGTCTCAGGGGGGTCGGGGGTCGGGAGGCGGGTTTGGGGACATAGTCTCAGGGGGAGTCTCGGGGGTCGGTGGTCGGGTGGCTGGTTAAGGGACATAGTCTCGGGGGGGTCGTGGGTCGGGTGGCAGGTTTGGGGACATAGGCTTCGTGGGGGTCGGGTGGTGGGTTTGGGGGTGTCGTGGGTTGGGGGTCGGGTTTGGGGACATACTCTCGGGGGTGTCAGGGGGGTTGGGGGTCGGGTGTCGGGTTTGGGGAGATAGTCTCGGGATGGTCGGGGGGTCGGTGGTAGGATGGTGGGTTTGGGGACATAGTCTCGTGGGGTTCGAGGGGGTTGGGGGTCGGGAGGCAAGTTTAGGGACATAGTCTCGGGGGGGGTCGGGGGGGTCGGGGTCGGGTGGTGGGTTTGGGAACATAGTCTCGGGGGGGGTCGGGGAGTCGTGTGGCATGCTTGGGGACATAGTCTCGGGGGGGGGTCGGGGGTTGGGTTTGGAGACATAGTCTCTGGGGGTGTCGGGGGTCGGGTGGCGGGTTTGGGGACATAGTCTCGGGGGGGTCGGTGTGGACGGGGTCGGTTGGCGGGTTTGGGAAAATAGTCTTGGTGGTGTCGGGGGTCTGGTGGCGTGTTTGGGGACATAGTCTCGGGGTGGGTCGGGTGGCTGTTTTGGGGACATAGCCTCAGGGGGGTCGGGGGGGGACGGGGGTCTGGTGGCAGGTTTGGGGACATAGTCTCGGGGGGGTCGGGGGTCAGGTGCCGGGTTTGGGGACATAGTCTCAGGGGGGTCGGGGGGGTCGGGGGTCGGGAGGCGGGTTTGGGGACATAGTCTCAGGGGGAGTCTCGGGGGTCGGTGGTCGGGTGGCTGGTTAAGGGACATAGTCTCGGGGGGGTCGTGGGTCGGGTGGCAGGTTTGGGGACATAGTCTCGGGGGGGTCGGGGGTCAGGTGCCGGGTTTGGGGACATAGTCTCAGGGGGGTCGGGGGGGTCGGGGGTCGGGAGGCGGGTTTGGGGACATAGTCTCAGGGGGAGTCTCGGGGGTCGGTGGTCGGGTGGCTGGTTAAGGGACATAGTCTCGGGGGGGTCGTGGGTCGGGTGGCAGGTTTGGGGACATAGGCTCGGTGGGGGTCGGGGGGGGTGGGGGTCAGGGGGGGGGGGGTTTGGGGACATCGTCTCGGGGGGGTCGGTTGGGTCTGGTGGCGGGTTTGGGGACCTAGTCTCGGGGGGTCGGGGGAGTCGGTGGTAGGGTGGCGGGTTTGGGGACAAAGTCTCGGGGGGTCGGGGGAGTCGGTGGTCGGGTGGCGGGTTTGGGGACATAGTCTCGGGGGGGTCGGGGGTCGGGGTGGCGGGTTTGGGGACGTAGTTTCGGGGGGGTCGGGGGTCGGGGTGGCGGGTTTGGGGACATAGTCTCGGGGGGTTCGGGGGGTCGGGGGTCGGGTGGCGGGTTTGGGGACAAAGTCTAGGGGGGGTCGGGTCGGTCCAGATCGGGGTGGCGGGTTTGGGGACATCGTCTCGGGGGGGTCGGGGGTCGGGTGGCAGGTTTGGGGACATAGTCTCGGGGGGGTCGGGGGTCGGGTGGCGGGTTTGGGGACGTAGTCTCGGGGGGGTCGGGGGTCGGGTGGCGGGTTTGGGGACATAGTCTCGGGGGGTTCGGGGGGTCGGGGGTCGTGTGGCGGGTTTGGGGACAAAGTCTCGGTGGTTCGGGGGTCGGGTTTGGGAACATATTCTCGGCGGGGGTTGGGGGTCGGGTGGCGGGTTTGGGGACATATTCCTGGCGGGGGTCAGGGGTCAGGTGGCGGGTTTGGGGACATATTCTCAGGGGGGGTCGGGTGGCGGGTTTGGGGACATAGACTCGGGGTTGGGGGTCGGGTTGCAGGTTTAGGGACATAGTCTCGGGGGGGTCGGGTGGTGGGTTTGGGGACACAGTCTCGGGGGGTCGGAGTCGGGTGGCGGGTTTGGGAAAATAGTCTTGGGGGTGTCGCGGGTGTCGGGGGTCTGGTGGCGCGTTTGGGGTCATAGTCTCGGGGTGGGTCGGGGGTCGGGTGGCGTGTTTGAGGACATAGTCTCGGGGGGGTCGGAGCGGTTGAGGGTCGGGTGGTGGGTTTGGGGACATAGTCTCAGGGGGGTCGGGGGGGTCGGGTGGCGGGTTTGGGGACATTGTCTCGGGGGGGGTTCGGCTGTCGCTTTTGGGGATGTTGTCTCGGGGGGGGGGGTCGGGTGGCGGGTTTGGGGACATAGTCTCCGGGGCTTCGTGGGGGTCTTGTGGTGGGTTTGGGGGTGTCGTGGGTTGGGGGTCGGGTTTGGGGACATACTCTCGGGGGGGTCAGGGGGGTCGGGGGTCGGGTGTCGGGTTTGGGGAGATAGTCTCGGGATGGTCGGGGGGGTTGGGGGTCGTGTGGCGGGTTTGGGGACATAGTCTCGTGGGGTTCGGGGGGGTCGGGGGTCGGGAGGCAAGTTTAGAGACATAGTCTCGGGGGGGTCGGGGGTCGGGAGGCGGGTTTGGGGACATAGTCTTGGGGTGGTCGGGGGTCGGGTGGCGGGTTTGGGGACATAGTCTCGGGGAGTCGGGGTGGTCATGGGTAGGGTGGCAGGTTTGGGGACATAGTCTCGGGGGGTCAGGGGGGTCGGGGGTCGGGTTGCGGGTTTGGGGACATAGTCTCGGGGGGGTCGGGAGACAGGTGGCGGGTTTGGGGACATAGTCTCGGGGGGGTCGGGGGGTCGGGTGTCGGGTGACGGGTTTGGGGACATAGTCTCGGGGGTGGTCGGGGGGGGCCGTGGGTCGGGTGGCGGGTTTGGGGACATAGTCTCGGGGGTGTCGGGTAGTGGGTTTGGGGACATAGTCTTGGGGGGAGTCGGAGGGGTCGGTGGTCGGGTGGCAGGTTTAGGAACAGAGTCTCGGGGGTGTCGGGGTGGTCGGGGTCGGTTGGCGGGTTTGGGAAAATAGTCTTGGGGGTGTCGGGGGTCGGGTGGCACGTTTGGGGACATAGTCTCGGGGGGGTCGGGGCGGTTGGGGGTCGGGTGGCGGGTTTGGGGACATAGTCTCGGGGGGGGTCGGGGGAGCCGGGTGGCGGGTTTGGGGACATAGTCTCGGGGGGGTCGGGGGGCGGCTGTCGCTTTTGGGGATATTGTCTCGGGGGGGTCGGGGGTTGGGTTTGGGGACATAGTCTTGGGGGCTTCGTGGGGGTCGGGTGGTGGGTTTGGGGACATAGTCTTGGGGGCTTCGTGGGGGTCGGGTGGTGGGTTTGGGGACATAGTCTTGCGGGGGTTGGGGGTGTCGTGGGTTGGGGGGTCATGTTTGGGGACATACTCTCGGGGGGGTCAGGGGGGTCGGGGGTCGGGTGTCGGGTTGGGGAGATAGTCTCGGGATGGTCAGGGGGGTCGGGGGTCGGGTGGTGGGTTTGGGGACATAGTCTCGTGGGGTTTGGGGGGTCGGGAGGCAAGTTTAGGGACATAGTCTCGGGGGGGGTCGGGGGGGGTCAGGGGTCGGGAGGCGGGTTTGGGGACATAGTCTTGGGGTGGGTCGGGGTTCGGGTGGTGGGTTTGAAAACATAGTCTCGGGGGGAGTCGGGGGGGTTGGGGGTCGGGTGGCGGGTTTGGGAACATAGTCTCGGGGGGGTCGGGGGTTGGGTTTGGGGACATAGTCTTGGGGGCTTCGTGGGGGTCGGGTGGTGGGTTTGGGGACATAGTCTTGGGGGGGTTGGGGGTGTCGTGGTTTGGGGGTCATGTTTGGGGACATACTCTCGGGGGGGTCAGGGGGGTCGGGGGTCGGGTGTCGGGTTTGGGGAGATAGTCTCGTGGGGTTCAGGGGGGTCGGGGGTCGGGTGGTGGGTTTGGGGACATAGTCTCGGGGGGGGTCGGGGGGGGTCGGTGGTCGGGTGGCGGGTTCAGGGACATAGTCTCGGGGGTGTCGGGTAGTGGGTTTGGGGACATAGTCTTGGGGGGAGTCGGAGGGGTCGGTGGTCGGGTGGCAGGTTTAGGAACAGAGTCTCGGGGGTGTCGGGGTGGTCGGGGTCGGTTGGCGGGTTTGGGAAAATAGTCTTGGGGGTGTCGGGGGTGTCGGGGGTCGGGTGGTGGGTTTGGGGACATAGTCTCGGGGTGGGTCGGGGTTTGGGTGGCGGGTTTGAGGACATAGTCTCGGGGGGGTCGGGGGGCGGCTGTCGCTTTTGGGGATATTGTCTCGGGGGGGTCGGGTGGCGGGTTTGGGGACATAGTCTCGGGGGGGGTCGGGGGGTCGGGGGTCCGGTGGCGGGTTTGGGAACATAGTCTCGTGGGGTTCGGGGGGGTCGGGGGTCGGGAGGCAAGTTTTGGGAAATAGTCTCGGAGGGGTCGGGTGGGTCAGGCGTCGGGAGGCGGGTTTGGGGCCATAGTCTTGTCGGCGTCGGGGGTCGGGTGGCGGGTTAGGGGACATAGTCTCGGGGGGCCGGGGGGGTCGTGGGTCGGGTGGCAGGTTTGGGGACATAGTCTCGAGGGGTCAGGGGGGTCGGGGGTCGGGTTGCGGGTTTGGGGACATAGTCTCGGGGGGGTCGGGAGACAGGTGGCGGGTTTGGGGACATAGTCTCGGGGGGTCGGGTGTCGGGTGACGGGTTTGGGGACACAGTCTCTGGGGGGTTCGGGGGAGTCGGGGATCGAGTGGCAGGATTAGGGACATTGTCTCAGGGTGGGTCGGGGGTCGGGTGGCGGGTTTGTGGACATAGTTTCGGGGGGGTCGGCTGTCGCTTTTGGGGATATTGTCTCGGGGGGTTGGGGGGGTCAGGTTTGGGGACATACTTTCGGGGGGGTCAGTGGTGTCGGGGGTTGGGTGTCGGGTTTGGGGAGATAGTCTCGGGATGGTCGGGGGGGTCGGGGATCGGGTGGCGGGTTTGGGGACATAGTCTCGTGGGGTTCGGGGGGGTCGGGGGTCGGGAGGCAAGTTTAGGGACATAGTCTCGGGGGGGTCGGGGGTCGGGAGGCGGGTTTGGGAAAATAGTCTTGGGGGTGTCGCGGGTGTCGGGGGTCTGGTGGCGCGTTTGGGGACATAGTCTCGGGGTGGGTCGGGGGTCGGGTGGCGTGTTTGAGGACATAGTCTCGGGGGGGTCGGAGCGGTTGAGGGTCGGGTGGTGGGTTTGGGGACATAGTCTCGGGGGGGTCGGGGGGGTCGGGTGGCGGGTTTGGGGACATTGTCTCGGGGGGGGGGTTCGGCTGTCGCTTTTGGGGATGTTGTCTCGGGGGGGGGTCGGGTGGCGGGTTTGGGGACATAGTCTCCGGGGCTTCGTGGGGGTCTTGTGGTGGGTTTGGGGGTGTCGTGGGTTGGGGGTCGGGTTTGGGGACATACTCTCGGGGGGGTCAGGGGGGTCGGGGGTCGGGTGTCGGGTTTGGGGAGATAGTCTCGGGATGGTCGGGGGGGTTGGGGGTCGTGTGGCGGGTTTGGGGACATAGTCTCGTGGGGTTCGGGGGGGTCGGGGGTCGGGAGGCAAGTTTAGAGACATAGTCTCGGGGGGGTCGGGGGTCGGGAGGCGGGTTTGGGGACATAGTCTTGGGGTGGTCGGGGGTCGGGTGGCGGGTTTGGGGACAAAGTCTCGGGGAGTCGGGGTGGTCATGGGTAGGGTGGCAGGTTTGGGGACATAGTCTCGGGGGGTCAGGGGGGTCGGGGGTCGGGTTGCGGGTTTGGGGACATAGTCTCGGGGGGGTCGGGAGACAGGTGGCGGGTTTGGGGACATAGTCTCGGGGGGGTCGGGGGGTCGGGTGTCGGGTGACGGGTTTGGGGACATAGTCTCGGGGGGGGGTCGGGGGGGTCGGTGGTCGGGTGGCGGGTTCAGGGACATAGTCTCGGGGGTGTCGGGTAGTGGGTTTGGGGACATAGTCTTGGGGGGAGTCGGAGGGGTCGGTGGTCGGGTGGCAGGTTTAGGAACAGAGTCTCGGGGGTGTCGGGGTGGTCGGGGTCGGTTGGCGGGTTTGGGAAAATAGTCTTGGGGGTGTCGGGGTGGGTCGGGGGTCGGGTGGCACATTTGGGGACATAGTCTCGGGGGGGTCGGGGCGGTTGGGGGTCGGGTGGCGGGTTTGGGGACATAGTCTCGGGGGGGTCGGGGCGGTTGGGGGTCGGGTGGCGGGTTTGGGGACATAGTCTCGGGGGGGTCGGGGGTTGGGTTTGGGGACATAGTCTTGGGGGCTTCGTGGGGGTCGGGTGGTGGGTTTGGGGACATAGTCTTGGGGGGGTTGGGGGTGTCGTGGTTTGGGGGTCATGTTTGGGGACATACTCTCGGTGGGGTCAGGGGGGTCGGGGGTCGGGTGTCGGGTTTGGGGAGATAGTCTCGTGGGGTTCAGGGGGGTCGGGGGTCGGGTGTCGGGTTTGGGGAGATAGTCTTGGGGGGAGTCGGAGGGGTCGGTGGTCGGGTGGCAGGTTTAGGAACAGAGTCTCGGGGGTGTCGGGGTGGTCGGGGTCGGTTGGCGGGTTTGGGAAAATAGTCTTGGGGGTGTCGGGGGTGTCGGGGCTCTGGTGGCACGTTTGGGGACATAGTCTCGGGGTGGGTCGGGGGTTGGGTGGCGGGTTTGAGGACATAGTCTCGGGGGGGGTCGGGGCGGTTGGGGGTCGGGTGGCGGGTTTGGGGACATAGCCTCGGGGGGGTCGGGGGTTGGGTTTGGGGACATAGTCTTGGGGGCTTCGTGGGGGTCGGGTGGTGGGTTTGGGGACATAGTTTTGGGGGGGTTGGGGGTGTCGTGGGTTGGGGGTCGGGTTTGGGGACATACTCTCGGGGGGGTCAGGGGGGTCGGGGGTCGGGTGTCGGGTTTGGGGAGATAGTCTCGGGATGGTAGGGGGGGTCGGGGGTTGGGTGGCGGGTTTGGGGACATAGTCTCGTGGGGTTCAGGGGGGTCGGGGGTCGGGAGGCAAGTTTAGGGACATAGTCTCGGGGGGGGTCGGGGGGGTCAGGGGTCGGGAGGCGGGTTTGGGGACATAGTCTCGGGGGGGTCGGGGGGGTCGGGTGGCGCGATTGGGGACATAGTCTCGGGGTGGGTCGGAGGTCGGGTGGCGGGTTTGAGGACATAGTCTCGGGGGGGTCGGGGCGGTTGGGGGTCGGGTGGCGGGTTTGGGGACATAGTCTCGGGGGGTGTCGGGGGAGCCGGGTGGCGGGTTTGGAGACATAGTCTCGGGGGGGTCGGGGGGCGGCTGTCGCTTTTGGGGATATTGTCTCGGGGGGGTCGGGGGTTGGGTTTGGGGACATAGTCTTGGGGGCTTCGTGGGGGTCGGGAGGTGGGTTTGGGGACATAGTCTTGGGGGCTTCGTGGGGGTCGGGTGGTGGGTTTGGGGACATAGTTTTGCGGGGGTTGGGGGTGTCGTGGGTTGGGGGGTCATGTTTGGGGACATACTCTCGGGGGGGTCAGGGGGGTCGGGGGTCGGGTGTCGGGTTGGGGAGATAGTCTCGGGATGGTCAGGGGGGTCGGGGGTCGGGTGGTGGGTTTGGGGACATAGTCTCGTGGGGTTTGGGGGGTCGGGAGGCAAGTTTAGGGACATAGTCTCGGGGGGGGTCGGGGGGGGTCAGGGGTCGGGAGGCGGGTTTGGGGACATAGTCTTGGGGTGGGTCGGGGTTCGGGTGGTGGGTTTGAAAACATAGTCTCGGGGGGAGTCGGGGGGGTCGGGGGTCGGGTGGCGGGTTTGGGAACATAGTCTCGGGGGGGTCGGGGGTCGGGTTTGGGGACATAGTCTTGGGGGCTTCGTGGGGGTCGGGTGGTGGGTTTGGAGACATAGTCTTGGGGGGGTTGGGGGTGTCGTGGTTTGGGGGTCATGTTTGGGGACATACTCTCGGGGGGGTCAGGGGGGTCGGGGGTCGGGTGTCGGGTTTGGGGAGATAGTCTCGTGGGGTTCAGGGGGGTCGGGGGTCGGGTGTCGGGTTTGGGGAGATAGTCTTGGGGGGAGTCGGAGGGGTCGGTGGTCGGGTGGCAGGTTTAGGAACAGAGTCTCGGGGGTGTCGGGGTGGTCGGGGTCGGTTGGCGGGTTTGGGAAAATAGTCTTGGGGGTGTCGGGGGTGTCGGGGGTCTGGTGGCGCGTTTGGGGACATAGTCTCGGGGTGGGTCGGGGTTTGGGTGGCGGGTTTGAGGACATAGTCTCGGGGGGGTCGGGGGGTCGGGTTTCGGGTGGCTGGTTTGGGGACATAGTCTCGCGTGATGCGGGGGGGGTCGGGTGTCGGGTGGTGGGTTTGGGGACATAGCCTTGGTGGGGTCGGGGTTCGGGTGGCGTGTTTGGGGACATAGTCTCGGGGGGTCGGGTGTTCGGGTGTCGGGAGGCGGGTTTGCGGACATAGTCTTGGGGGGATCGGGAGTCGGGTGGTGTGTTTGGGGACATAGTCTCAATGGGGTCGGTGGGGTCGGGGGTCGGGTTTGCGGACATAGTCTCGGGGTGGGTCTAGGGGGTCGGTGGTCGGGTGGCGGGTTTAGGGACATAGTCTCGGGGAGGGTCGGGGGGTCGGGGGTCAAGTGGCGGGTTCGGGGACAGATTCTCGGGGTGGGTCAGGCGTCAGGTGGCGGGATTGGGGACATAGTCTCAGGGGGGTCGGGGGGGTCGGGTGGTGGGTTTGGGGACATAGTCTCGGGGGTGGTCGGGGGTCGGGGTGGCAGGTTTGGGGTCATAGTCTCGGGGTGGGTCTGGGGTCGGGTGGCGGGTTTGGGGACATAGTCTCGGGGGGGTCGGTTGTCGCGGTGTCGGGTGGCGGGTTTGGGGACATAGTCTCAGGGGTGGTCGGGGGGTCGGGTGGCAATTTGGGGACATAGTCTCGGGGGGGTCGGGGGTCGGGTGGCGGGTTTGGGGTCATAGTCTCGGGGTGGGTCGGGGGTCGGGTGGCGGGTTTGGGGACATAGTCTCGGGGTGGGTCGGGGGTCGGGTGGCGGGTTTGGGGACATAGTCTCGGGGGGTTCAGTGGTGTCGGTGGCGGGTTTGGGGATACAGTCTCAGGTGGTTCGGTGGTGGGTCTGGGGACATAGTCTCAGTGGGGACGGGGGGTCGGGGGTCGGGAGGCGGGTTTGGGGACACAGTCTCGGGAAGGTCGGTGTGGTCGGGGGTCGGGTGGTGGGATTCGGGACATAGTCTTGGGGGTGTCGGGTGTCGGGTGGCGGGTTTGGGGACATAGTCTCGGGGGGGTCGGGGTTCGGGAGGCGCGTTTGCGGACATAGTCTCGGGGAAGGGTTGGGAGGCTCGGTGGTCGGGTGGCCGGTTTAGGGACAGTTTCGGGGGTGTCGGAGTGGTCGGGATGGCGGGTTTGGGGACATAGTCTCGTGGGGGGTCGGGGGTCGGGTGGCGGGTTTGGGGACATAGTCTCGGGGGAGTCGGTGGGGTCAGGCGTCGGGTGGCAGGTTTGGGGACATAGTCTCGGGGGGGTCGGGGGGGTTGGGGGTCGTGTGGCGGGTTTGGGGACATAGTCTCGTGGGGTTCGGGGGGGTCGGGGGTCGGGAGGCAAGTTTAGAGACATAGTCTCGGGGGGGTCGGGGGTCGGGAGGCGGGTTTGGGGACATAGTCTTGGGGTGGTCGGGGGTCGGGTGGCGGGTTTGGGGACAAAGTCTCGGGGAGTCGGGGTGGTCATGGGTAGGGTGGCAGGTTTGGGGACATAGTCTCGGGGGGTCAGGGGGGTCGGGGGTCGGGTTGCGGGTTTGGGGACATAGTCTCGGGGGGGTCGGGAGACAGGTGGCGGGTTTGGGGACATAGTCTCGGGGGGGTCGGGGGGTCGGGTGTCGGGTGACGGGTTTGGGGACATAGTCTCGGGGGGGGGTCGGGGGGGTCGGTGGTCGGGTGGCGGGTTCAGGGACATAGTCTCGGGGGTGTCGGGTAGTGGGTTTGGGGACATAGTCTTGGGGGGAGTCGGAGGGGTCGGTGGTCGGGTGGCAGGTTTAGGAACAGAGTCTCGGGGGTGTCGGGGTGGTCGGGGTCGGTTGGCGGGTTTGGGAAAATAGTCTTGGGGGTGTCGGGGTGGGTCGGGGGTCGGGTGGCACATTTGGGGACATAGTCTCGGGGGGGTCGGGGCGGTTGGGGGTCGGGTGGCGGGTTTGGGGACATAGTCTCGGGGGGGTCGGGGCGGTTGGGGGTCGGGTGGCGGGTTTGGGGACATAGTCTCGGGGGGGTCGGGGGTTGGGTTTGGGGACATAGTCTTGGGGGCTTCGTGGGGGTCGGGTGGTGGGTTTGGGGACATAGTCTTGGGGGGGTTGGGGGTGTCGTGGTTTGGGGGTCATGTTTGGGGACATACTCTCGGTGGGGTCAGGGGGGTCGGGGGTCGGGTGTCGGGTTTGGGGAGATAGTCTCGTGGGGTTCAGGGGGGTCGGGGGTCGGGTGTCGGGTTTGGGGAGATAGTCTTGGGGGGAGTCGGAGGGGTCGGTGGTCGGGTGGCAGGTTTAGGAACAGAGTCTCGGGGGTGTCGGGGTGGTCGGGGTCGGTTGGCGGGTTTGGGAAAATAGTCTTGGGGGTGTCGGGGGTGTCGGGGCTCTGGTGGCACGTTTGGGGACATAGTCTCGGGGTGGGTCGGGGGTTGGGTGGCGGGTTTGAGGACATAGTCTCGGGGGGGGTCGGGGCGGTTGGGGGTCGGGGTGGCGGGTTTGGGGACATAGCCTCGGGGGGGTCGGGGGTTGGGTTTGGGGACATAGTCTTGGGGGCTTCGTGGGGGTCGGGTGGTGGGTTTGGGGACATAGTTTTGGGGGGGTTGGGGGGTGTCGTGGGTTGGGGGTCGGGTTTGGGGACATACTCTCGGGGGGGTCAGGGGGGTCGGGGGTCGGGTGTCGGGTTTGGGGAGATAGTCTCGGGATGGTAGGGGGGGTCGGGGGTTGGGTGGCGGGTTTGGGGACATAGTCTCGTGGGGTTCAGGGGGGTCGGGGGTCGGGAGGCAAGTTTAGGGACATAGTCTCGGGGGGGGGTCGGGGGGGTCAGGGGTCGGGAGGCGGGTTTGGGGACATAGTCTCGGGGGGGTCGGGGGGGTCGGGTGGCGCGATTGGGGACATAGTCTCGGGGTGGGTCGGAGGTCGGGTGGCGGGTTTGAGGACATAGTCTCGGGGGGGTCGGGGCGGTTGGGGGTCGGGTGGCGGGTTTGGGGACATAGTCTCGGGGGGTGTCGGGGGAGCCGGGGTGGCGGGTTTGGAGACATAGTCTCGGGGGGGTCGGGGGGCGGCTGTCGCTTTTGGGGATATTGTCTCGGGGGGGTCGGGGGTTGGGTTTGGGGACATAGTCTTGGGGGCTTCGTGGGGGTCGGGAGGTGGGTTTGGGGACATAGTCTTGGGGGCTTCGTGGGGGTCGGGTGGTGGGTTTGGGGACATAGTTTTGCGGGGGTTGGGGGGTGTCGTGGGTTGGGGGGTCATGTTTGGGGACATACTCTCGGGGGGGTCAGGGGGGTCGGGGGTCGGGTGTCGGGTTGGGGAGATAGTCTCGGGATGGTCAGGGGGGTCGGGGGTCGGGTGGTGGGTTTGGGGACATAGTCTCGTGGGGTTTGGGGGGTCGGGAGGCAAGTTTAGGGACATAGTCTCGGGGGGGGTCGGGGGGGGTCAGGGGTCGGGAGGCGGGTTTGGGGACATAGTCTTGGGGTGGGTCGGGGTTCGGGTGGTGGGTTTGAAAACATAGTCTCGGGGGGAGTCGGGGGGGTCGGGGGTCGGGTGGCGGGTTTGGGAACATAGTCTCGGGGGGGTCGGGGGTCGGGTTTGGGGACATAGTCTTGGGGGCTTCGTGGGGGTCGGGTGGTGGGTTTGGAGACATAGTCTTGGGGGGGTTGGGGGTGTCGTGGTTTGGGGGTCATGTTTGGGGACATACTCTCGGGGGGGTCAGGGGGGTCGGGGGTCGGGTGTCGGGTTTGGGGAGATAGTCTCGTGGGGTTCAGGGGGGTCGGGGGGTCGGGTGTCGGGTTTGGGGAGATAGTCTTGGGGGGAGTCGGAGGGGTCGGTGGTCGGGTGGCAGGTTTAGGAACAGAGTCTCGGGGGTGTCGGGGTGGTCGGGGTCGGTTGGCGGGTTTGGGAAAATAGTCTTGGGGGTGTCGGGGGTGTCGGGGGTCTGGTGGCGCGTTTGGGGACATAGTCTCGGGGTGGGTCGGGGTTTGGGTGGCGGGTTTGAGGACATAGTCTCGGGGGGGTCGGGGGGTCGGGTTTCGGGTGGCTGGTTTGGGGACATAGTCTCGCGTGATGCGGGGGGGTCGGGTGTCGGGTGGTGGGTTTGGGGACATAGCCTTGGTGGGGTCGGGGTTCGGGTGGCGTGTTTGGGGACATAGTCTCGGGGGGTCGGGTGTTCGGGTGTCGGGAGGCGGGTTTGCGGACATAGTCTTGGGGGGATCGGGAGTCGGGTGGTGTGTTTGGGGACATAGTCTCAATGGGGTCGGGGGTCGGGTTTGCGGACATAGTCTCGGGGTGGGTCTAGGGGGTCGGTGGTCGGGTGGCGGGTTTAGGGACATAGTCTCGGGGAGGGTCGGGGGGTCGGGGGTCAAGTGGCGGGTTCGGGGACAGATTCTCGGGGTGGGTCAGGCGTCAGGTGGCGGGATTGGGGACATAGTCTCAGGGGGGTCGGGGGGGTCGGGTGGTGGGTTTGGGGACATAGTCTCGGGGGTGGTCGGGGGGTCGGGTGGCAGGTTTGGGGTCATAGTCTCGGGGTGGGTCTGGGGGTCGGGTGGCGGGTTTGGGGACATAGTCTCGGGGGGGTCGGTTGTCGCGGTGTCGGGTGGCGGGTTTGGGGACATAGTCTCAGGGGTGGTCGGGGGTCGGGTGGCAATTTGGGGACATAGTCTCGGGGGGGTCGGGGGTCGGGTGGCGGGTTTGGGGTCATAGTCTCGGGGTGGGTCGGGGGTCGGGTGGCGGGTTTGGGGACATAGTCTCGGGGTGGGTCGGGGGTCGGGTGGCGGGTTTGGGGACATAGTCTCGGGGGGTTCAGTGGTGTCGGTGGCGGGTTTGGGGATACAGTCTCAGGTGGTTCGGTGGTGGGTCTGGGGACATAGTCTCAGTGGGGACGGGGGGGTCGGGGGTCGGGAGGCGGGTTTGGGGACACAGTCTCGGGAAGGTCGGTGTGGTCGGGGGTCGGGTGGTGGGATTCGGGACATAGTCTTGGGGGTGTCGGGTGTCGGGTGGCGGGTTTGGGGACATAGTCTCGGGGGGGTCGGGGTTCGGGAGGCGCGTTTGCGGACATAGTCTCGGGGAAGGGTTGGGAGGCTCGGTGGTCGGGTGGCCGGTTTAGGGACAGTTTCGGGGGTGTCGGAGTGGTCGGGATGGCGGGTTTGGGGACATAGTCTCGTGGGGGGTCGGGGGTCGGGTGGCGGGTTTGGGGACATAGTCTCGGGGGAGTCGGTGGGGTCAGGCGTCGGGTGGCAGGTTTGGGGACATAGTCTCGGGGTGGGTCGGGGGTCGGGCGGCGGGTTTGGGGACATAGTCTCGGGTGGGTCGGGGGTTCAGCGGTCGGGTGTCGGGTTTGGAGAAACAGTCTCGGGGGGTGTCGGGAGTCGGGGTGGCGGGTTTGGCGACTATTCTCGGGAAGGATCGTGGGGGTCGGGTGGCAAGTTTGGGGACATAGTCTCGGGTGGGTCGGGGGTTCAGCGGTCGGGTGGCGGGTTTGGGGAAACAGTCCCGGGGGCTGTCGGGAGTCGGGTGGCGGGTTTGGGGACTATTCTCGGGAGGGATCGTGGGGGTCGGGGTGGCGGGTTTGGGGACGTAGTCTCGGGGTGGTTCGTAGGTTGGGTGGCGGGTTTGGGGTCATAATCTCGAGGGGGTCGGGTGGGTCGGGGGTCGGGTGGCGGGTTTGGGGACATAGTCTCGGGGTGGTTCGTGGGTCGGGGTGGCGGGTTTGGGGTCATAATCTTGGGGGGGGTCGGGTGGGTCGGGGGTCGGGTGGCGGATTTTAGGACATAGTCTCGGGGGGTGTCGGGCGTCGGGTGGCGGGTTTGGGGTAACTGTCTCGGAGGGGTCGGGAGTCGGGTGGCGGGTCTGGGGACATATTCTCGGGGGGGTTGGGGGTTGTGTGGCTGGTCTGGGGACATCGTCTCGGGGAGTTGGGGGGTCGGGGTGGCGGGTTAAGCGACATAGTCTCGGGGGTTCGGGGGTCAGGTGTCGGGTTTGGGGACATAGACTTGGGGGGGATCAGGGGGGTCGTGTGGCGGGTTTGGGGACATGGACTTGGGGTGGTCGGGGGTCGGGTGGCCGGTTTGGGGACATAGTCTCAAGGTGTCGGCGTCGGTCGGGTTCGTGTGGCGGGTTTGGGGACATAGTCTTGGGGTGGTCGGGGGTCGGGTGGCCGGTTTGGGGATATAGTCTTGGGGGGATCGGGGGTCGGGTGGCGGGTTTGGGGACATAGTCTCGGGGGGGTCGAGGGGGTCGGGTGGCAGGTTTGGGGACATAGTCTTGGGGTGGTCGGGGGTCGGGGTGGCGGGTTTGGGGACATAGTCTCAAGGTGTCGGCGTCGGTCGGGTTCGTGTGGCGGGTTTGGGGACATAGTCTTGGGGTGGTCGGGGGTCGGGTGGCCGGTTTGGGGACATAGTCTTGGGGGGATCGGGGGTCGGGTGGCGGGTTTGGGGACATAGTCTCGGGGAGGTCGAGGGGGTCGGGGGTCGGGTGGCAGGTTTGGGGACAGAGTCTCGGGAGGGGTCGGGGGTTCGGGTGGCGGGTTTGGGGACATAGTCTCGGGGTGGGTCTGGGGTCGGGTGGCGGGTTTGGGGACATAATCTCGGGGGGGTCGTTGGGGTCGGGGGTCGGTTGGCGGATTTGGGGACATAGTCTCGGGGGGTCGGTGGGGTCAGCTGGCTGGTTTGGGACATAGTCTCGGGGGGGTCGGGGGGGTCGGTGGTTGGGGTGGCGGGTTTGGGGACATAGTCTCGGGGAGTCGGGGGGCTCGGGTTCGTTGGCGGGTTTGGGGACATAGTCTCGGGGGGTGTCGTGGGGGTCGAGTTTCGGCTGGCAGGTTTGGGGACATAGTCTCGGGGAGTTCGGGGGGTAGGGTGGCGGGTTTCGGGACATAGTCTCGGGGGGTTCGGGGGAGTCGGGGTTCGGGTGGAGTGTTTGGGGACATAGTCTCGGGGGGGTCGAGGGGGTCGGTGGTCGGGTGGCGGGTTTGGGGACGTAGTCTCGGGAGGGGTCGGGGGTTCAAGTGGCGGGTTTGGGGACATGGGTCGGGGGGATCGGGGGTCTGGGTGGCGGGTTTGGAGACATAGTCTCGGGGTGGGTCCGGGGTCGGGTGGCAGGTTTGGGGACATAATCTCGAGGGGGGGTCGGTGGGGTCGGGGGTCGGGTGGCAGGTTTGGGGACATAGTCTCGGGAGGGGTCGGGGGTCGGGTGGCAGGTTTGGGGACATAGTCTCGGGAGGGGTCGGGGGTTCGGGTGGCGGGTTTGGGGACATAATCTCGGGGGGGGTCGGCGGGGTCGGGTGTCGGGTGGCAGGTTTGGGGACATAGTCTCGGGGTGGGTCGGGGGTTGGGTGGCGGGTTTGGGGACATAGTCTCGGGGGGTCGGTGGGGTCAGCTGGCTGGTTTGGGACATAGTCTCGGGGGGTCGGGGGGGTCGCTGGTTGGGTGACGTGTTTGGGGACATAGTCGTGGGGGGGTCGGGGGGGTTGGGGGTCGGGTGGCGTGTTTGGGGAAACAGTCTCGGGGGGGGTCGGAAGTCGGGGTGGCGGGTTTGGGGTCATATTCTCGGGGGGGATCGGGGGGGTTGGGGTTCGGGCGGCGGGTTTGGGGACATAGTCTCGGGGAAGGTCGGGGTCAGGTGGCTGGTTTGGGGACATCTTCTCGGGGGTGTCGGGGGGGTCGGGTGGCGGATTTGGGGCATAGTCTCGGGGGGGTCGGGGGGGGTCGGGGGTCCGGTGGCGGGTTTGGAGACAAATTCTCGGGGTGGGTCTTGGGTCGGGTGTCGGGTTTGGGGACATAGTCTCGGTGGGGGTCGGTGGGGTCGGGTGTCGGGTGGCAGGTTTGGGGACATAGTCTCGTGGTGGGTCGGGGGTCGGGTGGTGAGTTAGTGACATAGTTTCGGGGGGGTCGGGCTTCGGATGGCGGGTTTGGGGACATAGTCTCGTGGGTGTCGGTGGGGTCGGGGGTCGGGTGGTGGGTTTGGGGACATAGTCTCGGGGTGGGTCTGGGGTCGGGTGGCGGGTTTGGGGACATAGTCACGGGGGGGGTCGGGGGGGGTCGGGTGGCGGGTTTGGGACATAGTCTCGGGGGGGTAGGGGGGGTCGGGGGTCCGGTGGCGGGTTTGGAGACATAGTCTCGGGGTGGGTCTTGGGTCGGGTGTCGGGTTTGGGGACATAGTCTCGGGGTGGGTCTTGGGTCGGGTGTCGGGTTTGGGGACATAGTTTCGGGGGGGTCGGGGGGGTCGGTGGTCGGGGTGGCGGGTTTAGTAACATAGTTTCGGGGGGGGTCGGGCTTCGGATGGCGGGTTTGGGGACATAGTCTCGTGAAGGTCGGTGTGGTCGGGGGTCAGGTGGCGGGTTTGGGGCATAGTCTCGGGGGGTCGGGGGGGTCGGGGGTCCGGTGGCGGGTTTGGAGACATAGTCTCGGGGTGGGTCTTGGGTCGGGTGTCGGGTTTGGGGACATAGTCTCGGGGGGTCGGGGGGTCGGTGGTCGGGTGGCGGGTTTAGTAACATAGTTTCGGGGGGGGTCGGGCTTCGGGTGGCGGGTTTGGGGACATAGTCTCGTGGGTGTCGGTGGGGTCGGGGGTCAGGTGGCGGGTTTCGGGACACAGTCTCAGGGTGGGTCGGGGGTCAGGTGGTGGGTTTGGGGTCATAGTCTCGGGGTGGGTCGGGGGTCAGGTGGTGGGTTTGGGGACATAGTCTCGGGGGGTCGGGGGGGTCAGGTGGCAGGTTTGGGGACATAGTCTCGTGGGTATCGGTGGTGTCGGGTGTCGGATGGCCGGTTTGGGGACATAGTCTTGGGGGGATCGGGGGTCAGGTGGCCGGTTTGGGGACATAGTCTTGGGGGGATCGGGGGTCAGGTGGCCGGTTTGGGGACATAGTCTTGGGGGGGTCGAGGGGGTCGGGGGTCGGGTGGCAGGTTTGAGGACATAGTCTCGTGAGGGGTTGGGGGTTCGGGTGGCGGGTTTGGGGAAATGGGTCGGGGGTTCGGGGATCCGGTGGCGGGTTTGGAGACAAATTCTCGGGGTGGGTCTGGGGTCGGGATGCGGGTTTGGGGACATAATCTCGGGGGGGGTCGGTGGGGTCGGGTGTCGGGTGGCAGGTTTGGGGACATAGTCTCGTGGTGGGTCGGGGGTCGGGTGGTGAGTTAGTGACATAGTTTCGGGGGGGTCGGGCTTCGGATGGCGGGTTTGGGGACATAGTCTCGTGGGTGTCGGTGGGGTCGGGGGTCGGGTGGCGGGTTTGGGGACATAGTCTCGGGGTGGGTTGGGGGTCAGGTGGCGGGTTTGGGGACATAGTCGCAGGGGGGTCGGGGGGGTCAGGGGTCGGGGTGGCGTGTTAGGGGAAACAGTCTCGGGGGGGTCGGAAGTCGGGTGGCGGGTTTGGGGACATAGTCTCGGGGGGGATCGGGGGGGGTCGGGGGTCGGGCGGCGGGTTTGGGGACATAGCCTTGGTGGGGTCGGGGTTCGGGTGGCGTGTTTGGGGACATAGTCTCGGGGGGTCGGGGGTTCGGGTGTCGGGAGGCGGGTTTGCGGACATAGTCTCGGGGGGGTCGGGGGGTGTCGGGGGTTGGGTGGCGGGTTTAGTGACATAGTCACGGGGGGGTCCGGGGTGTCGGGTGTCAGGTGGCTGGTTTGGGGACATAGTCTCAGGGGGATCGGGGTGTCGGATGGCGGGTATGGGGACATAGTCTTGGGGGGGTCGGGGGTTGAGTGGCGGGTTTGTGGACAGTCTCGGGGGGGGTCGGGGGTTGGGTGGCGGGTTTGGGGACATGGGTCGGGGGGATCGGGGGTCTGGTGGCGGGTTTGGAGACATAGTCTCGGGGTGGGTCTGGGGTCGGGTGGCGATTTTGGGGACATAATCTCGAGGGGGGGTCGGTAGGGTCGGGGATCGGGTGGCAGGTTTGGGGACATAGTCTCAGGAGGGGTCGGGGGTCGGGTGGCAGGTTTGGGGACATAGTCTCGGGAGGGGTCGGGGGTTCGGGTGGCGGGTTTGGGGACATAATCTCGGGGGGGGTCGGCGGGGGTCGGGTGTCGGGTGGCAGGTTTGGGGACATAATCTCGGGGTGGGTCGGGGGTTGGGTGGCGGGTTTGGGGACATAGTCTCGGGGGGTCGGTGGGGTCAGCTGGCTGGTTTGGGACATAGTCTCGGGGGGGTCGGGGGGGTCGCTGGTTGGGTGACGTGTTTGGGGACATAGTCTCGGGGGAGTCGGGGGGTCGGGGGTCGGGAGGCTCGTTTGCGGACATAGTCTCGGGGAAGGGTCGGTACTCGGGTGGCAGGTTTAGGCACATAGATTCGGGAGGGTCGGGGGGGTCGGGGGTCGGGTGGCAGGTTTGGGGACATAGTCTCGGGGTGGTTCGTAGGTCGGGTGGCGGGTTTGGGGTCATAATCTCGGGGCGGGGTCGGGTGGGTCGGGGGTCGGGTGGCGGGTTTGGGGAAATAGTCTCGGGGTGTCGGTGTCGGTCGGGTTCGTTGGCGGGTTTGGGGACATATTCTCGGGGGGTGTCGTGGGGGTCGAGTGTCGGGTGGCAGGTTTGGAGACATAGTCTCGGGGAGTTCGGGGGTAGGGTGGCGGGTTTCGGGACATAGTCTTGGGGGGGGTCGGGGGAGTCGGGGGTCGGGTGGAGTGTTTGGGGACATAGTCTCGGGGGGGTCGAGGGGGGTCGGTGGTCGGGTGGCGGGTTTGGGGACGTAGTCTCGGGAGGGGGTCGTGGGTTCAGGTGGCGGTTTTGGGGACATGGGTCGGGGGATCGGGGGTCTGGAGGCGGGTTTGGAGACATAGTCTCGGGGTGGGTCTGGGGTCGGGTGGCGGGTTTGGGGTCATAATCTCGGGGGGGGTCGGGTGGGTCGGGGGTCGGGCGGCGGATTTTAGGACATCGTCTCGGGGGGGTGTCGGGCGTCGGGTGGCGGGTTTGGGGTAACAGTCTCGGAGGGGTCGGGAGTCGGGTGGCGGGTCTGGGGACATATTCTCGGGGGGGGTCGGGGGTCGTGTGGCAGGTCTGGGGACATCGTCTCGGGGAGTTGGGGGGTCGGGGGTGGCGGTTTAAGCGACATAGTCTCGGGGGTTCGGGGGTCAGGTGTCGGGTTTGGAGACATAGTCTCGGGGTGGGTCTGGAGTCGGGTGGCGGGTTTGGGGACATAATCTCGAGGGGGGGTCGGTGGGGTCGGGGGTCGGGTGGCGTGTTTGGGGACATAGTCTCGGGGGGGTCGAGGGGGTCGGTGGTCGGGGTGGCGGGTTTGGGGACGTAGTCTCGGGAGGGGTCGGGGGTTCAGGTGGCGGTTTTGGGGACATGTGTCGGGGGGATCGGGGGTCTGGTGGTGGGTTTGGAGACATAGTCTTCGGGTGGGTCTGGGGTCGGGTGGCGGGTTTGGAGACATAATCTCGAGGGGGGGTCGGTGGGGTCAGGTGTTGGGTGGCAGGTTTGGGGACATAGTCTCGGGAGGGGTCGGGGGTCGGGTGGCAGGTTTGGGGACATAGTCTCGGGAGGGGTCGGGGGTTCGGGTGGTGGGTTTGGGGACATAGTCTCGGGGTGGGTCTGGGGTCAGGTTGCGGGTTTGGGGACATAATCGCGGGGGGGTCGGCGGGGTCGGGGTTCGGGGTGGCAAGTTTGGGGACATAGTCTCGGGGTGGGTCGGGGGTTGGGTGGCAGGTTTAGGCACATAGATTCGGGAGGGTCGGGGGGGTCGGGGGTCGGGTGGCGGGTTTGGGGACATAGTCTCGGGGTGGTTCGTAGGTTGGGTGGCGGGTTTGGGGTCATAATCTCGGGGGGGGTCGGGTGGGTCGGGGGTCGGGTGGCGGGTTTGGGGACATAGTCTTGGGGGGATCGGGGGTCGGGTGGCGGGTTTGGGGACATAGTCTCGGGGAGGTCGAGGGGGTCGGGGGTCGGGTGGCAGGTTTGGGGACAGAGTCTCGGGAGGGGTCGGGGGTTCGGGGTGGCGGGTTTGGGGACATAATCTCGGGGGGGTCGTTGGGGTCGGGGGTCGGTTGGCGGATTTGGGGACATAGTCTCGGGGGGTCGGTGGGGTCAGCTGGCTGGTTTGGGACATAGTCTCGGGGGGGGTCGGGGGGGTCGGTGGTTGGGTGGCGGGTTTGGGGACATAGTCTCGGGGAGTCGGGGGGCTCGGGTTCGTTGGCGGGTTTGGGGACATAGTCTCGGGGGGTGTCGTGGGGGTCGAGTTTCGGCTGGCAGGTTTGGGGACATAGTCTCGGGGAGTTCGGGGGTAGGGTGGCGGGTTTCGGGACATAGTCTCGTGGGGTTCGGGGGAGTCGGGGTTCGGGTGGAGTGTTTGGGGACATAGTCTCGGGGGGGTCGAGGGGGTCGGTGGTCGGGTGGCGGGTTTGGGGACGTAGTCTCGGGAGGGGTCGGGGGTTCAAGTGGCGGGTTTGGGGACATGGGTCGGGGGGATCGGGGGTCTGGTGGCGGGTTTGGAGACATAGTCTCGGGGTGGGTCCGGGGTCGGGTGGCAGGTTTGGGGACTTAATCTCGAGGGGGGGTCGGTGGGGTCGGGGGTCGGGTGGCAGGTTTGGGGACATAGTCTCGGGAGGGGTCGGGGGTCGGGTGGCAGGTTTGGGGACATAGTCTCGGGAGGGGTCGGGGGTTCGGGGTGGCGGGTTTGGGGACATAATCTCGGGGGGGGTCGGCGGGGTCGGGTGTCGGGTGGCAGGATTGGGGACATAGTCTCGGGGTGGGTCGGGGGTTGGGTGGCGGGTTTGGGGACATAGTCTCGGGGGGTCGGTGGGGTCAGCTGGCTGGTTTGGGACATAGTCTCGGGGGGTCGGGGGGGTCGCTGGTTGGGTGACGTGTTTGGGGACATAGTCGTGGGGGGGTCGGGGGGGTTGGGGGTCGGGTGGCGTGTTTGGGGAAACAGTCTCGGGGGGGGTCGGAAGTCGGGTGGCGGGTTTGGGGTCATATTCTCGGGGGGGATCGGGGGGGTTGGGGTTCGGGCGGCGGGTTTGGGGACATAGTCTCGGGGAAGGTCGGGGTCAGGTGGCTGGTTTGGGGACATCTTCTCGGGGGTGTCGGGGGGGTCGGGTGGCGGATTTGGGGCATAGTCTCGGGGGGGTCGGGGGGGTCGGGGGTCCGGTGGCGGGTTTGGAGACATAGTCTCGGGGTGGGTCTTGGGTCGGGTGTCGGGTTTGGGGACATAGTCTCGGTGGGGGTCGGGGGGTCGGTGGTCGGGTGGCAGGTTTGGGGACATAGTCTTGGGGGGATCGGGGGTCAGGTGGCCGGTTTGGGGACATAGTCTTGGGGGGATCGGGGGTCAGGTGGCCGGTTTGGGGACATAGTCTTGGGGGGGTCGAGGGGGTCGGGGATAGGGTGGCAGGTTTGAGGACATAGTCTCGTGAGGGGTTGGGGGTTCGGGTGGCGGGTTTGGGGAAATGGGTCGGGGGTTCGGGGATCCGGTGGCGGGTTTGGAGACAAATTCTCGGGGTGGGTCTGGGGTCGGGATGCGGGTTTGGGGACATAATCTCGGGGGGGGTCGGTGGGGTCGGGTGTCGGGTGGCAGGTTTGGGGACATAGTCTCGTGGTGGGTCGGGGGTCGGGTGGTGAGTTAGTGACATAGTTTCGGGGGGGTCGGGCTTCGGATGGCGGGTTTGGGGACATAGTCTCGTGGGTGTCGGTGGGGTCGGGGGTCGGGTGGCGGGTTTGGGGACATAGTCTCGGGGTGGGTTGGGGGTCAGGTGGCGGGTTTGGGGACATAGTCGCAGGGGGGTCGGGGGGGTCAGGGGTCGGGTGGCGTGTTAGGGGAAACAGTCTCGGGGGGGTCGGAAGTCGGGGTGGCGGGTTTGGGGACATAGTCTCGGGGGGGATCGGGGGGGTCGGGGGTCGGGCGGCGGGTTTGGGGACATAGCCTTGGTGGGGTCGGGGTTCGGGTGGCGTGTTTGGGGACATAGTCTCGGGGGGGTCGGGGGTTCGGGTGTCGGGAGGCGGGTTTGCGGACATAGTCTCGGGGGGGTCGGGGGTGTCGGGGGTTGGGTGGCGGGTTTAGTGACATAGTCACGGGGGGGTCCGGGGTGTCGGGTGTCAGGTGGCTGGTTTGGGGACATAGTCTCAGGGGGATCGGGGTGTCGGATGGCGGGTATGGGGACATAGTCTTGGGGGGGTCGGGGGTTGAGTGGCGGGTTTGTGGACAGTCTCGGGGGGGGTCGGGGGTTGGGTGGCGGGTTTGGGGACATGGGTCGGGGGGATCGGGGGTCTGGTGGCGGGTTTGGAGACATAGTCTCGGGGTGGGTCTGGGGTCGGGTGGCGGTTTTGGGGACATAATCTCGAGGGGGGGTCGGTAGGGTCGGGGATCGGGTGGCAGGTTTGGGGACATAGTCTCAGGAGGGGTCGGGGGTCGGGTGGCAGGTTTGGGGACATAGTCTCGGGAGGGGTCGGGGGTTCGGGTGGCGGGTTTGGGGACATAATCTCGGGGGGGGTCGGCGGGGGTCGGGTGTCGGGTGGCAGGTTTGGGGACATAATCTCGGGGTGGGTCGGGGGTTGGGTGGCGGGTTTGGGGACATAGTCTCGGGGGGTCGGTGGGGTCAGCTGGCTGGTTTGGGACATAGTCTCGGGGGGGTCGGGGGGGTCGCTGGTTGGGTGACGTGTTTGGGGACATAGTCTCGGGGGAGTCGGGGGGTCGGGGGTCGGGAGGCTCGTTTGCGGACATAGTCTCGGGGAAGGGTCGGTACTCGGGTGGCAGGTTTAGGCACATAGATTCGGGAGGGTCGGGGGGGTCGGGGGTCGGGTGGCAGGTTTGGGGACATAGTCTCGGGGTGGTTCGTAGGTCGGGTGGCGGGTTTGGGGTCATAATCTCGGGGCGGGGTCGGGTGGGTCGGGGGTCGGGTGGCGGGTTTGGGGAAATAGTCTCGGGGTGTCGGTGTCGGTCGGGTTCGTTGGCGGGTTTGGGGACATATTCTCGGGGGGTGTCGTGGGGGTCGAGTGTCGGGTGGCAGGTTTGGAGACATAGTCTCGGGGAGTTCGGGGGTAGGGTGGCGGGTTTCGGGACATAGTCTTGGGGGGGTCGGGGGAGTCGGGGGTCGGGTGGAGTGTTTGGGGACATAGTCTCGGGGGGGTCGAGGGGGTCGGTGGTCGGGTGGCGGGTTTGGGGACGTAGTCTCGGGAGGGGTCGTGGGTTCAGGTGGCGGTTTTGGGGACATGGGTCGGGGGATCGGGGGTCTGGAGGCGGGTTTGGAGACATAGTCTCGGGGTGGGTCTGGGGTCGGGTGGCGGGTTTGGGGTCATAATCTCGGGGGGGGTCGGGTGGGTCGGGGGTCGGGCGGCGGATTTTAGGACATCGTCTCGGGGGGTGTCGGGCGTCGGGTGGCGGGTTTGGGGTAACAGTCTCGGAGGGGTCGGGAGTCGGGTGGCGGGTCTGGGGACATATTCTCGGGGGGGGTCGGGGGTCGTGTGGCAGGTCTGGGGACATCGTCTCGGGGAGTTGGGGGGTCGGGTGGCGGGTTAAGCGACATAGTCTCGGGGGTTCGGGGGTTCGGGGGTCAGGTGTCGGGTTTGGAGACATAGTCTCGGGGTGGGTCTGGAGTCGGGTGGCGGGTTTGGGGACATAATCTCGAGGGGGGGTCGGTGGGGTCGGGGGTCGGGTGGCGTGTTTGGGGACATAGTCTCGGGGGGGTCGAGGGGGTCGGTGGTCGGGTGGCGGGTTTGGGGACGTAGTCTCGGGAGGGGTCGGGGGTTCAGGTGGCGGTTTTGGGGACATGTGTCGGGGGGATCGGGGGTCTGGTGGTGGGTTTGGAGACATAGTCTTCGGGTGGGTCTGGGGTCGGGTGGCGGGTTTGGAGACATAATCTCGAGGGGGGGTCGGTGGGGTCAGGTGTTGGGTGGCAGGTTTGGGGACATAGTCTCGGGAGGGGTCGGGGGTCGGGTGGCAGGTTTGGGGACATAGTCTCGGGAGGGGTCGGGGGTTCGGGTGGTGGGTTTGGGGACATAGTCTCGGGGTGGGTCTGGGGTCAGGTTGCGGGTTTGGGGACATAATCGCGGGGGGGTCGGCGGGGTCGGGGTTCGGGTGGCAAGTTTGGGGACATAGTCTCGGGGTGGGTCGGGGGTTGGGTGGCAGGTTTAGGCACATAGATTCGGGAGGGTCGGGGGGGTCGGGGGTCGGGTGGCGGGTTTGGGGACATAGTCTCGGGGTGGTTCGTAGGTTGGGTGGCGGGTTTGGGGTCATAATCTCGGGGGGGTCGGGTGGGTCGGGGGTCGGGTGGCGGGTTTGGGGACATAGTCTCGGGGTGGTTCGTGGGTCGGGTGGCGGGTTTGGGGTCATAATCTTGGGGGGGGTCGGGTGGGTCGGGGGTCAGGTGGCGGATTTTAGGACATAGTCTCGGGGGGTGTCGGGCGTCGGGTGGCGGGTTTGGGGTAACTGTCTCGGAGGGGTCGGGAGTCGGGTGGCGGGTCTGGGGACATATTCTCGGGGGGGGTCGGGGGTTGTGTGGCTGGTCTGGGGACATCATCTCGGGGAGTTGGGGGGTCGGGTGGCGGGTTAAGCGACATAGTCTCGGGGGTTCGGGAGTCAGGTGTCGGGTTTGGGGACATAGACTTGGGGGGGATCAGGGGGGTCGTGTGGCGGGTTTGGTGACATAGTCTCGGGGGTTCGGGGTGGTCGGGGGTCGGGTGGCGGGTTTGGGGACATAATCTTGGGGTGGTCGGGGGTCGGGTGGCTGGTTTGGGGACATAGTCTCAAGGTGTCGGCGTCGGTCGGGTTCGTGTGGCGGGTTTGGGGACATAGTCTTGGGGGGATCGGGGGTCGGGTGGCGGGTTTGGGGACACAGTCTCGGGGTGGGTCTGGGGTCAGGTGGCAGGTTTGGGGACAGAGTCTCGGGAGGGGTCGGGGGTTCGGGTGGCGGGTTTGGGGACATAGTCTCGGGGTGGGTCTGGGGTCGGGTGGTAGGTTTGGGGACAGAGTCTCGGGAGGGGTCGGGGGTTCGGGTGGCGGGTTTGGGGACATAGTCTCGGGGAGTCGGGGGGCTCGGGTTCGTTGGCGGGTTTGGGGACATAGTCTCGGGGGTCGGTGGGGTCAGCTGGCTGGTTTGGGACATAGTCTCGGGGGGGTCGGGGGGGTCGGTGGTTGGGTGGCGGGTTTGGGGACATAGTCTCGGGGAGTCGGGGGGCTCGGGTTCGTTGGCGGGTTTGGGGACATAGTCTCGGGGGGTGTCGTGGGGGTCGAGTTTCGGCTGGCAGGTTTGGGGACATAGTCTCGGGGAGTTCGGGGGTAGGGTGGCGGGTTTCGGGACATAGTCTCGGGGGGTTCGGGGGAGTCGGGGTTCGGGTGGAGTGTTTGGGGACACAGTCTCGGGGGGGTCGAGGGGGTCGGTGGTCGGGTGGCGGGTTTGGGGACGTAGTCTCGGGAGGGGTCGGGGGTTCAGGTGGCGGGTTTGGGGACATGGGTCGGGGGGATCGGGGGTCTGGTGACGGGTTTGGAGACATAGTCTCGGGGTGGGTCTGGGGTCGGGTGGCTGGTTTGGGGACATAATCTCGAGGGGGGGTCGGTGGGGTCGGGGGTCGGGTGGCAGGTTTGGGGACATAGTCTCGGGAGGGGTCGGGGGTCGGGTGGCAGGTTTGGGGACATAGTCTCGGGAGGGGTCGGGGGTTCGGGTGGCGGGTTTGGGGACATAATCTCGGGGGGGGTCGGCGGGGTCGGGTGTCGGGTGGCAGGTTTGGGGACATAGTCTCGGGGTGGGTCGGGGGTTGGGTGGCGGGTTTGTTGACATAGTCTCGGGGGGTTGGTGGGGTCAGCTGGCTGGTTTGGAACATAGTCTCGGGGGGGTCGGGGGGTCGGGAGTCGGGAGGCTCGTTTGCGGACATAGTCTCGGGGAAGGGTCGGTACTCGGGTGGCAGGTTTAGGCACATAGATTCGGGAGGGTCGGGGGGGTCGGGGGTCGGGTGGCAGGTTTGGGGACATAGTCTCATGGTGGTTCGTAGGTCGGGTGGCGGGTTTGGGGTCATAATCTCGGGGGGGTCGGGTGGGTCGGGGGTCGGGTGGCGGGTTTGGGGACATAGTCTCGGGGTGGTTCGTAGGTCGGGTGGCGGGTTTGAGGTCATAATCTCGGGGTGGGGTCGGGTGGGTCGGGGGTCTGGTGGCGGGTTTGGGACATAGTCTCGGGGGGGGTCGGGGGTCGTGTGGCGGGTTTGGGGAAATAGTCTCGGGGTGTCGGGGTCGGTCGGGTTCATTGGCGGGTTTGGGGACATAGTCTCGGGGGGTGTCGTGGGGGTCGAGTGTCGGGTGGCAGGTTTGGGGACATAGTCTTGGGGAGTTCGGGGGTAGGGTGGCGGGTTTCGGGACATAGTCTCGGGGGGGTCGGGGGAGTCGGGGGTCGGGTGGAGTGTTTGGGGACATAGTCTCGGGGGGGTCGAGGGGGTCGGTGGTCGGGTGGCAGGTTTGGGGACGTAGTCTCGGGAGGGGTCGGGGGTTCAGGTGGCGGTTTTGGGGACATGGGTCGGGGGGATCGGGGGTCTGGAGGTGGGTTTGGAGACATAGTCTTCGGGTGGGTCTGGGGTCGGGTGGCGGGTTTGGTGACATAATCTCGAGGGGGGGTCGGTGGGGTCGGGTGTTGGGTGGCAGGTTTGGGGACATAGTCTCGGGAGGGGTCGGGGGTCGGGTGGCAGGTTTGGGGACATAGTCTCGGGAGGGGTCGGGGGTTCGGGTGGCGGGTTTGGGGACATAGTCTCGGGGTGGGTCTGGGGTCAAGTTGCGGGTTTGGGGACATAATCGCGGGGGGGTCGGCGGGGTCGGGGTTCGGGTGGCAAGTTTGGGGACATAGTCTCGGGGTGGGTCGGGGGTTGGGTGGCAGGTTTAGGCACATAGATTCGGGAGGGTCGGGGTGGTTCGTAGGTTGGGTGGCGGGTTTGGGGTCATAATCTCGGGGGGGGTCGGGTGGGTCGGGGGTCGGGTGGCGGGTTTGGGGACATAGTCTCGGGGTGGTTCGTGGGTCGGGTGGCGGGTTTGGGGTCATAATCTCGGGGGGGTCGGATGGGTCGGGGGTCGGGTGGCAGATTTTAGGACATAGTCTCGGGGGGTGTCGGGCGTCGGGTGGCGGGTTTGGGGTAACAGTCTCGGAGGGGTCGGGAGTCGGGTGGCGGGTCTGGGGACATATTCTCGGGGGGGTCGGGGGTTGTGTGGCTGGTCTGGGGACATCGTCTCGGGGAGTTGGGGGGTCGGGCGGCGGGTTAAGCAACATAGTCTCGGGGGTTCGGGGGTTCGGGGGTCAGGTGTCGGGTTTGGGGACATAGACTTGGGGGGGATCAGGGGGGTCGTGTGGCGGGTTTGGTGACATAGTCTCGGGGGTTCGGGGTGGTCGGGGGTCGGGTGGCGGGTTTGGGGACATAATCTTGGGGTGGTCGGGGGTCGGGTGGCCGGTTTGGGGACATAGTCTCAAGGTGACGGCGTCGGTCGGGGTCGTGTGGCGGGTTTGGGGACATAGTCTTGGGGTGGTCGGGGGTCGGGTGGCCGGTTTGGGGACATAGTCTTGGGGGGATCGGGGGTCAGGTGGCGGGTTTGGGGACATAGTCTCGGGGGGGTCGAGGGGTCGGGGCAGGGTGGCAGGTTTGAGGACATAGTCTCGGGAGGGGTCGGGGTTTCGGGTGGCGGGTTCGGGGACATGGGTCGGGGGGGCGGTGGTCCGGTGGCGGGTTTGGAGACATAGTCTCGGGGTGGGTCTGGGGTCGGGTGGCGGGTTTGGGGACATAATCTTGGGGGGGGGGTTGGTGGGGTCGGGGGTCGGGTGGCAGGTTTGGGGACATAGTCTCGTGGTGGGTCGGGGGTCGGGTGGCGTGTTTGGGGACATAGTCGTGGGGGGGTCGGGGGGGTTGGGGGTCGGGTGGTGTGTTTGGGGAAACAGTCTCGGGGGGGTCGGAAGTCGGGTGGCGGGTTTGGGGTCATAATCTCGGGGGGGTCGGATGGGTCGGGGGTCGGGTGGCAGATTTTAGGACATAGTCTCGGGGGGTGTCGGGCGTCGGGTGGCGGGTTTGGGGTAACAGTCTCGGAGGGGTCGGGAGTCGGGTGGCGGGTCTGGGGACATATTCTCGGGGGGGTCGGGGGTTGTGTGGCTGGTCTGGGGACATCGTCTCGGGGAGTTGGGGGGTCGGGCGGCGGGTTAAGCAACATAGTCTCGGGGGTTCGGGGGTTCGGGGGTCAGGTGTCGGGTTTGGGGACATAGACTTGGGGGGGATCAGGGGGGTCGTGTGGCGGGTTTGGTGACATAGTCTCGGGGGTTCGGGGTGGTCGGGGGTCGGGTGGCGGGTTTGGGGACATAATCTTGGGGTGGTCGGGGGTCGGGTGGCCGGTTTGGGGACATAGTCTTGGGGTGGTCGGGGGTCGGGTGGCCGGTTTGGGGACATAGTCTCAAGGTGACGGCGTCGGTCGGGGTCGTGTGGCGGGTTTGGGGACATAGTCTTGGGGTGGTCGGGGGTCGGGTGGCCGGTTTGGGGACATAGTCTTGGGGGGATCGGGGGTCAGGTGGCGGGTTTGGGGACATAGTCTCGGGGGGGTCGAGGGGTCGGGGCAGGGTGGCAGGTTTGAGGACATAGTCTCGGGAGGGGTCGGGGTTTCGGGTGGCGGGTTCGGGGACATGGGTCGGGGGGGCGGTGGTCCGGTGGCGGGTTTGGAGACATAGTCTCGGGGTGGGTCTGGGGTCGGGTGGCGGGTTTGGGGACATAATCTTGGGGGGGGGGTTGGTGGGGTCGGGGGTCGGGTGGCAGGTTTGGGGACATAGTCTCGTGGTGGGTCGGGGGTCGGGTGGCGTGTTTGGGGACATAGTCGTGGGGGGGTCGGGGGGGTTGGGGGTCAGGTGGTGTGTTTGGGGAAACAGTCTCGGGGGGGTCGGAAGTCGGGTGGCGGGTTTGGGGTCATATTCTCGGGGGGGATCGGGCGGGGTGGTGTTCGGGAGGCGGGTTTGGGGACATAGTCTCGGGGTAGGTCGGGGTCAGGTGGCTGTTTTGGGGACATCTTCTCGGGGGTGTCGGGGGGTCGGGTGACGGGTTTGGGTACATAGTCTCGGGGGTGGTTGTGGGTTGGGTTGCGGGTTTGGGGACATAGTCACGGGTGGGGTCGGGGGGGTCGGAGGTCGGGTGGCGGGTTTGGGGAAATGGTCAGGTGGCGGGTTTGGGGACATATTCTCGGGGGGGTTGGGGGGTCGGGTGGCGGGTTTGGGACATAGTCTCGGGGGGGTCGGGGGGGGTCGGGGGTCCGGTGGCGGGTTTGGAGACATAGTCTCAGGGTGGGTCTTGGGTCAGGTGTCGGGTTTGGGGACATAGTCTCGGTGGGGGTCGGGTGGCGGGTTTAGTAACATAGTTTCGGGGGGGGTCGGGGGGTCGGGGGTCGGGTGGCGGGTTTAGTAACATAGTTTCGGGGGGGTTCGGGCTTCGGATGGCGGGTTTGGGGACATAGTCTCGTGGGGGTCGGGGGGTCGGGGGTCCGGTGGCGGGTTTGGGGACATAGTCTCGGGGTGGGTCTTGGGTCGGGTGTCGGGTTTGGGGACATAGTCTCGGTGGGGGTCGGGGGGTCGGGGGTCGGGTGGCGGGTTTAGTAACATAGTTTCGGGGGGGTCGGGCTTCGGGTGGCGGGTTTGGGGACATAGTCTCGGGGTGGGTCAGGGGACAGGTGGTGGGTTTGGGGACATAGTCTCGGGGGGTCGGGGGGGTCAGGTGGCGGGTTTGGGGATATAATCCCGGGGGGGTCAGGGGGGGTCGGAGGTCGGGTGGCGGGTTTTAGGACATAGTCTCGGGTGGTCGGGCGTCGGGTGGCGGGTTTGTGGACATAATCTCGGGGGGGTCGGTGGTGTCGGGGGTCGGGTGGCAGCTTTGGGGACACAGTCTCGGGGGGTTAGGGGGTCGGGTGGCGGGTTTGCGGACATAGTCTCGGTGGATTTCGGGGGGGTCTGAGATCGGGTGGCGGGTTTGGGGACATAATCTCGGGGGGGTCGGTGGTGTCGGGTTCGTGTGGCCGGTTTGGGGACATAGTCTTGGGGGGATCGGGGGTCAGGTGGCCGGTTTGGGGACATAGTCTTGGGGGGATCGGGGGTCAGGTGGCCGGTTTGGGGACATAGTCTTGGGGGGGTCGAGGGGGTCGGGGATAGGGTGGCAGGTTTGAGGACATAGTCTCGTGAGGGGTTGGGGGTTCGGGTGGCGGATTTGGGGAAATGGGTCGGGGGTTCGGGGATCCGGTGGCGGGTTTGGAGACAAATTCTCGGGGTGGGTCTGGGGTCGGGATGTGGGTTTGGGGACATAATCTCGGGGGGGGTCGGTGGGGTCGGGTGTCGGGTGGCAGGTTTGGGGACATAGTCTCGTGGTGGGTCGGGGGTCGGGTGGTGAGTTAGTGACATAGTTTCGGGGGGGTCGGGCTTCGGATGGCGGGTTTGGGGACATAGTCTCGTGGGTGTCGGTGGGGTCGGGGGTCGGGTGGTGGGTTTGGGGACATAGTCTCGTGGTGGGTCGGGGGTCGGGTGGTGGGTTAGTGACATAGTTTCAGGGGGGTCGGGCTTCGGATGGCGGGTTTGAGGAAATAGTCTCGTGGGTGTCGGTGGGGTCGGGGGTCGGGTGGCGTGTTTGGGGACATAGTCTCGGGGGGGTCGGTGGGGTCGGGGGTCGGGTGGCGGGTTTGGGGACATAGTCTCGGGGTGGGTTGGGGGTCGGGTGGCAGGTTTGGGGACATAGTCTCGGGGTGGGTTGGGGGTCGGGTGGCAGGTTTGGGGACATAGTCGCAGGGGGGTCGGGGGGGTCAGAGGTCGGGTGGCGTGTTAGGGGAAACTGTCTCGGGGGGGTCGGAAGTCGGGGTGGCGGGTTTGAGGACATAGTCTCGGGGGGGATCGGGGGGGGTCGGGGGTCGGGCGGCGGGATTGGGGACATAGTCTTGGGGTGGTTCGGGAATCAGGTGGCGGGTTTGGGGACATATTCTCGGGGGGGTTGGGGGGGTCTGGTGGCGGGTTTGGGGACATAGTATCGGGCGTGGGTTGGGGGGTTCGGGGGTCGTGTGGCGGGTTTGGGGACATAGTCTCTGGGGTGTCAGGTGGGTCGGGGGTCGGGTGGCGGGTTTGGGGACATAGTCACGGGAAGGTCGGCGTGGTCGGGTGGTGGGTTTGGGGATATAGTCTCGGGGGAGTCGGCGGGGGTCGGGGGTCGGGAGGCTCGTTTGCGGACACAGTCTCGGGGAAGGGTCGGGGGGCTTGGTAGTCGGGTGGCAGGTTTAGGGACATAGATTCGGGAGGGTCGGGGTGGTCGGGTGTGGGGTGGAGGGTTTGGGGACATAGTCTCGGGGGGGTCGGGGGGTCGGGTTTCGGGTGGCTGGTTTGGGGACATAGTCTCGCGTGATGCGGGGGGGTCGGGTGTCGGGTGGTGGGTTTGGGGACATAGCCTTGGTGGGGTCGGGGTTCGGGTGGCGTGTTTGGGGACATAGTCTCGGGGGGTCGGGGGTTCGGGTGTCGGGAGGCGGGTTTGCGGACATAGTCTCGGGGGGGTCGGGGGTGTCGGGGGTTGGGTGGCGGGTTTAGTGACATAGTCACGGGGGGTCGGGGGTGTCGGGTGTCAGGTGGCGGGTTTGGGGACATAGTCTCTGGGGGATCGGGGTGTCGGATGGTGGGTATGGGGACATAGTCTTGGGGGGGTCGGGGGTTGGGTGGCGGGTTTGTGGACAGTCTCGGGGGGTCGGGGGTTGGGTGGCAGGTTTGGGGACATAGTCTCGGGAAGGTCGGTGTGGTCGGGGGACCGGTGGCGGGTTTCGGGACACAGTCTTAGGAGGGTCAGTGGTCGGGTGGCGGGTTTGGGGACATATTCTCGGGGGGGGGTCGGGTGGCGAGTTTGGGGACATAGACTCGGGGGGGTCAGGGGGGTCGGAGGTCGGGTGGCGGGTTTTAGGACATAGTCTCGGGTGGTCGGGTGTTGGGTGGTGGGTTTGCGGACATAATCTCGGGGGGGTCGGTGGGGTCGGGCTTCGGATGGCGGGTTTGGGGACATAGTCTCGTGGTGGGTCGGGGGTCGGGTGGTGGGTTAGTAACATAGTTTCGGGGGGGTCGGGCTTCGGATGGCGGGTTTGAGGAAATAGTCTCGTGGGTGTCGGTGGGGTCGGGGGTCGGGTGGCGGGTTTGGGGACATAGTCTCGGGGTGGGTTGGGGGTCGGGTGGCAGGTTTGGGGACATAGTCGCAGGGGGGTCGGGGGGGTCAGAGGTCGGGTGGCGTGTTAGGGGAAACTGTCTCGGGGGGGTCGGAAGTCGGGGTGGCGGGTTTGAGGACATAGTCTCGGGGGGGATCGGGGGGGGTCGGGGGTCGGGCGGCGGGATTGGGGACATAGTCTCGGGGGGGGTTGGGGGGGTCTGGTGGCGGGTTTGGGGACATAGTATCGGGGGTGGGTTGGGGGTTTCGGGGGTCGGGTGGCGGGTTTGGGGACATAGTCTCTGGGGTGTCAGGTGGGTCGGGGGTCGGGTGGCGGGTTTGGGGACATAGTCACGGGAAGGTCGGCGTGGTTGGGTGGTGGGTTTGGGGACATAGTCTCGGGGGAGTCGGGGGGTGTCGGGGTCGGGAGGCTCGTTTGCGGACACAGTCTCGGGGAAGGGTCGGGGGGCTTGGTAGTCGGGTGGCAGGTTTAGGGACATAGATTCGGGAGGGTCGGGGTGGTCGGGTGTGGGGTGGAGGGTTTGGGGACATAGTCTCGGGGGGGTCGGAGGGTCGGGTTTCGGGTGGCTGGTTTGGGGACATAGTCTCGGGGGGGTCGGGGGGTCGGGTTTCGGGTGGCTGGTTTGGGGACATAGTCTCGCGTGATGCGGGGGGGGTCGGGTGTCGGGTGGTGGGTTTGGGGACATAGCCTTGGTGGGGTCGGGGTTCGGGTGGCGTGTTTGGGGACATAGTCTCGGGGGGTCGGGGGTTCGGGTGTCGGGAGGCGGGTTTGCGGACATAGTCTTGGGGGGATCGGGAGTCGGGTGGTGTGTTTGGGGACATAGTCTCAATGGGGTCGGTGGGGGTCGGGGGTCGGGAGGCGGGTTTGCGGACATAGTCTCGGGGTGGGTCTAGGGGGTCGGTGGTCGGGTGGCGGGTTTAGGGACATAGTCTCGGGGAGGGTCGGGGGGTCGGGGGTCAAGTGGCGGGTTCGGGGACAGATTCTCGGGGTGGGTCAGGCGTCAGGTGGCGGGATTGGGGACATAGTCTCAGGGGGGTCGGGGGGGTCGGGTGGTGGGTTTGGGGACATAGTCTCGGGGGTGGTCGGGGGTCGGGTGGCAGGTTTGGGGTCATAGTCTCGGGGTGGGTCTGGGGTCGGGTGGCGGGTTTGGGGACATAGTCTCGGGGGGGTCGGTTGTCGCGGTGTCGGGTGGCGGGTTTGGGGACATAGTCTCAGGGGTGGTCGGGGGTCGGGTGGCAATTTGGGGACATAGTCTCGGGGGGGTCGGGGGGTCGGGTGGCGGGTTTGGGGTCATAGTCTCGGGGTGGGTCGGGGGTCGGGTGGCGGGTTTGGGGACATAGTCTCGGGGGGTTCAGTGGTGTCGGTGGCGGGTTTGGGGACATAGTCTCAGTGGGGACGGGGGGTCGGGGGTCGGGAGGCGGGTTTGGGGACACAGTCTCGGGAAGGTCGGTGTGGTCGGGGGTCGGGGTGGCGGGATTCGGGACATAGTCTTGGGGGTGTCGGGTGTCGGGTGGCGGGTTTGGGGACATAGTCTCGGGGGGGTCGGGGTTCGGGAGGCGCGTTTGCGGACATAGTCTCGGGGAAGGGTTGGGAGGCTCGGTGGTCGGGTGGCCGGTTTAGGGACAGTTTCGGGGGTGTCGGAGTGGTCGGGATGGCGGGTTTGGGGACATAGTCTCGTGGGGGGTCGGGGGTCGGGTGGCGGGTTTGGGGACATAGTCTCGGGGGAGTCGGTGGGGTCAGGCGTCGGGTGGCAGCTTTGGGGACATAGTCTCGGGGTGGGTCGGGGGTTGCGCGGCGGGTTTGGGGACATAGTCTCGGGTGGGTCGGGGGTTCAGCGGTCGGGTGTCGGGTTTGGAGAAACAGTCTCGGGGGGTGTCGGGAGTCGGGTGGCGGGTTTGGCGACTATTCTCGGGAAGGATCGTGGGGGTCGGGTGGCAAGTTTGGGGACATAGTCTCGGGTGGGTCGGGGGTTCAGCGGTCGGGTGGCGGGTTAGGGGAAACAGTCTCGGGGGGTGTCGGGAGTCGGGTGGCGGGTTTGGGGACTATTCTCGGGAGGGATCGTGGGGGTCGGGTGTCGGGTTTGGGGACATAGTCTCGGGGGGGTCGGGGGTGTCGGGTGGCGGGTTTGGGGACATAGTCTCGGGTGGTTCGGGGGGTTCGGGTTTCGGGTGGCGGGTTTGGGGTCATAGTCTTGGGGGGATCGACGGTCGGGTGGTGTGTTTCGGGATATAGTCTCGGGGTGGGTCTAGGGGGTCGGTGGTCGGGTGGCGGGTTTAGGGAGATAGTCTCGGTGGGGTCGGGGGTGTCGGGGGTCAGGTGGCGGGTCTAGGGACATAGTCTCTTGGGTGTCGGGGTGGTCGGGTGTCGGCTGGCGGGTTTGGGGACATAGTCTCGTGGAGGTCAGGGGGTCGGGTTTCGGGTGGCGGGTTTGGGGACACAGTGTCGGGATGGTCGGTGTGGTCGGGGGTCGTGTGGCGGGATTCGGGACATAGTCTTGGGGGTGTCGGGGGTCGGGTGGTGGGTTCGGGGACATAGTCTCGGGGGCGTCGTGGTTCGGGAGGCGCGTTTGCGGACATAGTCTCGGGGAAGGGTCGGGAGGCTCGGTGGTCGGGTGGCCGGTTTAGGGACAGTTTCGGGTGGGTCGGGGGGGTCGGGTGTCGGGTGGCGGGTTTGGGGACATAGTCTCGTGGGGGGTCGGGGGTCGGGTGGCGGGTTGCGGACATAGTTTCGGGGGGGCTCGGGGGGGTCGGGAGTCGGTTGGCGGGTTTGGGCACATAGTATCGGGGGGGTCGGGGGGTTCTGGGACAGCTGGTGGGTTTGGGGACATAGTCTCGTGGAGGTCAGGGGGTCGGGTGTCGGGTGGCGGGTTTGGGGACACAGTCTCGGGAAGGTCGGTGTGGTCGGGGGTCGTGTGGCGGGATTCGGGACATAGTCTTGGGGGTGTCGGGGGTCGGGTGGCGGGTTTGGGGACATAGTCTCGGGGGGTCGGGGTTCACGAGGCGCGTTTGCGGACATAGTCTCGGGGAAGGGTCGGGAGGCTCGGCGGTCGGGTGGCCGGTTTAGGGACAGTTTCGGGGGTGTCGGGGTGGTCGGGTGGCGGGTTTGGGGACATAGTCTCGGGTGGGTCGGGGGTTCAGCGGTCCGGTGTCGGGTTTGGGGAAACAGACTCGGGGGGTGTCGGGAGTCGGGTGGCGGGTTTGGCGACTATTCTCGGGAAGGATCGTGGGGGTCGGGTGGCGGGTTTGGGGAAATAGTCTCGGGTGGGTCGGTTGGTCGGGTGGCGGGTTTGGGGACATAGTCTCGGGGGGGTCGGTGGGGTCGGGCGCGAGTGGCAAGTTTGGGGACATAGTCTCGGGGTGGGTTGGGGGTCGGGCGGCGCGTTTGGGGACATAGTCTCGGGTGGGTCGGGGGTTCAGCGGTCGGGTGGCGGGTTTGGGGAAACAGTCTCGGGGGGTGTCGGGAGTCGGGTGGCGGGTTTGGGGACTATTCTCGGGAGGGATCGTGGGGGTCGGGTGGCGGGTTTGGGGACATAGTCTCGGGTGGGTCGGTTGGTCAGGGGGTCGGGTGGCGGGTTTGGGGAAATAGTCTCGGGGGGGTCGGGGGTGTCGGCGTTCGGGTGTCGGGTTTGGGGACATAGTCTCGTGGGGGTCGGGGGTGTCGGGTGGCGGGTTTGGGGACATAGTCTCGGGTGGTTCGGGGGGTTCGGGTTTCGGGTGGCGGGTTTGGGGTCATAGTCTCGGGGGGGGTCGGGGGGTCGGGGGTCAAGTGGTGGGTTCGGGGACAGATTCTCGGGGTGGGTCGGGGGTCAGGTGGCGGGATTGGGGACATAGTCTCAGGGAGGTCGGTTGGTCGGGTGGCGGGTTTGGGGAAATAGTCTCGAGGGGGTCGGGGGGGGGTCGGGGGTCGGGTGGCGGGTTTGGGAACATAGTCTCGGGGTGGGTTGGGGGTCGGGCGGCGGGTTTGGGGACATAGTCTCGGGTGGGTCGGGGGTTCAGCGGTCGGGTGGCGGGTTTGGGGAAACAGTCTCGGGGGGTGTCGGGAGTCGGGTGGCGGGTTTGGGGACTATTCTCGGGAGGGATCGTGGGGGTCGGGTGGCGGGTTTGGGGACATAGTCTCGGGTGGGTCGGTTGGTCAGGGGGTCGGGGTGGCGGGTTTGGGAAATAGTCTCGGGGGGGGTCGGGGGGGTCGGCGTTCGGGTGTCGGGTTTGGGGACATAGTCTCGGGGGGGTCGGGGGGTGTCGGGGTGGCGGGTTTGGGGACATAGTCTCGGGTGGTTCGGGGGGTTCGGGTTTCGGGTGGCGGGTTTGGGGTCATAGTCTTGGGGGGATCGGGGGTCGGGTGGTGTGTTTGGGGACATAGTCTCAATGGGGTCGGTGGGGTCGGGGGTCGGGAGGCGGGTTTGGGGACATAGTCTCGGGGTGGGTCTAGGGGGTCGGTGGTCGGGTGGCGGGTTTAGGGACATAGTCTTGGGGAGGGTCGGGGGGTCGGGGGTCAAGTGGCGGGTTCGGGGACAGATTCTCGGGGTGGGTCGGCGTCAGGTGGCGGGATTGGGGACATAGTCTCAGGGGGGTCGGGGGGGTCGGGTGGCAGGTTTGGGGACATAGTCTCGGGGGTGGTCTGGGGTCGGGTGGCAGGTTTGGGGACATAGTCTCGGGGGGGTCGGGGGTCGGGTGGCGGGTTTGGGGTCATAGTCTCGGGGTGGGTCGGGGGTCGGGTGGCGGGTTTGGGGACATAGTCTCGGGGGGTTCAGTGGTGTCGGTGGCGGGTTTGGGGATACAGTCTCAGGTGGTTCGGTGGCGGGTTTGGGGACATAGTCTCGTGGAGGTCAGGGGGTCGGGTGTCGGGTGGCGGGTTTGGGGACACAGTCTCGGGAAGGTCGGTGTGGTCGGGGGTCGGGTGGTGGGATTCGGGACATAGTCTTGGGGGTGTCGGGTGTCGGGTGGCGGGTTTGGGGACATAGTCTCGGGGAAGGGTCGGGGTTCGGGAGGCGCGTTTGCGGACATAGTCTCGGGGAAGGGTTGGGAGGCTCGGTGGTCGGGTGGCCGGTTTAGGGACAGTTTCGGGGGTGTCGGGGTGGTCGGGTGGCGGGTTTGGGGACATAGTCTCGTGGGGGGTCGGGGGTCGGGTGGCGGGTTTGGGGACATAGTCTCGTGGGGGGTCGGGGGTCGGGTGGCGGGTTTGGGGACATAGTCTCGGGGGAGTCGGTGGGGTCGGGCGTCGGGTGGCAGCTTTGGGGACATAGTCTCGGGGTGGGTCGGGGGTCGCGCGGCGGGTTTGGGGACATAGTCTCGGCTGGGTCGGGGGTTCAGCGGTCGGGTGTCGGGTTTGGGGAAACAGTCTCGGGGGGTGTCGGGAGGGGGTGGCGGGTTTGGCGACTATTCTCGGGAAGGATCGTGGGGGTCGGGTGGCGGGTTTTGGGAAATAGTCTCGGGTGGGTCGGTTGGTCTGGTGGCGGGTTTGGGGAAATAGTCTCGAGGGGGTCGGGGGGGGTCGGGTGTCGGGTGGCGGGTTTGGGGACATAGTCTCGGGGGGGTCGGTGGGGTCGGGTGTCGGGTGGCAAGTTTAGGGACATAGTCTCGGGGTGGGTTGGGGGTCGGGCGGCGGGTTTGGGGACATAGTCTCGGGTGGGTCGGGGGTCGGGGGCGGGTTTGGGGACATAGTCTCGGGTGGGTCGGGGGTTCAGCGGTCGGGTGGCGGGTTTGGGGAATCAGTCTCGGGGGATATCGGGGGGTCAGGGGTCGGGTTGCGTGTTTAGGGACATAGTCTCGGGGGTGGTCGGTTGGTCAGGGAGTCGGGGAGAGTGTTTGGGGACATAGTCTCGGGGGGGGTCACATGGTCGGCGTTCGGTTGTCGCGTTTGGGGACATAGTCTTGGAGGGGTCGGGGGTCGTGTGGCGTGCTTGGGGACAAAGTCTCGGGGTATCGGGGGATCGGGGGTCGGGAGGCGGGTTTGTGGACATAGTCTCGGGGTGGGTCTTGGGGGTCGGTGGTCGGGAGGCGGGTTTAGTGACATAGTCACTGGGGGGTCGGGGGTATCGGGCTTCGGGTGGTGGGTTTGGGGACAGAGTCTCGTGGGGGGGTCGGGGGTGTCGGGGGTCGGGTGGCGGGTTTGGGGACATAGTCTTGGGGGTGTCGTGGGGGTCAGGGGTCGGCGGTCGGATGGCGAGATTGTGGACATAGTCTCGGGGGGAATCGGGACAGTCGGGTGTCGGGTGGCGGGTTTGGGGACATAGTCTCGGGGGGGCTCGGGGGGGTCGGGAGTCGGTTGGCGAGTTTGGGGACACAGTCTCGGGAAGGTCAGTGTGGTCGGGGGTCGGGTGTCGGGATTCGGGACATAGTCTTGGGGGTGTCGGGGGTCGAGTGGCAGGTTTGGGGACATAGTCTCGGGGAAGGGTTGGGAGGCTCGGTGGTCGGGTGGCCGGTTTAGGGACAGTTTCGGGGGGGTCGGGTGTCGGGTGGCGGGTTTGGGGCATAGTCTCGTGGGGGGTCGGGAGTTGGGTGGCGGGTTTGGGGACATAGTCTCGGTGGGGTCGGTGGGGTCGGGCGTCGGGTGGCAGGTTTGGGGACATAGTCTCGGGGTGGGTCAGGGGTCGGGCGGCGGGTTTGGGGACATAGTCTCGGGGGGGTCGGGGGTGTCGGGTGGCGGGTTTGGGGACATAGTCTCGGGTGGTTCGGGGGGTTCGGGTTTCAGGTGGCGGGTTTGGGGTCATAGTCTTGGGGGGATCGGGGGTCGGGTGGTGTGTTAGGGGACATAGTCTCAATGGGGTCGGTGGGGTCGGGGGTCGGGAGGCGGGTTTGCGGACATAGTCTCGGGGTGGGACTAGGGGGTCGGTGGTCGGGTGGCGGGTTTAGGGACATAGTCTCGGGGGGGGGTCGGGGGTGTCAGGGGTCAGGAGGCGGGTTTAGGGACATAGTCTCTTGGGTGTCGGGGTGGTCGGGTATCGGCTGGCAGGTTTGGGGACATAGTCTCGGGAAGGTCGGTGTGGTCGGGGGTCATGTGGCGGGATTCGGGACATAGTCTCGGAGGTGTCGGGGGTCGGGTGGTGGGTTTGGGGACATAGTCTCGGGGGCGTCGGGGTTCGGGAGGCGCGTTTGCGGACATAGTCTCGGGGAAGGGTCGGGAGGCTCGGTGGTCGGGTGGCCGGTAAAGGGACAGTTTCGGGGGGGTCGAGGGGGTCCGGTGTCGGGTGGCGGGTTTGGGGACATAGTCTCGTGGGGGGTCGGGGGTCGGGTGGCGGGTTTGGGGACATAGTCTCGGGTGGGTCGGTTGGTCGGGGGGTCGTGTGGCGGGTTTCGGGAAATAGTCTCGGGGGGGTCGTGGGGGTCGGGGTTCGGGGTGGCGGGTTTGGGGACATAGTCTCGGGGGAGTCGGTGGGGTCGGGCGTCGGGTGGCAGCTTTGGGGACATAGTCTCGGGGTGGGTCGGGGGTCGGGCGGCGGGTTTGGGGTCATAGTCTCGGGTGGGTCGGGGGTTCAGCGGTCGGGTGGCGGGTTTGGGGAAACAGTCTCGGGGGTGTCGGGTGGCGGGTTTGGGGACTATTCTCAGGAGAGATCGTGGGGGTCGGGTGGCGGGTTTGGGGACATAGTCTCGGGTGGGTCGGTTGGTCGGGGGGTCGGGTGGCGGGTTTGGGGAAATAGTCTCGGGGGGTCGGGGGGGTCGGCGTTTGGGTGTCGGGTTTGGGGACATAGTCTCGAGGGGGTCGGGGGTGTCGGGTGGCGGATTTGGGGACAAAGTCTCGGGGGGTTCGGGTTTCGGTTGGCGGGTTTGGGGTCATAGTCTTGGGGGGGTCGGGAGTCGGGTGGTGTGTTTGGGGACATAGTCTCAATGGGGTCGGGGGGTCGGGGGTCGGGAGGCGGGTTTGCGGACATAGTCTCGGGGTGGGTCTAGGGGGTCGGTGGTCGGGTGGCAGGTTTAGGGACATAGTCTCTGGGGGGGTCGGGTGTGTCGGGGGTCAGGTGGCGGGTTTAGGGACATAGTCTCTTGGGTGTCGGGGTGGTCGGGTGTCGGCTGGCGGGTTTGGGGACATAGTCTCGGTGTGGGTGGGGGGTCAGGTGGCGGGTTTGGGGACATAGTCTCGGGGTGGGTCGGGGTGGCAGGTTTGGGGACATAGTCTCGCGGTGGGTCGAGGATCGGGTGGCGGGTTTGGGCACATAGTCTCGGGGGGGTCAGGTGGTGGGTTTGGGACATAGTCACGGGGGGGTCTGGGGTCAGGTGGCGGGTTTGAGGACAGAGTCTCTTGGGGGGGTCGGCGGGGTCAGGTGGCGGGTTTGCGGACATAGTCTCGGAGGAGCGGGGGGGACGGGTTCGGGTGTCGGGTATGGGGATATAGTCTCGGGGGGGTCGGGGGAGTCGGTGGTCGGGGTGGCGGGATTAGTGACATGGTCTCGGGGGGGTCGGGGGTGTCGGGAATTGGATGGCGGGTTTGGGGCATAGTCTAGTGTGTGTCGGGGGGTCGGGGGTCAAGTGGCGGGTTCGGGGACAGATTCTCGGGGTGGGTCGGGGGTCAGGTGGCGGGATTCGGGACATAGTCTCAGGGGGGTCGGGGGGGTCGGGTGGCAGGTTTGGGGACATAGTCTCGGGGGTGGTCGGGGGTGGGGTGGCGGGTTTGGGGACATGGTCGGGGGTCGGGTGGCGGGTTTGGGGACATAGTCTCGGGGGGGTCGGGGGGTTCGTGGGTCGGGGGGGTTTGGGGTCATAGTCTCGGGGTGGGTCTGGGGTCGGGTGGCGGGTTTGGGGACATAGTCTCGGGGGGGTCGGTTGGTCGCGGTGTCGGGTGGCGGGTTTGGGGACATAGTCTCGGGGGTGGTCGGGGGTCGGGTGGCGATTTGGGGACATAGTCTCGGGGGGGTCGAGGGTCGGGTGGCGGGTTTGGGGTCATAGTCTCGGGGTGGGTCGGGGGTCGGGTGGCGGGTTTGGGGACATAGTCTCGGGGGGTTCAGTGGTGTCGGTGGCGGGTTTGGGGACACAGTCTCGGGTGGTTCGGGGGGGTCGGCTGTCGGGTGGCGGGTCTGGGGACATAGTCTCAGTGGGGACGGGGGGTCGGGGGTCGGGAGGCGGGTTTGGGGACACAGTCTCGGGAAGGTCGGTGTGATCGGGGGTCGGTGGGCGGGATTCGGGACATAGTCTTGGGGGTGTCAGGGATCGGGTGGTGGGTTTGGGGACGTAGTCTCGGGGGGGTCGGGGTTCGGGAGGCGCATTTGCGGACATAGTCTCGGGGAAGGGTCGGGAGTCTCGGTGGTCGGGTGGCCGGTTTAGGGACAGTTTCGGGGGTGTCGGGGTGGTCGGGATGGCGGGTTTGGGGACATAGTCTCGTGGGGGGTCGGGGGTCGGGTGGCGGGTTTGGGGACATAGTCTCGGGGGAGTCGGTGGGGTCAGGCGTCGGGTGGCAGCTTTGGGGACATAGTCTCGGGGTGGGTCGTGGGTCACGCGGCGGGTTTGGGGACATAGTCTCGGGTGGGTCGGGGGTCGCGCGGCGGGTGTCCGGTTTGGGGAAACAGTCTCGGGGGCTGTCGGGAGTCGGGGTGGCGGGTTTGGCGACTATTCTCGGGAAGGATCGTGGGGGTCGGGTGGTGGGTTTTGGGGAAATAGTCTCGGGTGGGTCGGTTGGTCGGGGTGGCGGGTTTGGGGAAATAGACTCGAGGGGGTCGGGGGGTCGGGGGTCAAGTGGCGGGTTCGGGGACAGATTCTCGGGGTGGGTCGGGGGTCAGGTGGCGGGATTGGGGACATAGTCTCAGGGAGGTCGGTTGGTCGGGTGGCGGGTTTGGGGAAATAGTCTCGGGGGGTCGGTGGGGTCGGGCATCGGGTGGCAAGTTTGGGGACATAGTCTCGGGGTGGGTTGGGGGTCGGGCGGCGGGTTTGGGGACATAGTCTCGGGTGGGTCGGGGGTTCAGCGGTCGGGTGGCGGGTTTGGGGAAACAGTCTCGGGGGGTGTCGGGAGTCGGGTGGCAGGTTTGGGGACTATTCTCGGGAGGGATCGTGGGGGTCGGGTGGCGGGTTTGGGGACATAGTCTCGGGTGGGTCAGTTGGTCAGGGGGTCGGGTGGCGGGTTTGGGGAAATAGTCTCGGGGGGGTCGGGGGGGTCGGCATTCGGGTGTCGGGTTTGGGGACATAGTCTCGGGGGGGGTCGGGGGTGTCGGGTGGCGGGTTTGGGGACATAGTCTTGGGTGGTTCGGGGGGTTCGGGTTTCGGGTGGCGGGATTGGGGTCATAGTCTTGGGGGGATCGGGGGTCAGGTGGTGTGTTTGGGGACATAGTCTCAATGGGGTCGGTGGGGTCGGGGGTCGGGAGGCGGGTTTGCGGACATAGTCTCGGGGTGGGTTTAGGGGGTCGGTGGTCGGGTGGCGGGCTTAGGGACATAGTCTCGGGGAGGGTCGGGGGGTCGGGGGTCCAGTGGCGGGTTCGGGGACAGATTCTCGGGGTGGGTCGGGCGTCAGGTGGCGGGATTGGGGACATAGTCTCAGGGGGGTCGGGGGGGTCGGGTGGCAGGTTTGGGGACATAGTCTCGGGGGGGGTCGGTTGTCGCGGTGTCGGGTGGCGGGTTTGGGGACATAGTCTCGGGGGTGGTCGGGGGTCGGGTGGCAATTTGGGGACATAGTCTCGGGGGGGTCGGGGGTCGGGTGGCGGGTTTGGGGTCATAGTCTCGGGGTGGGTCGGGGGTCGGGTGGCGGGTTTGGGGACATAGTCTCGGGGGGTTCAGTGGTGTCAGTGGCGGGTTTGGGGACACAGTCTCGGGTGGTTCAGGGGGGTCGGCTGTCGGGTGGCGGGTCTGGGGACATAGTCTCAGTGGGGACGGGGGGTCGGGGGTCGGGAGGCGGGTTTGGGGACACAGTCTCGGGAAGGTCGGTGTGGTCGGGGGTCGGGTGGCGGGATTCGGGACATAGTCTTGGGAGTGTCGGGGGTCGGGTGGTGGGTTTGGGGACATAGTCTCGGGGTGGTCGGGGGTTGTGGGACGGCTGGCGGGTTTGGGGACATAGTCTCGTGGAGGTCAGGGGGTCGGGGGTCGGGTGGCGGGATTCGGGACATAGTCTTGGGGGTGTCGGGGGTCGGGTGGTGGGTTTGGGGACATAGTCTCGGGGGGGTCGGGGTTCGGGAGGCGCGTTTGCGGACATAGTCTCGGGGAAGGGTCGGGAGGCTCGGTGGTCGGGTGGCCGGTTTAGGGGCAGTTTCGGGGGTGTTGGGGTGGTCGGGATGGCGGGTTTGGGGACATAGTCTCGTGGGGGGTCGGGGGTCGGGTGGCGGGTTTGGGGAAATAGTCTCGGGTGGGTCGGTTGGTCGGGTGGCGGGTTTGGGGAAATAGTCTCGGGGGGGTCGGGGGGGTCGGGTGTCGGGTGGCGGGTTTGGGGACATAGTCTCAGGGGGGTCGGTGGGGTCGGGCGTCGGGTGGCAAGTTTGGGGACATAGTCTCGGGGTGGGTTGGGGGTCGGGCGGCGGGTTAGGGGACATAGTCTCGGGTGGGTCGGGGGTTCAGCGGTCGGGTGGCGGGTTTGGGGAAACAGTCTCGGGGGGGTGTCGGGAGTCGGGTGGCGGGTTTGGGGACTATTCTCGGGAGGGATCGTGGGGGTCGGGTGGCGGGTTTGGGGACATAGTCTCGGGTGGGTCGGTTGTCGCGGTGTCGGGTGGCGGGTTTGGGGACATAGTCTCGGGGGTGGTCGGGGGTCGGGTGGCAATTTGGGGACATAGTCTCGGGGGGGTCGGGGGTCGGGTGGCGGGTTTGGGGTCAAAGTCTCGGGGTGGGTCGGGGGTCGGGTGGCGGGTTTGGGGACATAGTCTCGGGGGGTTCAGTGGTGTCAGTGGCGGGTTTGGGGACACAGTCTCGGGTGGTTCAGGGGGGTCGGCTGTCGGGTGGCGGGTCTGGGGACATAGTCTCAGTGGGGACGGGGGGTCGGGGGTCGGGAGGCGGGTTTGGGGACACAGTCTCGGGAAGGTCGGTGTGGTCGGGGGTCGGGTGGCGGGATTCGGGACATAGTCTCGGGGGGGTCGGGGTTCAGGAGGCGCGTTTACGGACATAGTCTCGGGGAAGGGTCGGGAGGCTCGGTGGTCGGGTGGCCGGTTTAGGGGCAGTTTCGGGGGTGTCGGGGTGGTCGGGATGGCGGGTTTGGGGACATAGTCTCGTGGGGGGTCGGGGGTCGGGTGGCGGGTTTGGGGACATAGTCTCGGGGGAGTCGGTGGGGTCAGGCGTCGGGTGGCAGCTTTGGGGACATAGTCTCGGGGTGGGTCGGGGGTCGCGCGGCGGGTTTGGGGACATAGTCTCGGTTGGGTCGGGGGTTCAGCGGTCGGGTGTCGGGTTTGGGGAAACAGTCTCGGGGGGTGTCGGGAGTCGGGTGGCGTGTTTGGCGACTATTCTCGGGAAGGATCGTGGGGGTCGGGTGGCGGGTTTGGGGAAATAGTCTCGGGTGGGTCGGTTGGTCGGGTGGCGGGTTTGGGGAAATAGTCTCGGGGGGTCGGGGGGGTCGGGTGTCGGGTGGCGGGTTTGGGGACATAGTCTCAGGGGGGTCGGTGGGGTCGGGCGTCGGGTGGCAAGTTTGGGGACATAGTCTCGGGGTGGGTTGGGGGTCGGGCGGCGGGTTAGGGGACATAGTCTCGGGTGGGTCGGGGGTTCAGCGGTCGGGTGGCGGGTTTGGGGAAACAGTCTCGGGGGGGTGTCGGGAGTCGGGTGGCGGGTTTGGGGACTATTCTCGGGAGGGATCGTGGGGGTCGGGTGGCGGGTTTGGGGACATAGTCTCGGGTGGGTCAGTTGGTCAGGGGGTCGGGTGGCGGGTTTGGGGAAATAGTCTCGGGGGGGTCGGTGGGGTCGGTGTTCGGGGGTCGGGTTTGGGGACATAGTCTCGGGGGGGTCGGGGGTGTCGGGTGGCGGGTTTGGGGACATAGTCTCGGGTGGTTCGGGTTTCGGGTGGCGGGTTTGGGGTCATAGTCTTGGGGGGATCGGGGGTCGGGTGGTGTGTTTGGGGACATAGTCTCAATGGGGTCGGTGGGGTCGGGGGTCGGGAGGCGGCTTTGCGGACATAGTCTCGGGGTGGGTCCAGGAGGTCGGTAGTCGGGTGGCGGGTTTCGGGACATCGTCTAGGGGGGTGTCGGGGGTGTCGGGGGTCAGGAGGCGGGTTTAGGGACATAGTCTCTTGGGTGTCGGGGGTCGGGTGGTGGGTTTGGGGACATAGTCTCGGGGGCGTCGGGGTTCGGGAGGCGCGTTTGCGGACATAGTCTCGGGGCAGGGTCGGGAGGGTCGGTGGTCGGGTGGCCGGTTAAGGGACAGTTTCGGGGGAGTCGAGGGGGTCGGGTGTCGGGTGGCGGGTTTGGGGACATAGTCTCGTCGGGGGTCGGGGGTCGGGTGGCGGGTTTGGGGACATAGTCTCGGGTGGGTCGGTTGGTCGGGGGGTCGTGTGGCGGGTTTCGGGAAATAGTCTCTGGGGGGTCGTGGGGGTCGGGGTTCGGGTGGCGGGTTTGGGGACATAGTCTCGGGGGGGTCGGTGGGGTCGGGCGTCGGGTGGCAGATTTGGGGACATAGTCTCGGGGTGGGTCGGGGGTCGGGCGGCGGGTTTGGGGTCATAGTCTCGGGTGGGTCGGGGGTTCAGCGGTCGGGTGGCGGGTTTGGGGAAACAGTCTCGGGGGGTGTCGGGAGTCGGGTGGCGGGTTTGGGACTATTCTCGGGAGAGATCGTGGGGGTCGGGTGGCGTGTTTGGGGACATAGTCTCGGGTGGGTCGGTTGGTCGGGGCATCGGGTGGCGGGTTTGGGGAAATAGTCTCGGGGGGTCGGGGGGGTCGGCATTCGGGTGTCGGGTTTGGGGACATAGTCTCGAGGGGGTCGGGGGTGTCGGGTGGTGGGTTTGGGGACATAGTCTCGGGTGGTTCGGGGGGTTCGGGTTTCAGGTGGCGGGTTTGGGGTCATAGTCTTGGGGGGGTCGGGGGACGGGTGGTGTGTTTGGGGACATAGTCTCAATGGGGTCGGGGGGGTCGGGGGTCGGGAGGCGGGTTTGCGGACATAGTCTCGGGGTGGGTCTAGGGGGTCGGTGGTCGGGTGGCAGGTTTAGGGACATTGTCTCTGGGGGGGTCGGGTGTGTCGGGGGTCAGGTGGCGGGTTTAGGGACATAGTCTCTTGGGTGTCGGGGTGGTCGGGTGTCGGCTGGCGGGTTTGGGGACATAGTCTCGGGGTGGGTGGGGGTTCAGGTGGCGGGTTTGGGGACATAGTCTCGGGGTGGGTCGGGTGGCAGGTTTGGGGACATAGTCTCGGGGTGGGTCGGGGATCGGGTGGCGGGTTTGGGCACATAGTCTCGGGGGGGTCAGGTGGCGGGTTTGGGACATAGTCACGGGGGGGTCGGGGGTCGGGTGGCGGGTTTGAGGACAGAGTCTCTTGGGGGGGTCGGCGGGGTCAGGTGGCGGGTTTGCGGACATAGTCTCGGAGGGGCGGGGGAGTCGGTGGTCGGGGTGGCGGGATTAGTGACATGGTCTCGGGGGGTCAGGGGTGTCGGGAATTGGATGGCGGGTTTGGGGCATAGTCTCAGGTGTGACGGGGGGTCGGGGGTCAAGTGGCGGGTTCGGGGACAGATTCTCGGGGTGGTTTGGGGGTCAGGTGGCGGGATTGGGGACATAGTCTCAGGGGGGTCGGGGGGGTCGGGTGGCAGGTTTGGGGACATAGTCTCGGGGGTGGTTGGGTGTCAGGTGGCGGGTTTGGGGACATAGTCTCGGGGGTGGTCGGGGGTCAGGTGGCGGGTTTGGGGACATAGTCTCGGGGGGGTCGGGGGGTTCGGGGGTCGGGGTGGCGGGTTTGGGGACATAGTCTCGGGCTGGGTCGGGTGGCGGGTTTGGGGACAGAGTATGGGGGGTGTCGGGTGGCGGGTTTGGGACATAGTCTCGGGGGGGTAGGGGGTCGGGTGGCGGGTTTGGGGACAGAGTCTCTTTGGGGTTCGGCGGGGTCAGGTGGCGGGTTTGCAGAAATAGTCTCGGGGGGGGCGGGAGGGACGGGGGTCGGGTGTCAGGTTTGGGGATATAGTCTCGGGGGGGGTCGGGGGGCGGGTGGCGGGTTTGGGGTCATAGTCTCGGGGTGGCTCGGGGGTCAGGTGGTGAGTTTGGGGACATAGTCTCGGGGGGGTCGGGGAGGTCGGATGGCGGGTTTGGGAAGATAGTCTCGGCGGGGGTCGGGTAAGTTGGGGGGGACGGGGGTCGGGTGGCGGGTTTGGGGATGGAGTCTCGTTGGGGGGTCAGGGGTCGGGTGGCGGGTTTGGGGACATAGTCTCGGGGGGGTCGGGGGTCAGGTCGCAGGTTTGGGACATAGTCTCGGTGGGTTTCGGGGGGGTCGGTGGTCAGGCGGCGGGTTTAGGGACAGAGACTCGTGGGGGGGTCGGGGGTGGGGTGGCGGGTTTGGGGACATAGTCTTGGGGGGGACGGGGGGTTGTGGGACGGCTGGCGGGTTTGGGGATATAGTCTCGTGGAGGTCAGGGGTTCGAGTGTCGGGTGGCGGGTTTGGGGACATAGTCTCGGGGTGTCGGGGTTCGGGAGGCGCGTTTGCGGACATAGTCTCGGGGGGGTCGGTGGGGTCGGGCGTCGGGTGGCGGGTTTGGGGACATAGTCTCGGAGGGGCGGGGGGGACGGGTTCGGGTGTCGGGTTTGGGGATATAGTCTCGGGGGGGTCGGGGGAGTCGGTGGTCGGGTGGCGGGATTAGTGACATGGTCTCGGGGGGTCGGGGGTGTCGGGAATTGGATGGCGGGTTTGGGGCATAGTCTCGTGTGCGACGGGGGGGTCGGGGGTCAAGTGGCAGATTCGGGGACAGATTCTCGGGGTGGTTCGGGGGTCAGGTTGCGGGATTGGGGACATAGTCTCAGGGGGGTCGGGGGGGTCGGGTGGCAGGTTTGGGGACATAGTCTCGGGGGTGGTCGGGGGTCAGGTGGCGGTTTTGGGGACATAGTCTCGGGGGTGGTCGGGGGTCAGGTGGCGGGTTTGGGGACAGAGTTTCGGGGGGGTCGGGGGTCAGGTGTCGGGTTTGGGGTCATAGTCTCGGGGTGGGTCTGGGGTTGGGTGGCGGGTTTGGGGACATAGTCTCAGGGGGGTCGGTTGGTCGCGGTGTCGGGTGGCGGGTTTGGGGACATAGTCTCGGGGGTGGTCGGGGGTCGGGTGGCGATTTGGGGACATAGTTTCGGGGGGGTCGGGGGTCGGGTGGCGGGTTTGGGGACATAGTCTCGAGGGGGTCGGGGGTGTCGGGTGGTGGGTTTGGGTACATAGTCTCGGGTGGTTCGGGGGGTTCGGGTTTCAGGTGGCGGGTTTGCGGTCATAGTCTTGGGGGGGTCGGGGGACGGGTGGTGTGTTTGGGGACATAGTCTCAATGGGGTCGGGGGGGTCGGGGGTCGGGAGGCGGGTTTGCGGACATAGTCTCGGGGTGGGTCTAGGGGGTCGGTGGTCGGGTGGCAGGTTTAGGGACATTGTCTCTGGGGGGGGTCGGGTGTGTCGGGGTGTCGGCTGGCGGGTTTGGGGACATAGTCTCGGGGTGGGTGGGGGTTCAGGTGGCGGGTTTGGGGACATAGTCTCGGGGTGGGTCGGGTGGCAGGTTTGGGGACATAGTCTCGGGGTGGGTCGGGGATCGGGGTGGCGGGTTTGGGCACATAGTCTCGGGGGGGTCGGGGGTTCAGCGGTCGGGTGGCAGGTTTGGGGAAACAGTCTCGGGGGGTGTGGGGAGTCGGGTGGCGGGTTTGGGCACATAGTCTCGGGGGGTCAGGTGGCGGGTTTGGGACATAGTCACGGGGGGGTCGGGGGTCGGGTGGCGGGTTTGAGGACAGAGTCTCTTGGGGGGGTCGGCGGGGTCAGGTGGCGGGTTTGCGGACATAGTCTCGGAGGGGCGGGGGAGTCGGTGGTCGGGTGGCGGGATTAGTGACATGGTCTCGGGGGGTCAGGGTGTCGGGAATTGGATGGCGGGTTTGGGGCATAGTCTCAGGTGTGACGGGGGGTCGGGGGTCAAGTGGCGGGTTCGGGGACAGATTCTCGGGGTGGTTTGGGGGTCAGGTGGCGGGATTGGGGACATAGTCTCAGGGGGGTCGGGGGGGTCGGGTGGCAGGTTTGGGGATATAGTCTCGGGGGCGGTCGGGTGTCAGGTGGCGGGTTTGGGGACATAGTCTCGGGGGTGGTCGGGGGTCAGGTGGCGGGTTTGGGGACATAGTCTCGGGGGGGGTCGGGGGGTTCGGGGGTCGGGTGGCGGGTTTGGGGACATAGTCTCGGGCTGGGTCGGGTGGCGGGTTTGGGGACAGAGTATGGGGGGTGTCGGGTGGCGGGTTTGGGACATAGTCTCGGGGGGGTTCGGGGGTCGGGTGGCGGGTTTGGGGACATAGTCTCGGGCTGGGTCAGGTGGCGGGTTTGGGGACAGAGTCTGGGGGGGTGTCGGGTGGCGGGTTTGGGACATAGTCTCGGGGGGGTAGGGGGTCGGGTGGCTGGTTTGGGGACAGAGTCTCTTTGGGGGTTCGGCGGGGTCAGGTGGCGGGTTTGCAGAAATAGTCTCGGGGGGGGCGGGAGGGACGGGGGTCGGGTGTCAGGTTTGGGGATATAGTCTCGGGGGGGGTCGGGGGGCGGGGTGGCGGGTTTGGGGTCATAGTCTCGGGGTGGCTCGGGGGTCAGGTGGTGAGTTTGGGGACATAGTCTCGGGGGTGGTCGGGGGTCGGGTGGTGATTTGGGGACATAGTTTCGGGGGGGTCGGGGGTCGGGTGGCGGGTTTGGGGTCATAGTCTCGGGGTGGGTCTGGGGTCGTGTGGCGGGTTTGGGGACATAGTCTCGGGGGGTTCAGTGGTGTCAGTGGCGGGTTTGGGGACACAGTCTCGGGTGGTTCAGGGGGGTCGGCTGTCGGGTGGCGGGTCTGGGGACATAGTCTCAGTGGGGACGGGGGGTCGGGGGTCGGGAGGCGGGTTTGGGGACACAGTCTCGGGAAGGTCGGTGTGGTCGGGGGTCGGGTGGCGGGATTCGGGACATAGTCTTGGGGGTGTCGGGGGTCGGGTGGCGGGTTTGGGGACATAGTCTCGGGGGGGTCGGGGGTGTCGGGTGGCGGGTTTGGGGACATAGTCTCGGGTGGTTCGGGGGGGTCGACGTTCGGGTGTCGGGTTTGGTGTCATAGTCTTGGGGGGATCGGGGGTGTCGGGTTGCGGGTTTGGGGACATAGTCTCGGGTGGTTCGGGGGGTTCGGGTTTCGGGGTGGCGGGTTTGGTATCATAGTCTTGGGGGGATCGGGGGTCGGGTGGTGTGTTTGGGGACATAGTCTCAATGGGGTCAGTGGGGGTCGGGCGTCGGGAGGCGGGTTTGCGGACATAGTCTCGGGGTGGGTCTAGGGGGTCGGTGGTCGGGTGGCGGGTTTAGGGACATAGTCTCGGGGGGTCGGGTGTGTCGGGGGTCAGGTGGCGGGTCTAGGGACATAGTCTCTTGGGTGTCGGGGGTGGTCGGGTGTCGGCTGGCGGGTTTGGGGACATAGTCTCGTGGAGGTCAGGGGGGTCGGGTGTCGGGTGGCGGGGTTTGGGGACACAGTCTCGTGAAGGTCGGTGTGGTCGGGGGGCGGGTGGCGGGATTCGGGACATAGTCTTGGGGGTGTCGGGGGTCGGGTGGCGGGTTTGGGGACATAGTCTCGGGGGGGTCGGGGTTCAGGAGGCGCGTTTGCGGACATAGTCTCGGGGAAGGGTCGGGAGTCTCGGTGGTCGGGTGGCCGGTTTAGGGATAGTATCGGGGGTGTCGGGGTGGTCGGGTGGCGGGTTTGGGGACATAGTCTCGTGGGGGGTCGGGGGTCGGGTGGCGGGTTTGGGGACATAGTCTCGGGGGAGTCGGTGGGGTCGGGCGTCGGGGTGGCAGCTTTGGGGACATAGTCTCGGGGTGGGTCGGGGGTCGCGCGGCGGGTTTGGGGACAAAGTCTCGGGTGGGTCGGGGGTTCAGCGGTCGGGTGTCGGGTTTGGGGAAACAGTCTCGGGGGGTGTCGGGGGTCGGGTGGCGGGTTTGGCGACTATTCTCGGGAAGGATCGTGGGTGTTGGGTGGCGGGTTTTGGGAAATAGACTCGAGGGGGTCGGGGGGTCGGGGGTCAAGTGGCGGGGTTCGGGGACAGATTCTCGGGGTGGGTCGGGGGTCAGGTGGCGGGATTGGGGACATAGTCTCAGGGAGGTCGGTTGGTCGGGTGGCGGGTTTGGGGAAATAGTCTCGAGGGGGTCGGGGGGGTCGGGTGTCGGGTGGCAAGTTTGGGGACATAGTCTCGGGGTGGGTCGGGGGTTGCGCGGCGGGTTTGGGGACATAGTCTTGGGTGGGTCGGGGGTTCAGCGGTCGGGTGGCGGGTTTGGGGAAACAGTCTCGGGGGGTGTCGGAAGTCGGGTGGCGGGTTTGAGGACATAGTCTTGGGTGGTTCGGGGGGTTCGGGTTTCGGGTGGCGGGATTGGGGTCATAGTCTTGGGGGGATCGGGGGTCGGGTGGTGTGTTTGGGGACATAGTCTCAATGGGGTCGGTGGGGTCGGGGGTCGGGAGGCGGGTTTGCGGACATAGTCTCGGGGTGGGTTTAGGGGGTCGGTGGTCGGGTGGCGGGCTTAGGGACATAGTCTCGGGGAGGGTCGGGGGGTCGGGAGTCCAGTGGCGGGTTCGGGGACAGATTCTCGGGGTGGGTCGGGCGTCAGGTGGCGGGATTGGGGACATAGTCTCAGGGGGGTCGGGGGGGTCGGGTGGCAGGTTTGGGGACATAGTCTCGGGGGGGGTCGGTTGTCGCGGTGTCGGGTGGCGGGTTTGGGGACATAGTCTCGGGGGTGGTCGGGGGTCGGGTGGCAATTTGGGGACATAGTCTCGGGGGGGTCGGGGGTCGGGTGGCGGGTTTGGGGACATAGTCTCGGGGGGGGGCGGGGGGTTGTGGGACAGCTGGCGGGTTTGGGGACATAGTCTCGTGGAGGTCAGGGGGTCGGGTGTCGGGTGACGGGTTTGGGGACACAGTCTCGTGAAGGTCGGTGTGGTCGGGGGGCGGGTGGCGGGATTCGGGACATAGTCTTGGGGGTGTCGGGGGTCGGGTGGTGGGTTTGGGGACATAGTCTCGGGGGGGTCGGGGTTCAGGAGGCGCGTTTGCGGACATAGTCTCGGGGAAGGGTCGGGAGTCTCGGTGGTCGGGTGGCCGGTTTAGGGATAGTATCGGGGGTGTCGGGGTGGTCGGGTGGCGGGTTTGGGGACATAGTCTCGTGGGGGGTCGGGGGTCGGGGTGGCGGGTTTGGGGACATAGTCTCGTGGGGGGTCGGGGGTCGGGTGGCGGGTTTGGGGACATAGTCTCGGGGGAGTCGGTGGGGTCGGGCGTCGGGTGGCAGCTTTGGGGACATAGTCTCGGGGTGGGTCGGGGGTCGCGCGGCGGGTTTGGGGACAAAGTCTCGGGTGGGTCGGGGGTTCAGCGGTCGGGTGTCGGGTTTGGGGAAACAGTCTCGGGGGGTGTCGGGAGTCGGGGTGGCGGGTTTGGCGACTATTCTCGGGAAGGATCGTGGGGGTCGGGTGGCGGGTTTTGGGAAATAGACTCGAGGGGGTCGGGGGGGTCGGGGGTCAAGTGGCGGGTTCGGGGACAGATTCTCGGGGTGGGTAGGGGGTCAGGTGGCGGGATTGGGGACATAGTCTCAGGGAGGTCGGTTGGTCGGGTGGCGGGTTTGGGGAAATAGTCTCGAGGGGGTCGGGGGGGTCGGGTGTCGGGTGGCGGGGTTTGGGAACATAGTCTCGGGGGGTCGGAGGGGTCGGGCGTCGGGTGGCAAGTTTGGGGACATAGTCTCGGGGTGGGTTGGGGGGTCGGGCGGCGGGTTTGGGGACATAGTCTCGGGTGGGTCGGGGGTTCAGCGGTCGGGTGGCGGGTTTGGGGAAATAGTCTCGGGGGGGTCGGCATTCGGGTGTCGGGTTTGGGGACATAGTCTCGGGGGGGGTCGGGGGGTGTCGGGTGGCGGGTTTGGGGGCATAGTCTTGGGTGGTTCGGGGGGTTCGGGTTTCGGGTGGCGGGATTGGGGTCATAGTCTTGGGGGGATCGGGGGTCGGGTGGTGTGTTTGGGGACATAGTCTCAATGGGGTCGGTGGGGTCGGGGGTCGGGAGGCGGGTTTGCGGACATAGTCTCGGGGTGGGTTTAGGGGGTCGGTGGTCGGGTGGCGGGCTTAGGGACATAGTCTCGGGGAGGGTCGGGGGGTCGGGGGTCCAGAGGCGTGTTCGGGGACAGATTCTCGGGGTGGGTCGGGCGTCAGGTGGCGGGATTGGGGACATAGTCTCAGGGGGGTCGGGGGGGGTCGGGTGGCAGGTTTGGGGACATAGTCTCGGGGGGGTCGGTTGTCGCGGTGTCGGGGTGGCGGGTTTGGGGACATAGTCTCGGGGGTGGTCGGGGGTCGGGTGGCAATTTGGGGGACATAGTCTCGGGGGGGTCGGGGGTCGGGTGGCGGGTTTGGGGTCATAGTCTCGGGGTGGGTCGGGGGTCGGGTGGCGGGTTTGGGGACATAGTCTCGGGGGGTTCAGTGGTGTCAGTGGCGGGTTTGGGGACACAGTCTCGGGTGGTTCAGGGGGGTCGGCTGTCGGGTGGCGGGTCTGGGGACATAGTCTCAGTGGGGACGGGGGGTCGGGGGTCGGGAGGCGGGTTTGGGGACACAGTCTCGGGAAGGTCGGTGTGGTCGGGGGTTGGGTGGCGGGATTCGGGACATAGTCTTGGGGGTGTCAGGGGTCGGGAGGTGGGTTTGGGGACATAGTCTCGGGGAAGGGTCGGGAGGCTCGGTGGTCGGGTGGCCGGTTTAGGGGCAGTTTCGGGGGGTGTCGGGGTGGTCGGGATGGCGGGTTTGGGGACATAGTCTCGTGGGGGGTCGGGGGTCGGGTGGCGGGTTTGGGGACATAGTCTCGGGGGAGTCGGTGGGGTCAGGCGTCGGGTGGCAGCTTTGGGGACATAGTCTCGGGGTGGGTCGGGGGTCGCGCGGCGGGTTTGGGGACATAGTCTCGGGTGGGTCGGGGGTTCAGCGGTCGGGTGTCGGGTTTGGGGAAACAGTCTCGGGGGGTGTCGGGAGTCGGGTGGCGTGTTTGGCGACTATTCTCGGGAAGGATCGTGGGGGTCGGGTGGCGGGTTTGGGGAAATAGTCTCGGGTGGGTCGGTTGGTCGGGGTGGCGGGTTTGGGGAAATAGTCTCGGGGGGGTCGGGGGGGGTCGGGTGTCGGGTGGCGGGTTTGGGGACATAGTCTCAGGGGGGTCGGTGGGGTCGGGCGTCGGGTGGCAAGTTTGGGGACATAGTCTCGGGGTGGGTTGTGGGTCGGGCGGCGGGTTAGGGGACATAGTCTCGGGTGGGTCGGGGGTTCAGAGGTCGGGTGGCGGGTTTGGGGAAACAGTCTCGGGGGGTGTCGGGAGTCGGGTGGTGGGTTTGGGGACTATTCTCGGGAGGGATCGTGGGGGTCGGGGTGGCGGGTTTGGGGACATAGTCTCGGGTGGGTCAGTTGGTCAGGGGGACGGGTGGCGGGTTTGGGGAAATAGTCTCGGGGGGGTCGGTGGGGTCGGTGTTCGGGGGTCGGGTTTGGGGACATAGTCTCGGGGGGGTCGGGGGTGTCGGGGTGGCGGGTTTGGGGACATAGTCTCGGGGGGTTCGGGTTTCGGGGTGGCGGGTTTGGGGTCATAATCTTGGGGGGATCGGGGATCGGGTGGTGTGTTTGGGGACATAGTCTCAATGGGGTCGGTGGGGTCGGGGGTCGGGAGGCGGGTTTGCGGACATAGTCTCGGGGTGGGTCTAGGAGGTCGGTGGTCGGGTAGCGGGTTTCGGGACATCGTCTAGGGGGGTGTCGGGGGGTGTCGGGGGTCAGGAGGCGGGTTTAGGGACATAGTCTCTTGGGTGTCGGGGGTCGGGTGGCGGGTTTGGGGACATAGTCTCGGGGGCGTCGGGGTTCGGGAGGCGCGTTTGCAGACATAGTCTCGGGGAAGGGTCGGGAGGGTCGGTGGTCGGGTGGCCGGTTAAGGGACAGTTTCGGGGGAGTCGAGGGGGTCGGGTGTCGGGTGGCGGGTTTGGGGACATAGTCTCGTCGGGGGTCGGGGGTCGGGTGGCGGGTTTGGGGACATAGTCTCGGTTGGGTCGGTTGGTCGGGGGGTCGTGTGGCGGGTTTCGGGAAATAGTCTCGGGGGGGGTCGTGGGGGTCGGGGTTCGGGTGGCGGGTTTGGGGACATAGTCTCGGGGGGGTCGGTGGGGTCGGGCGTCGGGTGGCAGATTTGGGGACATAGTCTCGGGGTGGGTCGGGGGTCGGTCGGCGGGTTTGGGGTCATAGTCTCGGGTGGGTCGGGGGTTCAGCGGTCGGGTGGCGGGTTTGGGGAAACAGTCTCGGGGGTGTCGGGAGTCGGGTGGCGGGTTTGGGACTATTCTCGGGAGAGATCGTGTGGGTCGGGTGGCGTGTTTGGGGACATAGTCTCGGGTGGGTCGGTTGGTCGGGGCGTCGGGTGGCGGGTTTGGGGAAATAGTCTCGGGGGGTCGGGGGGGGTCGGCGTTCGGGTGTCGGGTTTGGGGACATAGTCTCGAGGGGGTCGGGGGTGTCGGGTGGTGGGTTTGGGGACATAGTCTTGGGGGGGTCGGGGGACGGGTGGTGTGTTTGGGGACATAGTCTCAATGGGGTCGGGGGGGGTCGGGGGTCGGGAGGCGGGTTTGCGGACATAGTCTCGGGGTGGGTCTAGGGGGTCGGTGGTCGGGTGGCAGGTTTAGGGACATTGTCTCTGGGGGGGTCGGGTGTGTCGGGGGTCAGGTGGCGGGTTTAGGGACATAGTCTCTTGGGTGTCGGGGTGGTCGGGTGTCGGCTGGCGGGTTTGGGGACATAGTCTCGGGGTGGGTGGGGGTTCAGGTGGCGGGTTTGGGGACATAGTCTCGGGGTGGGTCGGGTGGCAGGTTTGGGGACATAGTCTCGGGGTGGGTCGGGGATCGGGTGGCGGGTTTGGGCACATAGTCTCGGGGGGGTCAGGTGGCGGGTTTGGGACATAGTCACGGGGGGGTCGGGGGTCGGGTGGCGGGTTTGAGGACAGAGTCTCTTGGGGGGGTCGGCGGGGTCAGGTGGCGGGTTTGCGGACATAGTCTCGGAGGGGCGGGGGAGTCGGTGGTCGGGTGGCGGGATTAGTGACATGGTCTCGGGGGGTCAGGGGTGTCGGGAATTGGATGGCGGGTTTGGGGCATAGTCTCAGGTGTGACGGGGGGTCGGGGGTCAAGTGGCGGGTTCGGGGACAGATTCTCGGGGTGGTTTGGGGGTCAGGTGGCGGGATTGGGGACATAGTCTCAGGGGGGTCGGGGGGGGTCGGGTGGCAGGTTTGGGGACATAGTCTCGGGGGTGGTCGGGTGTCAGGTGGCGGGTTTGGGGACATAGTCTCGGGGGTGGTCGGGGGTCAGGTGGCGGGTTTGGGGACATAGTCTCGGGGGGGTCGGGGTGTTCGGGGGTCGGGTGGCAGGTTTGGGGACATAGTCTCGGGCTGGGTCAGGTGGCGGGTTTGGGGACAGAGTATGGGGGGTGTCGGGTGGCGGGTTTGGGACATAGTCTCGGGGGGGTAGGGGGGTCGGGTGGCGGGTTTGGGGACAGAGTCTCTTTGGGGGTTCGGCGGGGTCAGGTGGCGGGTTTGCAGAAATAGTCTCGGGGGGGCGGGGGGGGACGGGAGTCGGGTGACAGGTTTGGGGATATAGTCTCGAGGGGGGTCGGGGGGCGGGGTGGCGGGTTTGGGGTCATAGTCTCGGGGTGGCTCGGGGGTCGGGTGGCGGGTTTGGGGACATAGTCTCGGGGGGGTCGGGGGTCAGGTCGCAGGTTTGGGACATAGTCTCGGTGGGTTTCGGGGGGGTCGGTGGTCAGGCGGCGGGTTTAGGGACAGAGACTCGTGGGGGGGTCGGGGGTGGGGTGGCGGGTTTGGGGACATAGTCTTGGGGGGGGTCGGGGGGTTGTGGGACGGCTGGCGGGTTTGGGGATATAGTCTCGTGGAGGTCAGGGGTTCGAGTGTCGGGTGGCGGGTTTGGGGACATAGTCTCGGGGTGTCGGGGTTCGGGAGGCGCGTTTGCGGACATAGTCTCGGGGGGGTCGGTGGGGTCGGGCGTCGGGTGGCGGGTTTGGGGACATAGTCTCGGAGGGGCGGGGGGGACGGGTTCGGGTGTCGGGTTTGGGGATATAGTCTCGGGGGGGTCGGGGGAGTCGGTGGTCGGGTGGCGGGATTAGTGACATGGTCTCGGGGGGTCGGGGGGTGTCGGGAATTGGATGGCGGGTTTGGGGCATAGTCTCGTGTGCGACGGGGGGTCGGGGGGTCAAGTGGCAGATTCGGGGACAGATTCTCGGGGTGGTTCGGGGGTCAGGTGGCGGGATTGGGGACATAGTCTCAGGGGGGTCGGGGGGGTCGGGTGGCAGGTTTGGGGACATAGTCTCGGGGGTGGTCGGGGGACAGGTGGCGGTTTTGGGGACATAGTCTTGGGGGGATCGGGGGTCGGGTGGTGTGTTTGGGGACATAGTCTCAATGGGGTCAGTGGGGTCGGGGGTCGGGAGGCGGGTTTGCGGACATAGTCTCGGGGTGGGTCTAGGGGGTCGGTGGTCGGGTGGCGGGTTTAGGGACATAGTCTCGGGGGGTCGGGGGTGTCGGGGGTCAGGTGGCGGGTCTAGGGACATAGTCTCTTGGGTGTCGGGGTGGTCGGGTGTCGGCTGGCGGGTTTGGGGACATAGTCTCGTGGAGGTCAGGGGGTCGGGTGTCGGGTGGTGGGTTTGGGGACACAGTCTCGGGAAGGTCGGTGTGGTCGGGGGTCGTGTGGCAGGATTCGGGACATAGTCTTGGGGGTGTCGGGGGTCGGGTGGTGGGTTCGGGGACATAGTCTCGGGGGCGTCGGGGTTCGGGAGGCGCGTTTGCGGACATAGTCTCGGGGAAGGGTCGGGAGGCTCGGTGGTCGGGTGGCCGGTTTAGGGACAGTTTCGGGGGGGTCGGGGGGGTCGGGTGTCGGGTGGCGGGTTTGGGGACATAGTCTCGTGGGGGGTCGGGTGGCGGGTTGCAGACATAGTCTCGGGGGGGCTCGGGGGTGTCAGGAGTCGGTTGGCGGGTTTGGGGACACAGTCTCGTGAAGGTCGGTGTGGTCGAGGGGCGGGGTGGCGGGATTCGGGACATAGTCTTGGGGGTGTCGGGGGTCGGGTGGCGGGTTTGGGGACATAGTCTCGGGGGCGTCGGGGTTCGGGAGGCGCGTTTGCGGACATAGTCTCGGGGAAGGGTCGGGAGGGTCGGTGGTCGGGTGGCCGGTTAAGGGACAGTTTCGGGGGAGTCGAGGGGGTCGGGTGTCGGGTGGCGGGTTTGGGGACATAGTCTCGTCGGGGGTCGGGGGTCGGGTGGCGGGTTTGGGGACATAGTCTCGGTTGGGTCGGTTGGTCGGGGGGTCGTGTGGCGGGTTTCGGGAAATAGTCTCGGGGGGGGGTCGTGGGGGTCGGGGTTCGGGTGGCGGGTTTGGGGACATAGTCTCGGGGGGGTCGGTGGGGTCGGGCGTCGGGTGGCAGATTTGGGGACATAGTCTCGGGGTGGGTCGGGGGTCGGGCGGCGGGTTTGGGGTCATAGTCTCGGGTGGGTCGGGGGTTCAGCGGTCGGGTGGCGGGGTTTGGGGAAACAGTCTCGGGGGGTGTCGGGTGGCGGGTTTGGGACTATTCTCGGGAGAGATCGTGGGGGTCGGATGGCGGGTTTGGGGACATAGTCTCGGGTGGGTCGGTTGGTCGGGGCGTCGGGTGGCGGGTTTGGGGAAATAGTCTCGGGGGGTCGGGGGGGTCGGCGTTCGGGTGTCGGGTTTGGGGACATAGTCTCGAGGGGGTCGGGGGTGTCGGGTGGTGGGTTTGGGGACATAGTCTTGGGGGGGTCGGGGGACGGGTGGTGTGTTTGGGGACATAGTCTCAATGGGGTCGGGGGGGTTGGGGGTCGGGAGGCGGGTTTGCGGACATAGTCTCGGGGTGGGTCTAGGGGGTCAGTGGTCGGGTGGCAGGTTTAGGGACATAGTCTCGGGGGGGGTCGGGTGTCGGGTGGCGGGTTTAGGGACATTGTCTCTGGGGGGGTCGGGTGTGTCGGGGGTCAGGTGGCGGGTTTAGGGACATAGTCTTTTGGGTGTCGGGGTGGTCGGGTGTCGGCTGGCGGGTTTGGGGACATAGTCTCGGGGTGGGTGGGGGTTCAGGTGGCGGGTTTGGGGACATAGTCTCGGGGTGGGTCGGGTGGCAGGTTTGGGGACATAGTCTCGGGGTGGGTCGGGGATCGGGGTGGCGGGTTTGGGCACATAGTCTCGGGGGGGTCAGGTGGCGGGTTTGGGACATAGTCACGGGGGGGTCGGGGGTCGGGTGGCGGGTTTGAGGACAGAGTCTCTTGGGGGGGTCGGCGGGGTCAGGTGGCGGGTTTGCGGACATAGTCTCGGAGGGGCGGGGGGAGTCGGTGGTCGGGTGGCGGGGATTAGTGACATGGTCTCGGGGGGTCAGGGGTGTCGGGAATTGGATGGCGGGTTTGGGGCATAGTCTCAGGTGTGACGGGGGGTCGGGGGTCAAGTGGCGGGTTCGGGGACAGATTCTCGGGGTGGTTTGGGGGTCAGGTGGCGGGATTGGGGACATAGTCTCAGGGGGGTCGGGGGGGTCGGGTGGCAGGTTTGGGGACATAGTCTCGGGGGTGGTCGGGGGTCAGGTGGCGGGTTTGGGGACATAGTCTCGGGGGTGGTCGGGGGTCAGGTGGCGGGTTTGGGGACATAGTCTCGGGGGGGTCGGGGGGTTCGGGGGTCGGGTGGCGGGTTTGGGGACATAGTCTCGGGCTGGGTCAGGTGGCGGGTTTGGGGACAGAGTCTGGGGGTGTCGGGTGGCGGGTTTGGGACATAGTCTCGGGGGGGTAGGGGGTCGGGTGGCGGGTTTGGGGACAGAGTCTCTTTGGGGGTTCGGCGGGGTCAGGTGGCGGGTTTGCAGAAATAGTCTCGGGGGGGCGGGAGGGACGGGGGTCGGGTGACAGGTTTGGGGATATAGTCTCGGGGGGGGTCGGGGGGCGGGTGGCGGGTTTGGGGTCATAGTCTCGGGGTGGCTCGGGGGTCAGGTGGTGGGTTTGGGGACATAGTCTCGGGGGGGTCGGGGAGGTCGGATGTCGGGTTTGGGAAGATAGTCTCGGCGGGGGTCGGGTAAGTTGGGGGGGACGGGGGTCGGGTGGCGGGTTTGGGGACGGAGTCTCGTTGGGGGGTCAGGGGTCGGGTTGCGGGTTTGGGGACATAGTCTCGGGGGGGTCGGGGGTCAGGTCGCAGGTTTGGGACATAGTCTCGGTGGGTTTCGGGGGGGTCGGTGGTCAGGCGGCGGGTTTAGGGACAGAGACTCGTGGGGGGGTCGGGGGTGGGGTGGCGGGTTTGGGGACATAGTCTTGGGGGTGTCGTGGGGGTTGGGGGTCGGCGGTCGGGTGGCGAGATTGGGGACATAGTCTCGGGGGGGGTCGGGAGTCGGTTCGCGGGTTTGGGGACATAGTCTTGGGGGGGTCGGGGGGTTGTGGGACGGCTGGCGGGTTTGGGGATATAGTCTCGTGGAGGTCAGGGGTTCGAGTGTCGGGTGGCGGGTTTGGGGACATAGTCTCGGGGTGTCGGGGTTCGGGAGGCGCGTTTGCGGACATAGTCTCGGGGGGGTCGGTGGGGTCGGGCGTCGGGTGGCGGGTTTGGGGACATAGTCTCGGAGGGGCGGGGGGGACGGGTTCGGGTGTCGGGTTTGGGGATATAGTCTCGGGAGGGTCGGGGGAGTCGGTGGTCGGGTGGCGGGATTAGTGACATGGTCTCAGGGGGTCGGGGGGTGTCGGGAATTGGATGGCGGGTTTGGGGCATAGTCTCGTGTGCGACGGGGGGTCGGGGGTCAAGTGGCAGATTCGGGGACAGATTCTCGGGGTGGTTCGGGGGTCAGGTGGCGGGATTGGGGACATAGTCTCAGGGGGGTCGGGGGGGTCGGGTGGCAGGTTTGGGGACATAGTCTCGGGGGTGGTCGGGGGACAGGTGGCGGTTTTGGGGACATAGTCTCGGGGGTGGTCGGGGGTCAGGTGGCGGGTTTGGGGACAGAGTTTCGGGGGGGTCGGGGGTCGGGTGGCGGGTTTGGGGTCATAGTCTCGGGGTGGGTCTGGGGTTGGGTGGCGGGTTTGGGGACATAGTCTCGGGGGGGTCGGTTGGTCGCGGTGTCGGGTGGCGGGTTTGGGGACATAGTCTCGGGGGTGGTCGGGGGTCGGGTGGTGATTTGGGGACATAGTTTCGTGGGGGTCGGGGGTCGGGTGGCGGTTTTGGGGTCATAGTCTCGGGGTGGGTCTGGGGTCGTGTGGCGGGTTTGGGGACATAGTCTCGGGGGGTTCAGTGGTGTCGGTGGCGGGTTTGGGGACACAGTCTCGGGTGGTTCAGGGGGGTCGGCTGTCGGGTGGCGGGTCTGGGGACATAGTCTCAGTGGGGACGGGGGGTCGGGGGTCGGGAGGCGGGTTTGGGGACACAGTCTCGGGAAGGTCGGTGTGGTCGGGGGTCGGGTGGCGGGATTCGGGACATAGTCTTGGGGGTGTCGGGGGTCGGGTGGTGGGTTGGGGGACATAGTCTCGGGGGGGTCGGGGTTCGGGAGGCGCGTTTGCGGACATAGTCTCGGGGAAGGGTTGGGAGGCTCGGTGGTCGGGTGGCCGGTTTAGGGACAGTTTCGGGGGTGTCGGGGAGGTCGGGATGGCGGGTTTGGGGACATAGTCTCGTGGGGGGTCGGGGGTCGGGTGGCGGGTTTGGGGACATAGTCTCAGGGGAGTCGGTGGGGTCAGGCGTCGGGTGGCAGCTTTGGGGACATAGTCTCGGGGTGGGTCGGGGGTCGCGGGGCGGGTGTCCGGTTTGGGGAAACAGTCTCGGGGGGTGTCGGGAGTCGGGTGGCGGGTTTGGCGACTATTCTCGGGAAGGATCGTGGGGGTCGGGTGGCGGGTTTGGCGACTATTCTCGGGTGGGTCGGTTGGTCGGGTGGCGGGTTTGGGGAAATAGTCTCGGGGGGTCGGGGGGGTCGGGGGTCGGGTGGCGGGTTTGGGGACATAGTCTCGGGGGGGTCGGTGGGGTCGGGCGTCGGGTGGCAGCTTTGGGGACATAGTCTCGGGGGTGGTCGGGGGTCAGGTGGCGGGATTGGGGACATAGTCTCAGGGGGGTCGGGGGGGTCGGGTGGCAAGTTTGGGGACATAGTCTCGGGGTGGGTTGGGGGTCGGGCGGCGCGTTTGGGGACATAGTCTCGGGTGGGTCGGGGGTTCAGCGGTCGGGTGGCGGGTTTGGGGAAACAGTCCCGGGGGCTGTCGGGAGTCGGGTGGCGTGTTTGGGGACTATTCTCGGGAGGGATCGTGGGGGTCGGGTGGCGGGTTTGGGGACGTAGTCTCGGGTGGGTCAGTTGGTCAGGGGGTCGGATGGCGGGTTTGGGGAAATAGTCTCGGGGGGGTCAGGGGGGTCGACGTTCGGGTGTCGGGTTTGGGGACATAGTCTCGGGGGGGTCGGGGGTGTCGGGTTGCGGGTTTGGGGACATAGTCTCGGGTGGTTCGGGGGGTTCGGGTTTCGGGTGGCGGGTTTGGTGTCATAGTCTTGGGGGGATCGGGGGTCGGGTGGTGTGTTTGGGGACATAGTCTCAATGGGGTCAGTGGGGTCGGGGGTCGGGAGGCGGGTTTGCGGACATAGTCTCGGGGTGGGTCTAGGGGGTCGGTGGTCGGGTGGCGGGTTTAGGGACATAGTCTCGGGGGGTCGGGGGTGTCGGGGGTCAGGTGGCGGGTCTAGGGACATAGTCTCTTGGGTGTCGGGGTGGTCGGGTGTCGGCTGGCGGGTTTGGGGACATAGTCTCGTGGAGGTCAGGGGGTCGGGTGTCGGGTGGTGGGTTTGGGGACACAGTCTCGGGAAGGTCGGTGTGGTCGGGGGTCGTGTGGCAGGATTCGGGACATAGTCTTGGGGGTGTCGGGGGTCGGGTGGTGGGTTCGGGGACATAGTCTCGGGGGCGTCGGGGTTCGGGAGGCGCGTTTGCGGACATAGTCTCGGGGAAGGGTCGGGAGGCTCGGTGGTCGGGTGGCCGGTTTAGGGACAGTTTCGGGGGGGTCGGGGGGGTCGGGGGTCGGGGTGGCGGGTTGCAGACATAGTCTCGGGGGGGCTCGGGGGTGTCGGGAGTCGGTTGGCGGGTTTGGGGACACAGTCTCGTGAAGGTCGGTGTGGTCGGGGGGCGGGGGTGGCGGGATTCGGGACATAGTCTTGGGGGTGTCGGGGGTCGGGTGGCGGGTTTGGGGACATAGTCTCGGGGGGGGTCGGTGGGGTCGGGCGTCGGGTGGCAGCTTTGGGGACATAGTCTCGGGGTGGGTCGGGGGGTCGCGCGGCGGGTTTGGGGACAAAGTCTCGGGTGGGTCGGGGGTTCAGCGGTCGGGTGTCCGGTTTGGGGAAACAGTCTCGGGGGGTGTCGGGAGTCGGGTGGCGGGTTTGGCGACTATTCTCGGGAAGGATCGTGGGGGTCGGGTGGCGGGTTTGGGGACATAGTCTCGGGTGGGTCGGTTGGTCTGGTGGCGGGTTTGGGGAAATAGTCTCGGGGGGGTCGGTGGGGTCGGGTGTCGGGTGGCAAGTTTGGGGACATAGTCTCGGGGTGGGTTGGGGGTCGGGCGGCGGGTTTGGGGACATAGTCTTGGGTGAGTCGGGGGTTCAGCGGTCGGGTGGCGGGTTTGGGGAAACATTCTCGGGGGTGTCGGGAGTCGGGTGGCGTGTTTGGGGACTATTCTCGGGAGGGATCGTGGGTGTCGGGTGGCGGGTTTGGGGACATAGTCTCGGGTGGGTCGGTTGGTCAGGGGGTCGGGTGGCGGGTTTGGGGAAATAGTCTCGGGGGGGTCGGGGGGTGTCGGGTGGCGGGTTTGGGGACATAGTCTCGGGTGGTTCGGGGGGTTCGGGTTTCGGGTGGCGGGTTTGCGGTCATAGTCTTGGGGTGATCGGGGGTCGGGTGGTGTGTTTGGGGACATAGTCTCAATGGGGTCGGGGGTCGGGAGGCGGGTTTGCGGACATAGTCTCGGGGTGGGTCTAGGGGGTCGGTGGTCGGGTGGCAGGTTTAGGGACATAGTCTCGGGGGGGGTTGGGGGTGTCGGGGATCAGGAGGCGGGTTTAGGGACATAGTCTCTTGGGTGTCGGGGTGGTCGGGTGTCGGCTGGCAGGTTTGGGGACATAGTCTCGTGGAGGTCAGGGGGTCGGGTGTCGGGGTGGCGGGTTTGGGGACACAGTCTCGGGAAGGTCGGTGTGGTCGGGGGTCATGTGGCGGGATTCGGGACATAGTCTTGGGGGTTTCGGGGGTCGGGTGGTGGGTTGGGGGACATAGTCTCGGGGGCGTCGGGGTTCGGGAGGCGCGTTTGCGGACATAGTCTCGGGGAAGGGTCGGGAGGCTCGGTGGTCGGGTGGCCGGTTAAGGGACAGTTTCGGGGGGGTCGAGGGGGTCGGGTGTCGGGTGGCGGGTTTGGGGACATAGTCTCGTGGGGGGTCGGGGGTCGGGTGGCGGGTTTGGGGACATAGTCTCGGGTGGGTCGGTTGGTCGGGGGGTCGTGTGGCGGGTTTGGGGAAACAGTCTCGGGGGTGTCGGGAGTCGGGTGGCGGGTTTGGGGACTATTCTCGGGAGAGATCGTGGGGGTCGGGTGGCGGGTTTGGGGACATAGTCTCGGGTGGGTCGGTTGGTCGGGGTGTCGGGTGGCGGGTTTGGGGAAATAGTCTCGGGGGGTCGGGGGGTCGGCGTTCGGGTGTCGGGTTTGGGGACATAGTCTCGAGGGGGTCGGGTGGCGGGTTTGGGGTCATAGTCTTGGGTGGGTCGGGGGTCGGGTGGTGTGTTTGGGGACATAGTCTCAATGGAGTCGGGGGTCGGGAGGCGGGTTTGCGGACATTGTCTCGGGGTGGGTCTAGGGGGTCGGTGGTCGGGTGGCAGGTTTAGGGACAGAGTCTCTGGGGGGGTCGGGTGTGTCGGGGGTCAGGTGGCGGGTTTAGGGACATAGTCTTTTGGGTGTCGGGGTGGTCGGGTGTCGGCTGGCGGGTTTGGGGACATAGTCTCGGGGTGGGTGGGGGGTCAGGTGGCGGGTTTGGGGACATAGTCTCGGGGTGGGTCGGGTGGCAGGTTTGGGGACATAGTCTCGCGGTGGGTCGGGGATCGGGTGGCGGGTTTGGGCACATAGTCTCGGGGGGGTCAGGTGGCGGGTTTAGGGACACAGTCTCTTGGGAGTCGGGGTGGGTCGGGGGTCGGCTGGCGTGTTTGGGGACATAGTCTCGGGGTGGGTCAGGTGGCGGGTTTGGGGACATAGACTCGGGGGTGTTGAGCGTTTCGCGGGTAGGGCGGCGGGTTTGGGGACATAGTCTCGAGTGGGTTGGGGGTCAGGTGGCGGGTTTGGGGAAATAGTCTCGGGGGGTTCGGGGTGGCGTGTTTGGGACATAGTCTCGGGGGTGTCAGGGGTCGAGTGGCGGGTTTGGGGACAGAGCCTCTTGGGGGGTCGGCGGGGTCAGGTGGCGGGTTTGCGGACATAGTCTCGGAGGGGCAGGGGTACGGGGGTCGGGTGTCGGGTTTGGGGATGTAGTCTCGGGGGGGTTCGGTGGGGTCAGTGGTCGGGTGGTGGGTTTAGTGACATAGTCTCGGGGGGGTCGGGGTGTTCGGACTTCAGATGGCGGGTTTGGGGACATAGTTTCGTGGGTGTCGTGGGGGTCGGGGGTCAGGTGGCGGGTTTGGGTCATAGTCTCAGGGGGGTCGGGGTGGCAGGTTTGGAGACATAGTCTCGGGGGTGGTCGGTGTTCGGGTGGCGGATTTGGGGACATAGTCTCGGGGGGGGTCGGGGTGTCGGGGGTCGGGTGGCGGGTTTGGCGTCATAGTCTCTGGTGGGTCTGGTGTCGGGTGGCAGGTTTGGGGACATAATCTCGGGGGGGGTCGGTGGGTTCGGGGGTCGGGTAGCAGGTTTGCGGACATGGTCTCGGGGTGGGTCGGGGTTCGGGTGGCGGGTTTGTGGACATAGTCTCGGGGGGGTCGGTTGGTCGGGGGATCGGGTGGTGGGTTTGGGGACATAGTCTCGGGGGGGTCGGGGGGTCGGGGTTCGGTTTCGGGTTTGGGGACATAGTCTCGGGGGTGTCGGGGTTTGCTGGTGACTGGTTTTGGGACATTGTCTCGGGTGGTTCGGAGGGGTCGGCTGTCGGGTGGTGGGTTTGGCGACGTAGTCTTAGGGGGTTCGAGGGTCGGATGGCGTGTTTGGGGACATAGGCTCGGGGGGTTGGGGGTTCGGTGGTCGGGAGGCTGGTTTGCGGACATAGTCTCGAGGTGGGTCTTGGGGGTCGGTGGTCGGGTTTGTGGACATAGTCTCGGGGGGGTCGGAGGGGTCGGGGGTCGGGTGGCCGGTTTGGGGAAACAGTCTCGGGAGGGTCGGGAGTTGGGTGGCGTGTTTGGGGACATATTCTCGGGGGGGATCGGGGGGTCGGGGGTCGGGTGGCGGGTTTGGGGACATGGTCTCGGTGGGGTCGGTTGGTCGGGGGTTCGGGTGGCGGGTTTGGGGACATAGTCTCGGGGGGGTCGGAGGGGTCGTGGTTCGAGTGTCGGGTTTGGGGACATAGTCTCTGGGGGGGTCGGGCGTGTCTGATGGCGGGTTTGGGGACATAGTCTCGGGGGGGTCGGAGGGGTCGTGGTTCGAGTGTCGGGTTTGGGGACATAGTCTATGTGGGGTCGGGGGTGTCTGATGGCGGGTTTGGGGACATAGTCTCAGGTGGATCGGGGGGGTCGGGGATCGGGAGGCGGGTTTGCGGACATAGATCGGGGTGGGTCTTGGGGGTCGGTGGCGGGTTTAGGGACATATTCTCGGGGGTGTCGGGGGTGTCGGGGGTCGGGTGGCAGGTTTGGGGACATAGTCTCGGGCGGGGTCGGGTGGCAGGTTTGGGGACATAGTCTCGGTGTGGGTCGGGGGTCGGGTGGTGGGTTTGGGGACATAGTCTCGGGGGGGTCGGGGGGTTCGGGGGTCGGGTGGCGGGTTTGGGGACATAGTCTCGGGGTGGGTCGGGTGGCGGGTTTGGGGACAGAGTCTGGGGGGTGTCGGGTGGCGGGTTTGGGACATAGTCTCGGGGGGTAGGGGGTCGGGTGGCGGGTTTGGGGACAGAGTCTTTTTGGGGGGTCGGCGGGGTCAGGTGGCGGGTTTGCGGAAATAGTCTCGGGGGGGCGGGGGTGACGGGAGTCGGGTGTCAGGTTTGGGGATATAGTCTCGGGGGGGGTCGGGGGGCGGGTGGCGGGTTTGGGGTCATAGTCTCGGGGTGGCTCGGGGGTCAGGTGGTGGGTTTGGGGACATAGTCTCGGGGGGGTCGGGGAGGTCGGATGGCGGGTTTGGGAAGATAGTCTCGGCGGGGGTCGGGTAAGTTGGGGGGGACGGGGGTCGGGTGGCGCGTTTGGGGACGGAGTCTCGTTGGGGGGTCAGGGGTCGGGTGGCGGGTTTGGGGACATAGTCTCGGGGGGGTCGGGGGTCAGGTCGCAGGTTTGGGAAATAGTCTCGGTGGGTTTCGGGGGGGTCGGGTGGTCAGGCGGCGGGTTTAGGGACAGAGTCTCGTGGGGGGGTCGGGGGTGTCGGGGGGTCGGGTGGCGGGTTTGGGGACATAGTCTTGGGGGTGTCGTGGGGGTTGGGGGTCGGCGGTCGGGTGGCGAGATTGGGGACATAGTCTCGGGGGGTCGGGAGTCGGTTCGCGGGTTTGGGGACATAGTCTTGGGGGGGTCGGGGGGGTTGTGGGACGGCTGGCGGGTTTGGGGATATAGTCTCGTGGAGGTCAGGGGTTCGAGTGTCGGGTGGCGGGTTTGGGGACATAGTCTCGGGGTGTCGGGGTTCGGGAGGCGCGTTTGCGGACATAGTCTCGGGGGGGGTCGGTGGGGTCGGGCGTCGGGTGGCGGGGTTGGGGACATAGTCTCGGGGGGGGTTCGGGTGTCGGGTGGCGGGTTTGGGGACATAGTCTCGGGGGGGTCGGTGGGGGTCGGACGTCGGGTGGCGGGTTTGGGGACATAGTCTCGGGGTGGGTCGGGGGTCGGGGGCGGGTTTGGGGACATAGTCTCGGGTGGGTCGGGGGTTTAGCGGTCGGGTGGCGGGTTTGGGGAATCAGTCTCGGGGGATATCGGGGGGTCAGGGGTCGGGTTGCGTGTTTAGGGACATAGTCTCAGGGGGGGTCGGTTGGTCAGGGAGTCGGGTCGAGGGTTTGGGGACATAGTCTCGGGGGGGTCGAGTGCTCGGCGTTCGGTTTTCACGTTTGGCGACATAGTCTTGGTGGGGTCAGGGGTCATGTGGCGTGTTTGGGGACAAAGTCTCGGGGTATCGGGGTATCGGGGGATCGGGGGTCGGGAGGCGGGTGTGCGGACATAGTCTCGGGGTGGGTCTTGGGTGTCGGTGGTCGGGTGGCGGGTTTGGGGACCGAGTCTGGGGGGTGTCGGGTGGCGGGTTTGGGACATAGTCTCGGGAGGGTAGGGGGTCGGGTGGCGGGTTTGGGGACAGAGTCTCTTTGGGGGGTCGGCGGGGTCAGGTGGCGGGTTTGCGGACATAGTCTCGGGGGGGCGGGGGGGATGGGGGTCGGGTGTCGGGTTTGGGGATATAGTCTCGGGGGGGTCGGGGGGCGGGGTGGCGGGTTTGGGGGACATAGTCTCGGGGTGGCTCGGGGGTCAGGTGGTGGGTTTGGGGACATAGTCTCGGGGGGGTCGGGAGTTGGTTCGCGGGTTTGGGGACATAGTCTTGGGGGGGTTGGGGGGTTGTGGGACGGCTGGCGGGTTTGGGGATATAGTCTCGTGGAGGTCAGGGTTTCGAGTGTCGGGTGGCGGGTTTGGGGACATAGTCTCGGGGTGTCGGGGTTCGGGAGGCACGTTTGCGAACATAGTCTCGGGGGGGTCGGTGGGGTCGGGCGTCAGGTGGCGGGTTTGGGGACATAGTCTCGGGGGGGTGTCGGGCGTCGGGTGGCGGGTTTGGGGACAAGGGGTCGGTGGGGTCGGGCGTCGGGTGGCGGGTTTGGGGACATAGTCTCGGGGGGGTCGGTGGGGTCGGGCGTCGGGTGGCGGGTTTGGGGACAAATTGTCGGGGGGGGTCGGTGGGGTCGGGCGTCGGGTGGCAGGTTTGGGGCCATAGTCTCGGGGTGGGTTGGGGATCGGGGTGGCGGGTTTGGGCACATAGTCTCGGGGGGGTCAGGTGGCGGGTTTGGGACATAGTCACGGGGGGGTCGGGGGTCGGGTGGCGGGTTTGAGGACAGAGTCTCTTGGGGGGGTCGGCGGGGTCAGGTGGCGGGTTTGCGGACATAGTCTCGGAGGGGCGGGGGGGACGGGTTCGGGTGTCGGGTTTGGGGATATAGTCTCGGGGGGGTCGGGGGGAGTCGGTGGTCGGGTGGCGGGATTAGTGACATGGTCTCGGGGGGTCGGGGGTGTCGGGAATTGGATGGCGGGTTTGGGGCATAGTCTCGCGTGTGACGGGGGGTCGGGGGTCAAGTGGCGGGTTCGGGGACAGATTCTCGGGGTGGTTCGGGGGTCAGGTCGCGGGATTGGGGACATAGTCTCAGGGGGGGTCGGGGGGGTCGGGTGGCAGGTTTGGGGACATAGTCTCGGGGGTGGTCGGGGGTCAGGTGGCGGGTTTGGGGACATAGTCTCGGGGGTGGTCGGGGGTCAGGTGGCGGGTTTGGGGACATAGTCTCTGGGGGGTCGGGGGGTTCGGGGGTCGGGTGGCGGGTTTGGGGACATAGTCTCGGGCTGGGTCGGGTGGCGGGTTTGGGGACAGAGTCTGGGGGGTGTCGGGAGGCGGGTTTGGGACATAGTCTCGGGGGGGTAGGGGGTCGGGTGGCGATTTGGGGACAGAGTCTCTTTGGGGGGTCGGCGGGGTCAGGTGGCGGGTTTGCGGAAATAGTCTCGGGGGTGCGGGGGGGACGGGAGTCGGGTGTCAGGTTTGGGGATATAGTCTCGGGGGGGGTCGGGGGGTGGGTGGCGGGTTTGGGGTCATAGTCTCGGGGTGGCTCGGGGGTCAGGTGGTGGGTTTGGGGACATAGTCTCGGGGGGGTCGGGGTGTCGGGGGTCGGGTGGCGGGTTTGGGGACATAATCTCGGGGGGGGTCGGTGGGTTCGGGGGTCGGGTAGCAGGTTTGCGGACATGGTCTCGGGGTGGGTCGGGGTTCGGGTGGCGGGTTTGTGGACATAGTCTCGGGGGGGTCGGTTGGTCGGGGGATCGGGTGGTGGGTTTGGGGACATAGTCTCGGGGGGGTCGGGGGGTCGGGGTTCGGTTTCGGGTTTGGGGACATAGTCTCGGGGGTGTCGGGGGTTTCGGGTAAATGGTTTTGGGACATAGTCTCGGGTGGTTCGGAGGGGTCGGCTGTCGGGTGGTGGGTTTGGCGACATAGTCTTCGGGGGTTCGAGGGTCGGATGGCGTGTTTGGGGACATAGGCTCGGGGGGTTGGGGGTTCGGTGGTCGGGAGGCTGGTTTGCGGACATAGTCTCGAGGTGGGTCTTGGGGGTCGGTGGTCGGGTTTGTGGACATAGTCTCGGGGGGGTCGGAGGGGTCGGGGGTCGGGTGGCCGGTTTGGGGAAACAGTCTCGGGAGGGTCGGGAGTTGGGTGGCGTGTTTGGGGACATATTCTCGGGGGGGGATCGGGGGGTCGGGGGTCGGGTGGCGGGTTTGGGGACATGGTCTCGGTGGGGTCGGTTGGTCGGGGGTTCGGGTGGCAGGTTTGGGGACATAGTCTCGGGGGGGTCGGAGGGGTCGTGGTTCGAGTGTCGGGTTTGGGGACATAGTCTATGTGGGGTCGGGGGTGTCTGATGGCGGGTTTGGGGACATAGTCTCAGGTGGATCGGGGGGGTCGGGGATCGGGAGGCGGGTTTGCGGACATAGATCGGGGTGGGTCTTGGGGGTCGGTGGCGGGTTTAGGGACATATTCTCGGGGGTGTCGGGGGTGTCGGGGGTCGGGTGGCAGGTTTGGGGACATAGTCTCGGGCGGGGTCGGGTGGCAGGTTTGGGGACATAGTCTCGGTGTGGGTCGGGGGTCGGGTGGTGGGTTTGGGGACATAGTCTCGGGGGGGTCGGGGGGTTCGGGGGTCGGGTGGCGGATTTGGGGACATAGTCTCGGGCTGGGTCGGGTGGCGGGTTTGGGGACATAGTCTCGGGCTGGGTCGGGTGGCGGGTTTGGGGACAGAGTATGGGGGGTGTCGGGTGGCGGGTTTGGGACATAGTCTCGGGGGGTAGGGGGTCGGGTGGCGGGTTTGGGGACAGAGTCTCTTTGGGGGGTCGGCGGGGTCAGGTGGCGGGTTTGCGGAAATAGTCTCGGGGGGGCGGGGGGGACGGGAGTCGGGTGTCAGGTTTGGGGATATAGTCTCGGGGGGGGGTCGGGGGGCGGGGTGGCGGGTTTGGGGTCATAGTCTCGGGGTGGCTCGGGGGTCAGGTGGTGGGTTTGGGGACATAGTCTCGGGGGGGTCGGGGAGGTCGGATTGCGGGTTTGGGAACATAGTCTCGGGGGGGTCGGGTAAGTTGGGGGGGACGGGGGTCGGGTGGCGGGTTTGGGGACGGAGTCTCGTTGGGGGGTCAGGGGTCGGGTGGCGGGTTTGGGGACATAGTCTCGGGGGGGTCGGGGGTCAGGTCGCAGGTTTGGGACATAGTCTCGGTGGGTTTCGGGGGGGTCGGTGGTCAGGCGGCGGGTTTAGGGACAGAGTCTCGTGGGGGGGTCGGGGGTGTCGGGGGTCGGGTGGCGGGTTTGGGGACATAGTCTTGGGGGTGTCGTGGGGGTTGGGGGTCGGCGGTCGGGTGGCGAGATTGGGGACATAGTCTCGGGGGGTCGGGAGTTGGTTCGCGGGTTTGGGGACATAGTCTTGGGGGGGTCGGGGGGTTGTGGGACGGCTGGCGGGTTTGGGGATATAGTCTCGTGGAGGTCAGGGGTTCGAGTGTCGGGTGGCGGGTTTGGGGACATAGTCTCGGGGTGTCGGGGTTCGGGAGGCGCGTTTGCGGACATAGTCTCGGGGGGGTCGGTGGGGTCGGGCGTCGGGTGGCGGGGTTGGGAACATAGTCTCGGGGGGGGTTCGGGTGTCGGGTGGCGGGTTTGGGGACATAGTCTCGGGGGGGTCGGTGGGGTCGGGCGTCGGGTGGCGGGTTTGGGGACATAGTCTCGGGGGGGTGTCGGGCGTCGGGTGGCGGGTTTGGGGACAAGGGGTCGGTGGGGTCGGGCGTCGGGTGGCGGGTTTGGGGACATAGTCTCGGGGGGGTCGGTGGGGGTCGGGCGTCGGGTGGCGGGTTTGGGGCCATAGTCTCGGGGTGGGTTGGGGATCGGGTGGCGGGTTTGGGCACATAGTCTCGGGGGGGTCAGGTGGCGGGTTTGGGACATAGTCACGGGGGGGTCGGGGGTCGGGTGGCGGGTTTGAGGACAGAGTCTCTTGGGGGGGGTCGGCGGGGTCAGGTGGCGGGTTTGCGGACATAGTCTCGGTGGGTTTCGGGGGGGTCGGTGGTCAGGCGGCGGGTTTAGGGACAGAGTCTCGTGGGGGGGTCGGGGGTGTCGGGGGTCGGGGTGGCGGGTTTGGGGACATAGTCTTGGGGGGTGTCGTGGGGGTTGGGGGTCGGCGGTCGGGTGGCGAGATTGGGGACATAGTCTCGGGGGGTCGGGAGTTGGTTCGCGGGTTTGGGGACATAGTCTTGGGGGGGTCGGGGGGTTGTGGGACGGCTGGCGGGTTTGGGGATATAGTCTCGTGGAGGTCAGGGGTTCGAGTGTCGGGTGGCGGGTTTGGGGACATAGTCTCGGGGTGTCGGGGTTCGGGAGGCGCGTTTGCGGACATAGTCTCGGGGGGGTCGGTGGGGTCGGGCGTCGGGTGGCGGGGTTGGGAACATAGTCTCGGGGGGGGTTCGGGTGTCGGGTGGCGGGTTTGGGGACATAGTCTCGGGGGGGTCGGTGGGGTCGGGCGTCGGGTGGCGGGTTTGGGGACATAGTCTCGGGGGGGTGTCGGGCGTCGGGTGGCGGGTTTGGGGACAAGGGGTCGGTGGGGGTCGGGCGTCGGGTGGCGGGTTTGGGGACATAGTCTCGGGGGGGTCGGTGGGGTCGGGCGTCGGGTGGCGGGTTTGGGGACAAATTGTCGGGGGGGTCGGTGGGGTCGGGCGTCGGGTGGCGGGTTTGGGGCCATAGTCTCGGGGTGGGTTGGGGATCGGGTGGCGGGTTTGGGCACATAGTCTCGGGGGGGGTCAGGTGGCGGGTTTGGGACATAGTCACGGGGGGGTCGGGGGTCGGGTGGCGGGTTTGAGGACAGAGTCTCTTGGGGGGGTCGGCGGGGTCAGGTGGCGGGTTTGCGGACATAGTCTCGGAGGGGCGGGGGGGACGGGTTCGGGTGTCGGGTTTGGGGATATAGTCTTGGGGGGGTCGGGGGAGTCGGTGGTCGGGTGGCGGGATTAGTGACATGGTCTCGGGGGGTCGGGGGGTGTCGGGAATTGGATGGCGGGTTTGGGGCATAGTCTCGTGTGTGACGGGGGGTCGGGGGTCAAGTGGCGGGTTCGGGGACAGATTCTCGGGGTGGTTCGGGGGTCAGGTCGCGGGATTGGGGACATAGTCTCAGGGGGGTCGGGGGGGGTCGGGTGGCAGGTTTGGGGACATAGTCTCGGGGGTGGTCGGGGTTCAGGTGGCGGGTTTGGGGACATAGTCTCGGGGGTGGTCGGGGGTCAGGTGGCGAGTTTGGGGACATAGTCTCTGGGGGGTCGGGGGGTTCGGGGGTCGGGTGGCGGGTTTGGGGACATAGTCTCGGGCTGGGTCGGGTGGCGGGTTTGGGACATAGTCTCGGGGGGGTAGGGGGTCGGGTGGCGATTTGGGGACAGAGTCTCTTTGGGGGGTCGGCGGGGTCAGGTGGCGGGTTTGCGGAAATAGTCTCGGGGGGCGGGGGGGACGGGAGTCGGGTGTCAGGTTTGGGGATATAGTCTCGGGGGGGGGGTCGGGGGGTGGGTGGCGGGTTTGGGGTCATAGTCTCGGGGTGGCTCGGGGGTCAGATGGTGGGTTTGGGACATAGTCTCGGGGGGGGTAGGGGGTCGGGTGGCGGGTTTGGGGACAGAGTCTCTTTGGGGGGTCGGCGGGGTCAGGTGGCGGGTTTGCGGAAATAGTCTCGGGGGGGCGGGGGGGACGGGAGTCGGGTGTCAGGTTTGGGGATATAGTCTCGGGGGGGGTCGGGGGGGCGGGTGGCGGGTTTGGGGTCATAGTCTCGGGGTGGCTCGGGGGTCAGGTGGTGGGTTTGGGGACATAGTCTCGGGGGGGGTCGGGGAGGTCGGATGGCGGGTTTGGGAAGATAGTCTCGGCGGGGGTCGGGTAAGTTGGGGGGGACGGGGGTCGGGTGGCGGGTTTGGGGACGGAGTCTCGTTGGGGGGTCAGGGGTCGGGTGGCGGGTTTGGGGACATAGTCTCGGGGGGGTCGGGGGTCAGGTCGCAGGTTTGGGACATAGTCTCGGTGGGTTTCGGGGGGGTCGGTGGTCAGGCGGCGGGTTTAGGGACAGAGTCTCGTGGGGGGGGTCGGGGGTGTCGGGGGGTCGGGTGGCGGGTTTGGGGACATAGTCTTGGGGGTGTCGTGGGGGTTGGGGGTCGGCGGTCGGGTGGCGAGATTGGGGACATAGTCTCGGGGGGGGTCGGGAGTCGGTTCGCGGGTTTGGGGACATAGTCTTGGGGGGGGTCGGGGGGTTGTGGGACGGCTGGCGGGTTTGGGGATATAGTCTCGTGGAGGTCAGGGGTTCGAGTGTCGGGTGGCGGGTTTGGGGACATAGTCTCAGGGTGTCGGGGTTCGGGAGGCGCGTTTGCGGACATAGTCTCGGGGGGGTCGGTGGGGTCGGGCGTCGGGTGGCGGGTTTGGGGACATAGTCTCGGGGGGGTTCGGGCGTCGGGTGGCGGGTTTGGGGACATAGTCTCGGGGGGGTCGGTGGGGTCGGGCGTCGGGTGGCGGGTTTGGGGACATAGTCTCGGGGTGGGTCGGGGGTCGGGGGCGGGTTTGGGGACATAGTCTCGGGGGGGTCGGTGGGGTCGGACGTCGGGTGGCGGGTTTGGGGACATAGTCTCGGGGTGGGTCGGGGGTCGGGGGCGGGTTTGGGGACATCGTCTCGGGTGGGTCGGGGGTTTAGCGGTCGGGGTGGCGGGTTTGGGGAAACAGTCTCGGGGGATATCGGGGGGTCAGGGGTCGGGTTGCGTGTTTAGGGACATAGTCTCAGGTGGGGTCGGTTGGTCAGGGAGTCGGGTCGAGGGTTTGGGGACATAGTCTCGGGGTGGTCGGGTGCTCGGCGTTCGGTTTTCACGTTTGGCGACATAGTCTTGGTGGGGTCAGGGGTCATGTGGCGTGTTTGGGGACAAAGTCTCGGGGTATCGGGGTATCGGGGGATCGGGGGTCGGGAGGCGGGTTTGCGGACATAGTCTCGGAGTGGGTCTTGGGGGTCGGTGGTCGGGGTGGCGGGTTTGGGGACAGAGTCTGGGGGTGTCGGGGTGGCGGGTTTGGGACATAGTCTCGGGGGGGTAGGGGGTCGGGTGGCGGGTTGGGGGACAGAGTCTCTTTGGGGGGTCGGCGGGGTCAGGTGGCGGGTTTGCGGACATAGTCTCGGGGGTGCGGGGGGGACGGGGGTCGGGTGTCGGGTTTGGGGATATAGTCTCGGGGGGGGGTCGGGGGGCGGGGGTGGCGGGTTTGGGGACATAGTCTCGGGGTGGCTCGGGGGTCAGGTGGTGGGTTTGGGGACATAGTCTCGGGGGGGGTCGGGAGTTGGTTCGCGGGTTTGGGGACATAGTCTTGGGGGGGTCGGGGGGTTGTGGGACAGCTGGCGGGTTTGGGGATATAGTCTCGTGGAGGTCTGGGTTTCGAGTGCCGGGTGATGGGTTTCGGGACATAGTCTCGGGGTGTCGGTGGGGTCGGGCGTCGGGTGGCGGGTTTGGGGACATCGTCTCGGGGGGGGTCGGGCGTCGGGTGGCGGGTTTGGGGACAAAGTCTCGGGGGGGTCAACTCGGGGGGGTCGGGGTGGTTGGGCTTCGAGTGGCGGGTTTAGGGACATAGTCTCGGGTTGGGTCGGTGGTAAGGTGGCGGGTTTGGAGACATAGTCTCGGGGGGGTCGGGGGAGTCGGGTGGCGGTTTAGGGGACATAGTCTCGGGGGGGACGGGGTTCGGGTGGCGGGTTTGGGCACATAGTCTCTTGGGGGGGTTGGGGGCCGGGGTGTCGGATGGCAGGGTTTGGGGACATAATCTCGGGGGTGGGTCGGGGGGGTCGTGTGGCGGTTTTCGGCACATAGTCTCGTGGGGGTTGAGGTGTTTGGGTGTCGGGGTGGCGGGTTTGGGGACATCGTCTCGGGGTGGGTCGGGTGGCGGGTTTGGGGACTTAGTCTCAGGGGGGGTCGGGGAGGTCGGACGTCGGGTGGCGGGTTTGGGGACATAGTCTCGGAGTGGTTCGGTGGTCGGGGTGGCGGGATTAGGGACATAGTCTCGGGGGGGGGGGTCGGTGGTCAGGTGCCGGATTTAGGGACATAGTCTCGGGGGGGGGGGGTCGGGGTTGTCGGGGGTCGGCTGGCGGGTTTGGGGACATAGTCTCGCGGTGGGTCGGGGTGTCGGGGTGGCGTGTTTGCGGACATAGTCTCGGGGGGATCGGGGGGTTTTGGGGGTCGGGGTGGCGGGTTTGGGGACATAGTCTCGGGGTGGGTCGGGGGTCGCGTGGCGGGTTTGGGGACATAGTTTCAGTGGGGTCGGGGGGGTTGGAGGTCGGGGTGGCGGGTTTGGTGACATAGTCTTAGGGGGTGTCGGGGGGGGTCGGGGGTCGGGGTGGCGGGTTGGGGGGAAATAGTCTCGGTGGGTTTCGGGGAGGTCGGTGGGCGGGCGGCGTGTTTAGGGACAGAGTCTCATGGGGAGGTCAGGGGGGTCGGAGGTCGGGGTGGCGGATTTGGGGACATAGTCTTGGGGGTGTCGGGGGGGTCGGGGGCCGGGTGGCGGGTTTGGGCACATAGTCTCGGGGGGATTCGGGACGGTCGGGTGTCGGGTGGTTGGTTTGGGGACATAGTCTCGGGGTGGGCTCGGGGGGGTCGGGAGTTGGGTGGCGGGTTTGGGGACATAGTCTCGGGGGGGCCGGGGTGGTTGTGGGTCGGGTGGCGGGTCTGGGGACATAGTCTCATGGGTGTCAGAGTGTCGGGTGGCGGGTGTGGGGACATAGTCTCGGGAAGGTCGGTGTGGTCGGGGGTCGGGTGCCGGGATTCGGGACATAGTCTTCAGGGGGTCGGGGGTCGGGGTGGCGGGTTTGGGGACATAGTCACGGGGGGTTCGGGGTGGTCAGGGGTCGGGTGGTGGGATTGGGCACATAGTCTTAGGGTGGTCGGGGGTCGGGTGGCGTGTTTGGGGACATAGTCTCGGGGGGGGGGTCGGGGGTCGGGAGGCGGGTTTGCGGAAATAGACTCGGGGTGGGTCGGGGGGTCGGTGGTCGGGTGGCGGGTTTAAAGTCATAGTCTCGGGGGGATTGGGGGGGGTCGGGGTGTCGGGGGTGGCGGGTTTGGGGACAGAGTCTCGGGGTGTCGGGGGTCGGTCGGGTTCGGGGGTGGCGGGTTTGGGGACATACTATTCGGGGGGGGTCGGGGTGGCAGGTTTGGGGACATAGTCGCGAGGGGGTCGGGGGGTCGGGGTGGCGGGTTTGGGGACATAGTCTCGTGGGGGTTTGGGTGGCGGGTTTCGGGAAATGGTCTCGGGGTGTCGGTGGGGTCAGGGTTCGGGTGGCGGGTTGGGGGACATAGTCTCGGGGTGGTCAGGGGGTCGGGGGTCGGGTGGCGGGTTTGGGGACATAGTCTCGGGAAGGTCGGTGTGGTCAGGGGTCGGGTGGCGGGATTCGGGACATAGTCTTGGGGAGTCGGGGTGGCGGGTTTGGGGACATAGTCTCGGGGATGGGTCGGGGGGCTCGGTGGTCGGGTGGGCAGGTTTGGGGACATAGTTTCGTGGGGGTCGGGGGGGTCGGGGGTCGGGTGGCAGGTTTGGGGGTGGGTCGGAGTTCGGGTGGCGGGTTTGGGGACATAATCTCGGGGGTGGGTCGGGGGGGGGTCGGGGGTGGCGGTTTTCGGGACATAGTCTCGGGGGAGTCGGGCGTCGGGTGGCGGGTTTGGGGACATAATCTCGGGGGGGTCGGGATTCGGGAGGCGCTTTTGTGGACATTGTCTCGGGGAAGGGTCGGGGGGGCTCGGTGTTCGGGTGGCGGGTTTGGGGACATAGTTTCGTGGGGGTCGGTGGGGTCGGGTGGCAGGTTTGGGGACAGTCTGGCAGGGGTCGGGGTGGTGGGTTTTGGGGACATAATCTCGGGGGGGGTCGGGGCATGGGGTGGCGGTTTTCGGGACATAGTCCCGGGGGAGTCGGGCGTCGGGTGTCGGTTTTGGGGACGTAATCTCGGGGGGGTCGGTGGAGTCGGGGGTCGGGTGGCGGGTTTGGGGACATAGTCCCGGGGGGGTCGGGGGTTGCGTGGCAGGTTTGCGGAAACATTCTGGGGGGGGGTCAGGCGTCGGGTGGCGAGTTTGGGGACATATTCTCGGGGGGGTTCGGGGGGGTGGGGCGGTCGGGGGTCGGGTGGCGGGTTTGGGGACATAGTCTCGGGGGTCGGTTGGCGGCTTTGGGGACAGAGTCTCTTGGGGGGGTCGGCGGGGTCGGGTGGCGGGTTTGCGGACATAGTCTCAGAGGGGCGGGGGGGACGGGGGTCGGGTGTGGGGTTTGGGGACATAGTCTCGGGGTGGGTCAGGGGTCGGGTGGCAAGTTTGGGGACATAATCTCTGGGGGGGTCGGGTGGCAGGTTTGGGGACATAGTCTCGGGGTGTGTTGGGGGTCAGGTGGCGGGTTTGGGCACATAGTCTCGTGGGGGTTGAGGTGTTTGGGTGTCGGGTGGCGGGTTTGGGGACATAGTCTCGGGGTGGGTCGGGTGGCGGGTTTGGGGACTTAGTCTCGGGGGGGGTCGGGGGGGGTCGGACGTCGGGTGGCGGGTTTGGGGACATAGTCTCGGAGTGGTTCGGTGGTCGGGTGGTGGGATTAGGGACATAGTCTCGGGGGGGGGTCGGTGGTCAGGTGCCGGATTTAGGGACATAGTCTCGGGGGGGGGTCGGTGGTCAGGTGCCGGATTTAGGGACATAGTCTCGGGGGGGGGACAGGGTTGTCGGGGGTCGGGTGGCAGGTTTGGGGACATAGTCTCGCGGTGGGTCGGGTGTCGGGTGGCGTGTTTGCGGACATAGTCTCGGGGTGGGTCGGGGGTCGGGTGGCGGGTTTGGGGACATAGTTTCAGTAGGGTCGGGGGGGGTCGGGGTTCGGGTGGCGGGTTGGGGGACAAACTCTCGTAGGTGTCCGGGGGGGTCGGTGGTCGGGTGTCGGGTTTGGGGACATTGTCGCGGGGGTCGCGTGGCGGGTTTGGGGACTTAGTCTCGGGGGAGTCGGGGGTCGGGTGGCGGGTTTGGGGACATAGTCGCAGAGTGGGTCGGGGGGGTCGGAGGTCGGGTGGCGGGTTTGGGGACATAGTCTTGGGGGTGTCGGGGGGTCGGGGGCCGGGTGGCGGGTTTGGGCACATAGTCTCGGGGGGAGTCGGGACGGTCGGGTGTCGGGTGGTTGGTTTGGGGACATAGTCTCGGGGTGGGCTCGGGGGGGTCGGGAGTTGGGTGGCGGGTTTGGGGACATAGTCTCGGGGGGGCCGGGGTGGTTGTGGGTCGGGTGGCGGGTCTGGGGACATAGTCTCATGGGTGTCAGAGTGTCGGGTGGCGGGTTTGGGGACATAGTCTCGGGGTGGGTCGGGTGGCAGGTTTGGGGACTTAGTCTCGGGGGGGGTCGGGGGGGTCGGACGTCGGGTGGCGGGTTTGGGGACATAGTCTCGGAGTGGTTCGGTGGTCGGGTGGTGGGATTAGGGACATAGTCTCGGGGGGGGTCGGTGGTCAGGTGCCGGATTTAGGGACATAGTCTCGGGGGGGGTCGGGGTTGTCGGGGGTCGGGTGGCAGGTTTGGGGACATAGTCTCGCGGTGGGTCGGGTGTCGGGTGGCGTGTTTGCGGACATAGTCTCGGGGTGGGGTCGGGGGGTCGGGTGGCGGGTTTGGGGACATAGTTTCAGTAGGGTCGGGGGGGGTCGGGGTTCGGGTGGCGGGTTGGGGGACAAACTCTCGTAGGTGTCGGGGGGGGGTCGGTGGTCGGGGTGTCGGGTTTAGGGACATTGTCGCGGGGGTCGCGTGGCGGGTTTGGGGACATAGTCTCGGGGGGTCGGGGGGGGTCGGGGTGGCGGTTTAGGGGACATAGTCTCGGGGGGGTCGGGGTTCGGGTGGCGGGTTTGGGCACATAGTCTCTTGGGGGGGGTCGGGCGTCGGATGGCAGGTTTGGGGACATAGTCTACGGTGGGTTTCGGGGGGGTCGGTGGTCGGGCGGCGTGTTTAGGGACAGAGTCTCATGGGGGGGTAGGGGGGTCGGAGGTCAGGTAACGGGTTTGGGGACATAGTCTTGTGGGTGTCGGGGGGTTCGGGGGTCGGGTGGCGGGTTTGGGGACATAGTCTCGGGGGAGTCGGGACGGTCGGGTGTCGGGTGGTGGGTTTGGGGACATAGTCTCGGGGGGGGGGCTCGGGGGGGTCGGGAGTAGGGTGGCGGGTTTGGGGACATAGTCTCTTTGGGGGTCAGGGTGTCGGGGGGTCGGGTGGCGGGTGTGGGGACATAGTCTCGGGAAGGTCGGTGTGGTCGAGGGTCGGGTGCCGGGATTCGGGACATAGTCTTGGCGGGGTCGGGGGTCAGGTGGCGGGTTTGGGGACATAGTCTCGGGGGGTTCGGGGTGGTCGGGGGTCAGTTGGCGAGTTTGGGGACATAGTCTTGGGGGGGTCGGGGTGGCGGGTTTGGGAACATAGTCTCGAGGGGGGGTCGGGGGTCGGAAGCGGGTTTGCGGAAATAGTCTCGGGGTGGGTCGGGGGTCGGGTGGCGGGTTTGGGGACTTAGTCTCGGGGGAGTCGGGGGTCGGGGTGGCGGGTTTGGGGACATAGTCGCAGAGTGGGTCGGGGGGGTCGGTGGTCGGGGTGGCGGGATTAGGGACATAGTGTCGGGTGGGTCGCTGGTCGGGTGGCGGGTTTAGCGACATAGTCTCGGGGGGGGTCGGGGGGTGTCGGGGGTCGGGTGGCGGGTTTGGGGACATAGTCTCGCGGTGGGTCGGAGGTCGGGTGGCGTGTTTGGGGACATAGTCTCGGGGGGGATCGGGGGGTTCGGGAGTCGGCTGGCGATTTTGGGGACATAGTCTCGGGGGGGCGGGGGGGAGGGTCGGGTGTCAGGTTTGGGGACATAGTCTCCGGGGGGGTGGGTGGTCGGGTGGTGGGTTTAGTGACATAGTCACGGGGAGGTCGGGGGGGTCGGGCTTCAGGTGGCGTGTTTGGGGACATAGTCTCGAGGGTGTCGGGGGGGTCGGGGGGTCGGGGTGGCGGGTTTGTGGACATGGTCTCGGGGTGGGTCGTGTGTCAGGTGGCAGGTTTGGGGGACATAGACTCGGGGGGGGGTCGGGGGGATCGGGTGGTGGGTTTGGGGACATAGTCTCGGTGGGTTTCGGGGGGTCGGTGGTCAGGCGGCGGGTTTAGTGACAGAGTCTCGTGGGGGGGGTCGGGGGGTCGTGTGGCGGGATTGGGGACATAGTCTTGGGGGTGTCGGCGGGGTCGGGGGGCGGCTGGCGGGTTTTATGGACTTAGTTTCGGGGGGGAGTCTGGTTGGTCGGGTGTCGGGTGGCGGGTTTGGGTACATAGTCTCGGGGTGGCTCGGGGGGTTCGGGAGTTGGGTGGCGGGTTTGGGGACATAGTCTCGGGTGGGTCGGCGGGACGGGTGGCATGTTTGGGGACAGAGTCTCTTGGGGGGGGGTCGGAGGGGTCGTGTGGCAGGTTTGCGGACATAGTCTCGGGGGGGCGGGGTCGGGTGTCGGGTTTGGGGATATAGTCTCGGGGGGGTCGGGGGGGTCGGTGGTCGGGTGGCAGGTTTAGTGACATAGTCTCGGGGGGGTCGGGGTGGTTGGGTTTCGGGTGGCGGGTTTGGGGACATAGTCTCGGGGGGGGTCGGGGTGGTTGGGTTTCGGGGTGGCGGGTTTGGGGACATAGTCTCGGGGGGGTCGGGGTGGTTGGGGTTTCGGGTGGGCGGTTTGGGGACATAGTCTCGGGGGGGTCGGGGTGGTTGGGTTTCGGGTGTCGGGTTTGGGGATATAGTCTCGGGGGGGGTCGGGGGGGTCGGTGGTCGGGTGGCAGGTTTAGTGACATAGTCCTCGGGGGGGTCGGGGTGGTTGGGTTTCGGGTGGCGGGTTTGGGCACATAGTCTCTTGGGGGGGTCGGGCGTCGGATGGCAGGTTTGGGGACATAGTCTCGGTGGGTTTCGGGGAGGTCGGTGGTCGGGCGGCGTGTTTAGGGACAGAGTCTCGTGCGGGGGTCGGGGGGGTCAGAGGTCGGGTGGCGGGTTTGGGGACATAGTCTTAGGGGTGTCGGGGGGGTCGGGGGTCGGGTGGCGGGTTGGGGGAAATAGTCTCGGGGGGGTCGGGGTGGTTGTGGGGCGGGGTGGCGGGTCTGGGGGACATAGTCTCGTGGGTGTCAGGGTGTCGGGGTGGCGGGTGTGGGGACATAGTCTCGGGGGGTTCGGGGTGGTCGGGGGTCGGGGTGGCGGGATTGGGCACATAGTCTTGGGGTGGTCGGGGTTTGGGTGGCGTGTTTGGGGACATAGTCTCGGGGGGGGGTCGGGGGTCGGGGAGGCAGGTTTGCGAAAATGGACTCGGGGTGGGTCGGGGGGTCGGTGGTCGGGTGGCGGGTTTAAAGTCATAGTCTCGGGGGGATTGGGGGGGTCGGGTGTCGGGGTGGCGGGTTTGTGGACAGAGTCTCGGGGTGTCGGGGTCGGTCGGGTTCGGGTGGCGGGTTTGGGGACATACTATTCGGGGGGGTCGGGTGGCAGGTTTGGGGCACATAGTCTCTTGGGGGGGTCGGGGTGTCGGGTGGCGGGTTTGGGCACATAGTCTCTTGGGGGGGTCGGGCGTCGGATGGCAGGTTTGGGGACATAGTCTCGGTGGGCTTCGGGGAGGTCGGTGGTCGGGCGGCGTGTTTAGGGACAGAGTCTCGTGCGGGGGTCGGGGGGGTCGGAGGTCGGGGTGGCGGGTTTGGGGACATAGTCTTAGGGGTGTCGGGGGGGTCGGGGGTCGGGTGGCGGGTTGGGGGAAATAGTCTCGGGGGGGTCGGGGTGGTGGTTGTGGGGCGGGTGGCGGGTCTGGGGACATAGTCTCGTGGGTGTCAGGGTGTCGGGTGGCGGGGTGTGGGGACATAGTCTCGGGGGGTTCGGGGTGGTCGGGGGTCGGGGTGGCGGGATTGGGCACATAGTCTTGGGGTGGTCGGGGTTTGGGTGGCGTGTTTGGGGACATAGTCCTCGGGGGGGGTCGGGGGTCGGGAGGCAGGTTTGCGAAAATGGACTCGGGGTGGGTCGGGGGGTCGGTGGTCGGGGTGGCGGGTTTTAAAGTCATAGTCTCGGGGGATTGGGGGGTCGGGGTGTCGGGTGGCGGGTTTGTGGACAGAGTCTCGGGGTGTCGGGGTCGGTCGGGTTCGGGTGGCGGGTTTGGGGACATACTATTCGGGGGGGTCGGGGTGGCAGGTTTGGGGACAAAGTCTCGGGGTGTCGGGGGTCGGGTGGCAGGTTTGGGGACATAGTCTCGTGGGGGGTCGGGGGAGTCGGGGGTCGGGTGGTGGGTTAGGGGACATAGTCTCGGGGGGGTCGGGTGGCGGGGTTTCGGGAAATAGTCTCGGGGGGGTCGGCGGGGTCAGGGTTCGGGTGGCGGGTTGGGGGACATAGTCTCGGGGTGGTCAGGGGGTCGGGGGCCGGGTGGCTGGTTTGGGGACATAGTCTCGGAAGGTCGGTGTGGTCAGGGGTCGGGTGGTGGGATTCGGGACATAGTCTTGGGGGGGTCGGGTGGCGGGTTTGGGGACATAGTTTCGTGGGGGTCGGGGGTGTCGGGGGTCGGGTGGCAGGTTTGGGGGTGGGTCGGAGTTCGGGTGGCGGGTTTGGGGACATAATCTCGGGGTGGGTCGGGGGGGTCGGGGTGGCGGATTTCGGGACATAGTCTCGGGGGAGTCGGGGCGTCGGGTGGCGGGTTTGGGGACATAATCCCGGGGTGGTCGGGGAGAGTCGGGATTCGGGAGGCGCTTTTGCGGACATCGTCTCGGGGAAGGGTCGGGGGGCTCGGTGTTCGGGTGGCGGGTTTGGGGACATAGTTTTGTGGGGGTCGGTGGGGTCGGGTGGCAGTTTGGGGACAGTCTGGGAGTGGGTCAGGGGTCGGGTGGTGGGTTTGGGGACATAATCACGGGGGGGGTCGGGGCATGGGTGGCGGTTTTCGGGACATAGTCCCGGGGGAGTCGGGCGTCGGGTGTCGGGTTTGGGGACGTAATCTTGGGGGGGTCGGTGGAGTCGGGGGTCGGGTGGCGGGTTTGGGGACATAGTCCCGGGGGGGTCGGGGGGTTGCGTGGCGGGTTTGCGGAAACATTCTGGGGGGGGGTCAGGCGTCGGGTGGCGAGTTTGGGGACATATTCTCGGGGGGGTTCGGGGGGGTCGGAGGTCGGGTGGCGGGGTTTGGGGACATAGTCTCGGGGGTGTCGGGGGTCGGTTGGCGGCTTTGGGGACAGAGTCTCTTGGGAGGGTCGGCGGGGTCGGGTGGGCGGGTTTGCAAACATAGTCTCAGAGGGGCGGGGGGGACAGGGGTCGGGTGTGGGGTTTGGGGACATAGTCTCGGGGTGGGTCGGGGGTCGGGTGGCAAGTTTGGGGACATAATCTCTGGGGGGGGTCAGGTGGCAGGTTTGGGGACATAGTCTCGGGGTGTGTTGGGGGTCAGGTGGCGGGTTTGGGCACATAGTCTCGTGGGGGTTGAGGTGTTTGGGTGTCGGGTGGCGGGTTTGGGGACATAGTCTCGGGGTGGGGTCGGGTGGCGGGTGGCGGGTTTGGGGACTTAGTCTCGGGGGGGGTCGGGGGGGTCGGACGTCGGGTGGCGGGTTTGGGGACATAGTCTCGGAGTGGTTCGGTGGTCGGGTGGCGGGATTAGGGACATAGTCTCGGGGGGGGTCGGTGGTCAGGTGCCGGATTTAGGGACATAGTCTCGGGGGGGGTCGGGGTTGTCGGGGGGTCGGGTGGCAGGTTTGGGGACATAGTTTCGCGGTGGGTCGGGTGTCGGGTGGCGTGTTTGCGGACATAGTCTCGGGGTGGGTCGGGGGTCGCGTGGCGGGTTTGGGGACATAGTCTCAGGAGCGTCAGGGGTCGGGTTTGGGGACATAGTTTCAGTAGGGTCGGGGGGGGTCGGGGTTCGGGTGGCGGGTTGGGGGACAAACTCTCGTAGGTGTCGGGGGGGGTCGGTGGTCGGGTGTCGGGTTTGGGGACATTGTGGCGGGGGGTCGCGTGGCGGGTTTGGGGACATAGTCCTCGGGGGGTCGGGGGGGTCGGGGTGGCGGTTTAGGGGACATAGTCTCGGGGGGGTCGGGGTTCGGGTGGCGGGTTTGGGCACATAGTCTCTTGGGGGGGGTCGGGCGTCAGATGGCAGGTTTGGGGACATAGTCTCGGTGGTTTCGGGAGGGTCGGTGGTCGGGCAGCGTGTTTAGGGACAGAGTCTCATGCGGGGGGTCGGGGGGGTCGGAGGTCAGGGTGACGGGTTTGGGACATATTCTTGTGGGTGCCGGGGGGGTCGGGGGTCGGGTGGCAGGTTTGGGGACATAGTCTCGGGGGAGTCGGGACGGTCGGGTGTCGGGTGGTGGGTTTGGGGACATAGTCTCGGGGGGGGCTCGGGGGGGGTCGGGAGTAGGGTGGCGGGTTTGGGGACATAGTCTCTTTGGGGGTCAGGGTGTCGGGGGTCGGGTGGCGGGTGTGGGGACATAGTCTCGGGAAGGTCGGTGTGGTCGAGGGTCGGGTGCCGGGATTTCGGGACATAGTCCTTGGGGGGGTCGGGGTGTCAGGTGGCGGGTTTGGGGACATAGTCTCGGGGGGTTCGGGGTGGTCAGGGTCGTTGGCGAGTTTGGGGACATAGTCTTGGGGGGTCGGGGGTCGGGTGGCGGGTTTGGGAACATAGTCTCGAGGGGGGGTCGGGGGGTCGGAAGCGGGTTTGAGGAAATAGTCTCGGGGTGGGTCGGGGGGTCGGGGTGGGCAGGTTTGGGGACTTAGTCTCGGGGGGAGTCGGGGGTCGGGTGGCGGGTTTGGGGACATAGTCGCAGAGTGGGTCGGGGGGGTCGGTGGTCGGGTGGCGGGATTAGGGACATAGTGTCGGGGGGGTCGGTGGTCGGGTAGCGGGTTTAGCGACATAGTCCTCGGGGCGGTCGTGGGTGTCGGGGGTCAGGTGGCGGGTTTGGGAACATAGTCTCGCGGTGGGTCGGAGGTCGGGTTGCGGGTTTGGGGGACATAGTCGCAGAGTGGGTCGGGGGGGGTCGGTGGTCGGGGTGGCGGGATTAGCGACATAGTCTCGGGGGGGATCGGGGAGTCCGGGAGTCGGCTGGCGGGTTTGGGGGACATAGTCTTGGGGTGGGGTCGGGGGTCGCGTGGCGATTTTGGGGGACATAGTCTCGGGGGGGGGTCGGGGGTCGGGTGGCAGGTTTGGGACATAGTCTCGGGGGGGGTCGGGAGTCGGGTGGCGGGTTTGGGCACATAGTCTCTTGGGGGGGGGGTCGGGCGTCGGGATGGCAGGTTTGGGGACATAGTTTCGGCGGGTTTCGGGGGGGTCGGTGGTCGGGCGGCGTGTTTAGGGACAGAGTCTCATGGGGGGGTCGGGGGGGGTCGGAGGTCAGGTGACGGGTTTGGGGACATAGTCTTGTGGGTGTCGGGGGGGTCGGGGGTCGGGTGGCAGGTTTGGGGACATAGTCTCGGGGGAGTCGGGACGGTCGTGGGTGTCGGGTGGTGGGTTTGGGGACATAGTCTCGGGGGGGGCTCGGGGGGTCGGGAGTAGGGTGGCGGGTTTGGGGACATAGTCTCTTTGGGGGTCAGGGTGTCGGGGGTCGGGGTGGCGGGTGGTGGGGACATAGTCTCGGGAAGGGTCGGTGTGGTCGTGGGTCGGGTGCCGGGATTCGGGACATAGTCTTGGGGGGGTCGGGGGTCATGTGGCGGGTTTGGGGACATAGTCCCGGGGGGTTCGGGGTGGTCGGGGGTCGGTTGGCGAGTTTGGGGACATAGTCTTGGGGGGTCGGGTGTCGGGTGGAGGGTTTGGGAACATAGTCTCGAGGGGGGTCGGGGGTCGGAAGCGGGTTTGCGGAAATAGTCTCGGGGTGGGTCGGGGGTCGGGTGGCGGGTTTGGGGACTTAGTCTCGGGGGAGTCGGGGGGTCAGGTGGCGGGTTTGGGGACATAGTCGCAGAGTGGGTCGGGGGGGTCGGTGGTCGGGTGGCGGGATTAGGGACATAGTGTCGGGGGGGTCGGTGGTCGGGTGGCGGGTTTAGCGACATAGTCTCGGGGGGGGTCGGGGAGTCGGGTGGCAGGTTTGGGGACATAATCTCTGGGGGGTCAGGTGGCAGGTTTGGGGACATAGTCTCGGGGTGTGTTGGGGTCGGGGTGGCGGGTTGGGGCACATAGTCGCAGAGTGGGTCGGGGGGGTCGGTGGTCGGGTGGCGGGATTAGCGACATAGTCTCGGGGGGGGATCGGGGAGTCCGGGAGTCGGCTGGCGGGTTGGGGGACATAGTCTTGGGGTGGGGTCGGGGGGTCGCGTGGCGATTTTGGGGACATAGTCTCGGGGGGGTCGGGGGGTCGGGTGGCAGGTTTGGGACATAGTCTCGGGGGGGTCGGGAGTCGGGTGGCGGGTTTTGGGCACATAGTCTCTTGGGGGGGGGGTCGGGCGTCGGATGGCAGGTTTGGGGGACATAGTTTCGGCGGGTTTCGGGGGGGTCGGTGGTCGGGGCGGCGTGTGTTAGGGACAGAGTCTCATGGGCGGGGTCGGGGGGGGTCGGAGGTCAGGTGACGGGTTTGGGGACATAGTCTTGTGGGTGTCGGGGGGGGTCGGGGGTCGGGTGGCAGGTTTGGGGACATAGTCTCGGGGGAGTCGGGACGGGTCGGGTGTCGGGTGGTGGGTTTGGGGACATAGTCTCGGGGGGGGCTCGGGGGGGTCGGGAGTAGGGTGGCGGGTTTGGGGGACATAGTCTCTTTGGGGGTCAGGGTGTCGGGGGTCGGGTGGCGGGTGTGGGGACATAGTCTCGGGAAGGTCGGTGTGGTCGAGGGTCGGGTGCCGGGATTCGGGACATAGTCTTGGGGGGGTCGGGGGTCATGTGGCGGGTTTGGGGACATAGTCCCGGGGGGGTCGGGGGTCGGGTGGCAGGTTTGGGGACATAGTCCCCGGGGGGGTCGGGGGTCGGGTGGCAGGTTTGGGGACATAGTCTTGGGGGGTCGGGTGTCGGGTGGAGGTTTGGGAACATAGTCTCGAGGGGGGTCGGGGGTCGGAAGCGGGTTTGCGGAAATAGTCTCGGGGTGGGTCGGGGTCGGGTGGCGGGTTTGGGGACTTAGTCTCGGGGGAGTCGGGGGTCAGGTGGCGGGTTTGGGGACATAGTCGCAGAGTGGGTCGGGGGGGTCAGTGGTCGGGTGGCGGGATTAGGGACATAGTGTCGGGGGGGTCGGTGGTCGGGTGGCGGGTTTAGCGACATAGTCTCGGGGGGGGGTCGGGAGTCGGGTGGCAGGTTTGGGGACATAATCTCTGGGGGGGTCAGGTGGCAGGTTTGGGGACATAGTCTCGGGGTGGGTGTGTGGGGGTCGGGTGGCGGGTTTGGGCACATAGTCTGGTGGGGGTTGGGGTGTTTGGGTGTCGGGTGGCGGGTTTGGGGACATAGTCTCGGGGGGGTCGGAGGTCAGGTGGCGGGTTTGGGGACATAGTCTCGGGGGGGTCGGGGGTTGTCGGGGGGTCGGGTGGCGGGTTTGGGGACATAGTCTCGGGGTGGGTCGGGTGTCGGGTGGCGTGTTTGCGGGACATTGTCTCGGGGGGGATCGGGGGTTTGGGGGTCGGGTGGCGGGTTTGGGGACATAGTCTCTGGGTGGGTTGGGGGTCGCGTAGCGTTTTTGGGGACATAGTCTCGGGGGGTCGGGGGTCGGGTGGCGGTTTTGGGGACATAGTTTCAGTGGGGTCGGGGGGGGTCGGGGTTTGGGTGGCGGGTTGGGGGACAAACTCTCGTAGGTGTCGGTGGGGGTCGGGGGTCAGGTGGCGGGTTTGGGGACATAGTCTCGGGGTGGGTCGGGGGTCGGGAGGCGGGTTTGCGGACATAGTCTCGCGGGGGCGAGGGTCGGGTGTCAGGTTTGGGGACATAGTCTCGAGGGGTCGGGGGGGTCGGTGGTCGGGTGGCAGGTTTAGTGACATATTCAAAGGGAGGTCGGGGGGGTCGGGCTTCAGGTGGCGTGTGTGGGACATAGTCTCGTGGGTGTTGGGGTGGTCGGGGGTCGGGTGGTGGGTTTGGGGACATAGTCGCAGAGTGGGTCGGGGGGGTCGGTGGTCGGGTGCGGGATTAGGGACATAGTGTCGGGGGGGTCGGTGGTCGGGTGGCGGTTTAGCGACATAGTCTCGGAGTGTCGGGGGGTCGGGTGGCGGGTTTGGGGACATCGTCTCGCGGTGGGTCGGGGGTCGGGTGGCGTGTTTGGGGACATAGTCTGGGGGGATCGGGGGGTTCGGGGCTCGGGTGGCGGGTTTGGGGACATAGTCTCGGGGGGGGTCGGGGGTCGGGTGGCGGGTTTGGGACAGAGTCTCTTGGGGGGGTTCGGCAGGTTCGGGTGGCGGGGTTTGCAGACATAGTCTCGAGGGGGCAGGGGGGGAGGGTCGCGTGTCAGGTTTGGGGACATAGTCTCCGGGGGGGGTGGGTGGTCGGGTGGCGGTTTAGTGACATAGTCACGGGGAGGTCGGGGGGGTCAGGCTTCAGGTGGCGTGTTTGGGGACATAGTCTCGAGGGTGTCGGGGGGGTCGGGGGTCGGGTGGCGGGTTTGGGACATAGTCTCGGGGTGGGTCGGGTGTCAGGTGGCAGGTTTGGGGGCATAGTCTCGGGGGGGTTGGGGGGATCGGGTGGTGGGTTTGGGGACATAGTCTCGGTGGGTTTCGGGGGGTCGGTGGGTCGGGCGGCAGGTTTAGTGACAGAGTCTCGTGGGGGGGGTCGGGGGGTCGAGTGGCGGATTGGGGACATAGTCTTTGGGGTGTCGGCGGGGTCGGGGGGCGGGTGGGCGGGTTTTATGGACTTAGTCTCGGGGGGAGTCTGGATGGTCGGGGTGTCGGGTGTCGGTTTGGGTACATAGTCTCGGGGTGGCTCGGGGGGGTCGGAGTTGGGTGGCGGGTTTGGGGACATAGTCTCGGGTGGGTCGGGGTGGCGGTTTGGGGACATAGTCTCGGGGTGGCTCGGGGGGTCGGAGTTGGGTGGCGGGTTTGGGGACATAGTCTCGGGGGTGTCGGGGGGGTTGAGGTTGGTTGGAGGGTTTGGGGACATAGTCTCGGGGGGTTCGGGTGGCGGGTTTGGGACATATTCTCAGGGGGGGGCGGGGGTCGGGTGGCGGGTTTGGGGACAGAGTCTCTTTGGGGGGTTGGTGGGGTCAGGGGGCACCTTTGCGGACATAGTCTCGGAGGGGCGGGGGGGTCGGGGGTCGGGTGTCGGGCTTGGGGACATAGTCTTGGGTGGGTCGGGTGGCGGGTTTGGGTACATGGTCTCGGGGTGGGTCGGCGGTCGGGTGGCGGGTTTGGGTCATAGTCTCGGGGGGGGTCGGCGAGGTCGGGGGTCGGGTGTTGGGTTTGGGACATAGTCTCGGGGGGGGTCGGGGGTCGGTGGCATGTTTGGGGGACATAGTCTCGGGGGGGGGTCGGGGGTGTCGGTGGTCGGGTGGCAGGTTTAGTGACATAGTCAAAGGGAGGTCGGGGGGGTCAGGCTTCACGTGGCGTGTTTGGGGACATAGTCTCGTGGGTATCGGGGGGGTCGGGGGTCGGGTGGCGGGTTTGGGGACATAGTCTCGTGGGTGTCGGGGGGGTCGGGGGTCGGGTGGCGGGTTTGGGGACATAGTCTCGGGGTGGGTCGGGGGTCAGGTGGCAGGTTTGGGGGACATAGTCTCGGGGGGGTCGGGGGGGGTCGGGTGGCGGGTTTGGGGATATAGTCTCGGTGGTTTTCGGGGGGGTCGGTGGTCGGGCGGTGGGTTTAGTGACAGAGGTCTCGTGGGGGGGGTTGGGGGTCGCGTGGCAGGATTGGGGACATGGTCTTGGGGGTGTCGGGGAGTGTTGGGGGGTGGGTAGCGGGTTTTATGGACTTAGTCTCGGGGGGAGTCTGAATGGTCCGGGTGTCGGGTGGCGGGTTTGGGTACATAGTCTCGGGGGAGTCGGGACGGTCGGGTGTCGGGTGGCGGGTTTGGGTACATAGTCTCGGGGTGGCTCGGGGGGTTCGGGAGTTGGGTGGCGGGTTGGGGACATAGTCTCGGGGTGGGTCGGCGGTCGGGTGGCGGGGTTTGGGTCATAATCTCGGGGGGGTCGGGGAGGTCGGGGTGTTGGGGTTTGGGACATAGTCTCGGCGGGGTCGGGGGTCGGGTGGCATGTTTGGGGACAGAGTCTCTTGGAGGAGTCGGAGCGGTCGAGTGGCGGGTTTGCAGACATAGTCCTCGGGGGGCGGAGGGGACGGGGGTCGGTGTGTCCGGTTTGGGGATATAGTCTCGGGGGGTCGGGTGGGGTCGGTGGTCGGGTGGCAGGTTTAGTGACATAGTCTCGGGGGGGTCGGGGTGGTTGGGTTTCGGGTGGCGGGTTAGGGACATAGTCTCCGGGTTGGGTCGTGTGTCAGGTGGCGGGTTTGGAGACATAGTCTCGGGGGGGTCGGGGTGTCGGGTGGCAGTTTTGGGGACATAGTCTCAGGGGGGGTCGGGATTCAGGTGGCGGGTTTGGGCACATAGTCTCTTGGTGGGGTCGGGGGGTCGGGCGCCGGATGGCAGGTTGGGGACATAGTCTCGGTGGGTTCGGGGG